>OZ018322.1:152087074-152687074 GCA_963969495.1 Ceratothoa steindachneri | reverse complement strand
CATCATCGGACCATTCTTCTTCGAGGAATCTGGTCCGATAGTGACACTCACCAAAGAGCGGTATGTTGAGGTCCTCAAAACCTTCAAGAGCGAGCTGAAGACCCTGTTTCCGTCGTTTATGGGAAAGTTCTGGTTCTAGCGAGATGGAGCAAGCTCTCACACCTCAAACCTGTCCCAAGATTGGCTAAAAGAGAACTTTGGTGGCTATGTGATCAGTCTCGAGACCTCACAGCACCTCACAGCCCAGACTTTAGTCACGTAGATCTCTTTCTCTGAGGCTACCTTAAAGACAGAGTGTACGCAGGGAGACCCAGGACAATCACGAAACTCAGGGAAGCCATCATGGAGGAGATCAGAGCCATTATTCGGTCGGTTTGTAAGTACGTTATGGACAACTTCGTGCTGCGCCTCAAGAAATGCACAGAGCTAAATGGAGATCATCTCGAACATGTGCTCTAGAATAAAGAAGAAAAGTCCAAAGACTCATGTATTGAAATTATGTTTTTAAACACAATAAAGTAGTTATCACCAAAGTTTTATTCAATCCTGGCAGAAAATTAAGAAATGAGGCCTATCGAAAGTTGGGGTCCATTTTTGTGGGGTAGGCTTGCATAACATAACAGAGTATATTAAGGCATATTATAGCATAGCATAGCACAGAATAGTATAGCATAGCATAGCCTAGTCTAGCCTAAAGAGCATAGTATAGCCACATACATTAGCATAGCATATTAGAGAATAGCCTAGCCTAGCATAGCGTAGTATTGTCAAATATAGCATAGCCTAGTATAGTCTAGAATAGCCTAGCCTAAACTTGCCTAGTATAGCATAGTATATATAACCTTCCCAATTTTACCCTAGTATAGCTAAGCCTAGCCAAACATAGGGTATCTCTGGATAAAATAGAATAGCCATGCTGTGCCCCGCCTAACCAAACCAAACCAAGTTTAGTATAACTAACTAGCCTTGTATAACCTAGCATAGTGTAACCTACTTTATCCTAGCTTATCTTAGTATAGCCTATCATATCATATCATAGCCTAGCTTAGTATACTCTATGCTAACCTAGCATATTATAATAGAGCCTAACTTAGCCTAGCCTAGCAGTTTGATGCCTAGTGTAGCATAGCCTAACCAGGTATCTCTTAGCTGTGCATGCCAGAGCCTATCTTAACTTCGCTTAGAGTAGCCTAGCCTAGTATAGCTAAGCTAGAATAGGCTATTATCGCCTAGCCTAGTATAGCTAAGCTAGAATAGGCTATTATCGCCTAGCCAATATATCATTGCATACGATATCCTAGCCTAGCATACAATAGGGTAGCTTGTTATAACCTATCCTAGAATAAACACCTAGCATAATATAGCCAAGCGTATCATATTATAGCCTAGCCTAGTATATCTTAGACTAGTATAGCATACCTCACCTAAGACTAGCATCACCTTGCATAGCCTAGCCTATTATAGCATTGGTTAGCTAGCCTATCGTAGCTTAACATATTATTACATAACATAGCTTAACATAGCCTAGCATATCTTAGCATATCTCTTCCTAGCTTATTATATTTTAGTCTACCCTAGCATTTCTTAGTATACTCCTTTCTAGCAAAGCATAGTTTATCATAGTATAAACTAGCCTAGTATTAACTATCCTAGACCAGTATAGCCTATTATATCCTATTATACCCTAGCCAATCATAGCATAGTATTTTCTAGCTTAACATATATATGCTATACTAGTATAGCATTTTATATCATAAATTAGCATAGTATATCTTACCCTTGTATATTATATCTTAGCATTCTATAGCCTAGCCTATAATATCCTAGCAGAGTATAGCCTATCGGCAGAATATTTATGATGATATTGCCAAAACAAAATAATTCAAGGGGTAACCTTGGGAAGAATTCGGCAATTATATCATTCGAAAGAGAATGTAAAACAACATAAGTGTTTCAGATTTCGTTAGACTCGGTCGAATAGCTATGATGTTATGGCCTAAACAAAATAATTACCGGCCCATGCTTGGGGGAACTTTGGCAATTATAGCAGTTGAAAGATAGTGTAAAACAACATAAGGCTTTCAGATTTCGTTAGAATCAGCCGAATAGGTATGATGTTACTCGTATTATAAAAGCAAAAATAAGCATTATGGGGCCGATAGACCGACCGACATAGTGAGATGTAGAGTCGCTCGCGACTCGACTAGTACGGGACTTAATATGGAAGATCAAGAGAAAAGAATAATATTTATTTTAATATCCTGTCTTTTTTTATATTTTGAATCAGTCTAAAGTCTATACAATCCATTTCTTATTATTTTTGCAGCAAAAATAAAAGTCCGGAATAGCTTATCATTTTTTTCCTAATTTATTTTATAGCTACCAGGCAATGGTTTCGCCACTTCCCCCTACGGGGGAAGCTTGCGCTTTGCTACTAAGATTAAAATTTAAAATCTAAAAAATAGCAGCCATGGTTAAATTGTTATAAATTTTCGGAATTTCGCCAATTATAATAATAAAAAAGGAACTCTAAACTAAATTTCTTCCCTTTGGAAATATCACGTTGCTAAAATATAGTTATAGAGAAGATATATTAAAATAAATTTTCTGAACTTGACCATTTATTATTCTTTGGGTTTTAAAAAATTCACAAAATTTCGATACTTATATTTATTTCTAAACTTCACCGTTTTGTTTTTTATTTAAAAGAATTATTAGAAATAACTTTGATAAAAAAACATAAGTCATAACCAAACAAAGATGAAATTATTATTCAAATACTCAAAAAAAACCCTTCTTGAATTATCGAGTTAGTGAAAAATAAATATAAAGGAACTTAATTTAGTCTAAGGACATGCTATAGACCAAGGTTCTTTTAAAGTTGCGTATGCTCTCCTCTATTCCAGTGTCAATGTCCTCAATTTTCTAATATTCTTTTCCATTTCATTTTATTATGCCGATATCATTGGTTCTATCCGTTTGCAGTACTGGTCAACAGGCTATCTAATCAACCAGTCTAATAGTTATAAACAAACTCTATCAGAAGAATGGTAAAAATAAAGAGTTAAAATGCTCAATTGGTACAGTTATGTTCAAGGCTGTTAAATTGCTCTATTCAGTGCAGTCACTTGCCTGTTGGGGAAGGAGAGCATCCCCAAGGCTTGCATGATGCAGTGTGAAGATGGCTACTCAATGCTATACGAACCGCAAGTTCTAACAAGTTTGTTCCTGACAAAAAATCGCCTATTTATTTCTGAGAACTGGCCAGCATTGTCCTAGTTAAAAGCATAACAAAGTGAGCCTAGTCATAGTAAATAGAAAGCAAGGCTAGCCTAGTTAATAAAATAATAAGGCTAGACTAGTCATAATTTGTCACTCGTTTGGGAAGGCTGCCTTACTAGGTTAATTTTATATCCATAACAATTCTTTTTTTTTTGTCAAAGAATTTTTCGGGGATTTGCAAAGGAATAAAAGGGCTAAAATTTGGAGAACAAAGTAGTAACTACGAGTATATAATTTATTAGATTCATTTAAAAATTTGTTGGCAATTTTTCCAAAGGAATACAAATTTCCGGAGCACTTATTATATAGGACAAAGGACAACAGATCTTTGAGTGCTTTAGCCATCAATATCAATCTTTGCACTTGATTACTTAATTTATGGAAATAAAAGTTTGGAGGGTGATCGAAGGCAAGTCTAATATAACTCCACTCCGGGCGAAGGTTCAAACTCTACTTCAGGGGGAATAAGATATTCCAAACACTTCTTTTGCCATTTTTCTATAATTCACTCTTCCTATCAGTCTTAATTTTCTACATAAGTTCTTTTTTTAGTTTTCTTTCCTTTATGAATCATTTTAGATATAAATGAAATTTAACACTAAAGATTCATAGATTTTCCCTACTTCTTAAAGGTTTGTTTAAAATAGGCAATGAGGAATATAACTAGATCATTGGCCAATTTAACCTATTGCACATTTTGGTGCTCTTATTAGTAAACAAGTCTTATTGTGGTTTATTAATATCTTCCCTATTATTAGTTATAATATATTCAATTCTGTAGTCAACTTCAGTGAATTTACATCTTCTTCTGATTCCCCCCTCATAAGCTAAGCTCTACCCATTTCATTCATTTCTAAAAGATGCTAGATTTTTTTTCTCCTATGGAGAGCATTAGGGAATTAAAAAAATCAAAAAAATGAAACTTCCAAATATTTAGTACGACAAGGTTCAAAGAAATAGAAGAATAGCAGGTAAACATACGACTTGAGAAAGTAGCTAATTTCAAAATATGAGTTATTATGAAGATAGAACTGAAATGCCTTAAAAGCTATGATATACATGAGCGCAGTCGCGTTTAATTTAGAGGAGAGAAAGGAAATACAGATTCCAGCGCAAAAGGGGTCAATCAACTGATTACTTTTCATAGATCTTAATAGAATAGATTGGGGAATTACCCTATTGTTTTCTACTATGAAGTTAATAAATAAGCGATATATTAGGATTGGGTCAAATTGTGATATCAAACATAAAGATAAATGAATACCAGAATCGTTCTAGAATGCAGGCATGAGGTGAGATGCATCAAACCTTTCGAGAATTGTCTTGCCAAATTAATCATAAGGAAGAAAACCCACCTGAATCCTCTCTATTTCCAATATTATACTTCAGCCAAATTCTTTATGAATACGAGAATAAGAACGCATATAAGAAGCTTTCTTTGATCACCTTAATTTTATATATGAGAGGAACAATAATATATTGACAGGTTGTATCTTTGTCTCAATTATAGAAGTATGTACTAACATTTTTAGTTTTGTATTTCTCTCTTTTCTACTATTCTTTCTTTCCCTCCAAAACTCCTTGTATTGGATTTTCTGTAGATAAAACTTACATAAGGTTACTATATTTATTCGTTATCAGAAAACTGTCAATTTATAATATTATTTAATCTTTTTTATATACTTTTTTATATGACATTTAAAATATACATTTATATCTCTGTTAGTTATCGTATAAAATGGTTGGTCTATTAGTATATGCATTTAATAACTTAACCGCCCCGCTTTTCTTTCTAAATCAATTCATAATTCCTTTTTATTTCATATTTTTATCTTTATTAATTAAGTAATGAATCCCCTATTCAGTAGCATCAGACCGCCAAAATACTAGAAAAAAAAGATAATTAACTATTTATTGTCTATTTCTTTCATCTGCTCCTATTTTTTAAAATTTGATTTGCAACATTAAATTAATGAATGTTGATAATTTTTAAACACATTTCATCCTTTCCTATCTTATCACTGAGAAGCCTCGAGAGGAGTAGAAATAATTGATACACATGTATCAAACCACCCATTGGAATATGCTTCGATTACCGAAATTATTTTATTATATTATTTAATTATCTTATAATAAATTGTCTGAGTGGTATAATAAACTTTTTGCCTTCCGCCTGAACGGAAGGGAGTATATTCTCTTTTAAGCACGACCCGTTCTTTTAGAGAAACAAATTAATTTTGCTTAAAATATAACCTTATTAACTAAATAATTCTAAATAACATTATCCTAAATAGTATAAAGTCATTGAGTGGTAACAATAAAATACTCGCATTTGTTTCTCTTTTTTATTTTTTTTTCTACGCCTGGGCAAAAGAATTATCAAATAATAAAAATCTTAAAATGCGAATCGATTATGTGAATAATTTTTATAAATTTTTAACTAGTATTTCGAAAAAAACTTTACGAACCTTTACTTTTTAACACTTCACTTTCTACATAATCCTATAGATAGGCTTAACTTATACAAAACACCATGGCAGAGACAAAACAACATGGCTTAGAAATGTGTTTACATATGTGGCCAAGATTTAAAATGTTTGTAAAATCTTTTACTTTCTTCCCATTGGTATAATTAACATACATAAGTTAGGCCTGGAATTCGATATTCTAGGCCTAAAGTTTGCAAACAAAGGAAAATTAGAAATAATTGACATCACTTTAAATCATATGTTGCGTAATTATTTGGGCAATTTATAGTTGCCCCCTTCCCTATGCAACTGAAGGATTGCAACATGGATATTACTTATATTATTCATCTAAAGAAAGGGAAATTTGGCTACAACTGACTTTCACTTAATTTATAACCATCCAATGGCATTGCATTGTTCCTTTATTTGTGTTTTAAGCTGTAAAAATTGATAGATTTATTCCACTCTTATAATTCACCCCAGTAAAATGTAATATTTATTACATATTTCCAACTAGTCAGATCTCCACAGAACAGACATAGAAGACTCGAACCAAAGTCTGGACGCAGGCAAAATATCTATTTTCAATAAAAAAATTAACTAAATATTATTTAACTTAAATATTAATAAATAACATTTTCAATGTGATTTCCACCATTTGTGATGCGAAGTTCAATGCGCTTTGGGAGATTCAGCAGATAAATCGGATTCATTAACTCCAAATTTCCGTCAAGTTGAGCACATTTATTCATGATGCGTCATTCCCTTAGGTGTCTGGTATCTTCACTTTTCATTAAATACACCTTCTCCTTTATCATACTCTCCCCCCAAAAAAGTCAAGAGTGGACGAGATCATTCTGATATTTCCTGTGTACAGACTCTAGGGACATCCTGTATATCCTAAAGACACATTAAACTGGGAGGAACTCTCCTTGTGTGTTAGACAATACAGTGGATAACTGAGGTCGAAGCAGCAGTTTAATCCCAAGTGAGTTGAGACACAAAGCATTTTATAGTAGCGTCATGGGATTGCCGCCCATTGGAGGACGCGCTGATACTCACCCGCTACGAAGTAAGTAAATCCACATGCATCATTATGCACATAGCTATCACAACACCGCTATCACTTCCCTTCTTGTTTTCACAGCACAATATGCCTAAACTCTCCTCTGTTTTGGAGCCCTGCTGATAGAGCAATACATATATTCTCTTATGCAGTCACTTATATCCACATACCATGAGTAGGAGCAAGCGGAAATCTCCCTGGTAACAGAAAGTGTTCCATCATCGCTGGTTTGAGTTCAAAGCCGACAATAGGATCCAGAAACCTCCAAGCCTCCGATGAGATCTTTGTAAACTCAATTTTAGTGCAGATTGCCGGATCTCGTAGGCTCAGATTACCGAGATAACTTTATTTTCTCGGATATACAGAAACTATGGCGTTAAATAATCGAAAACCAACGCTACACTCGCTTGATCTAGACCAGTGGTTTCCAACCTAGGCGCCGCGAGGGCCAACTAAGGGTGCCGCAGGAGTGAACAAAATTCATTTTTAAAATGCCTGACTCGCCAAAAAGATATGTATTTCAAACATTTCTAAGAAATCTAAAGACAGTTGAAGGTATTTTAAAACTAGTTTCTTGGCATTGTGCTACAGAAAAAGAAAAGAATTGCTGAAGGTGAATGAAGAAATCACAGATTTGCCCTATCAACAGTACCTACTTGCTGCATCAAGCTCAAATTTCCCATTATAATTTAAAAGCATGATTTATTTATTTTCAAATTTTATGTCTTATTTCATTAAATTAAGTTATATGTCTATTGTGATTAATTTTGAAGTGCCTTTTGCTTAATTATGTATTTACACACAAATAGGAATTAGTGTGTCATTATCATAAAAGGTTGAAAACCAGTGGTCTTCTCGATCATAAACTATATTTAGATGCATCAACACAGCATACATTTTACACGTCTTAAATTTATTTGCTTATTTAAGTGCCTCTTTGCAAATACTTGACTACACACCAACTACCTCTCATTACTTTCCGAATCCAGCGGCAACATATCCGAGTTTAGTTGTCTTTTACCAAACGCGACGCAGGAAGGTATGCCTTTTAACCATGCCATATATACAGGCTTTTTCCAACTAATATTATGCTTAGTGACAACAATAAAAGAAGATAAATATAATAAATTAAGCTTTGTTAACTTATGCAAATACATGTAAAAAAATATTGATCCACAGATCGAAAATAAAAGATTTGTCACATTATCCTCAAGCGCTTCCCTCCAATCCCAACTTTTGGACGGAGATTAAATAAAGTTTTGCTTCAAATCTTCCAAATAAAATACAGCTTCAATTCTTTTATTGTCTTTAAGAGTTGGCTCGCCGGTAAACACAATTTATTTCCCTATGTATTATGGCGTAGAAACAATTAGTATCATTAAATTTTTACTCTTCAAAAATTTAGCACTGAAGGTTTCTCGCGGTTGATAAATCAGACGCTTACGCTCATTCAAATCTGAGAATTAGCTGAGTAAATTATCTCAAGTGTTTTTCCAAAGTTATTTTGACTATATGTGTATATATGAAACAATCGTTAAAATTAATAAGAATGACGAGTATTTATGCATAGCGCTGCTCAAAGCCACGGGTCTGCACAAAGTATTCGTCTACAAACTAAGAAAACACTTAAAAATAATTGGCTTTGAAAGCACACTTGAATGCCCCAAGGAAGGGAAGAGACGGTTTTGCAGCAGGCGGCTCATTCCACACCATAAGAGCAAACATAGAACAAGCATCAACCTCTAGCAGCACAAGTGCCAACAAAGTATATGCAATGAAAAGGAGAGTATGAAGAATGGATCTTACAAAACGAATTATATTCAGAAATAAAAAGAGGCAATACGGTACCGCAGCATTCGGAATCTAGTAGGGTAAAAGGACTTTGAAGCCATTGCGGTTGGAAATGGGTAATCCGTGAATTGTTTACATTTTTGGAGAGGTGCACGAGAGAAATTTTATCGTCGAACACAAATTTGACATGCAAATTTATAAGGCTGAGGAGTGGAGGCATTGGATCGGGCAAGATTGTAGTTACAATAGTCAAAGCACGAGATAATTAAAGCGTGAAAGTCAATCTTGATGCGATTGTAGTTAAAGTATTAGTGAATCTGGCTTGAATTATGTAGGAAGTAGTTAGAAGAAATTCAGACATTAGCTACATAAGTGTTGGTAGATTGATTACCATTAATGATGACCCCAAGGGGTTAAAGAGTGTCGAAAATGAAACATGAGAATCACATTGTTAAGAAAAGAGCAATATTATAAGAGCGAGTAGTATCGAAAGGATTTCAATAGATGTAACAACAGCAAGATTCCACCATGTATACATTATCGCAATTTAAATTTTTGTTTCAAAAGAAATATCAGACAAGCGAAGAAAGATCATTTTAAAACTGAGCAAAGTGATTTGGGGTTTAACAAATCTATAAAAAATTACTTGAACCTAAACGAAAACCAGTAAACCTTCCCTTCGTTGACTTAGATCACCTATATGAAATAGCTAAAGCGATTAATCTATATTTTTCCTTGAAATGTACTAACTATTCGCTCCTAGAACCGAGTGATATGGCCACCCACCAGCCTTCATTGCCTCCCCATTGCTATCCGAAATTAGATATTTATAAAGATTTAAAGAAAGCTAAGACAAATTAAGTCACTCTTCCAGGTGAAATTCCACTAAAACTAGTTAGAGAATTCGCATACGAACTAAGTCAACAGCTTGAAATAATATATAAAAAGAACCTTCAAAATGGATTCTGCCCTGACCGATGGAAAAAAATCAACAATGACAGCGTTACTCAAAGTGGCAAGTGAAACCAGTCTGAGCCAGCTGCGCCCTGTTTCCCTCACATCCACCTTTAGGAAGGTGTTGGAGGGTCATGTGGCGAGGGTGGTCTTAGAGACATGCAACCAAACATCGACTAGTACCAGTTTGGGAAGCTGAAGGGACGTTCCACCACCAGGCATATGGTGTTCCTCCTGGATACCACCCTAAAAGGCTTGGAGCAGCGTGAAACAGTAGCCCAGAAATGCCTGATTGATTATAAGTTTTAAGAAGGCTTTTGACAAAGTGGACCTCAACGTAGCAGTAAACCAACTGTACCACCGCGGATGCCGGACGTCACCGCTGCCCTTTATAACATCCATCCTCACGGGGAGGCAGCAGTGCACCAGGTACAGTGGCAAATTAACCACTTGGCTGCCCCCCACCTGCGGAGTGCCCCATGAGACCTGAATTGGACCAGTAATTTTCCTCATCATTATCAACAGCCTATTGAAAAATTCACCTCAAAAACTAAAGTTCGTAGACGATGTGACTGTACATACTGTGGGGAGTACCATGGACCTGCACACAAATCCCTCAACACAACTTATCACCAACATCTGTAGTCAATGCCAGGAACTGAAATTAATTCCCAATCCTAAAAAATACTAATTGCTCAACAACAGCTCCTTGCGACACGACGTGGTATACGGTGATGTGCAACTCGAGGTGAACGTCATACCTTGTGTCAAAATAGCTAAAGTGTTCGCGCTAATTTTCAACTCAAGCCTAACTTGGCAGGACCACGTCGATTACATCGTCACCCAGGTGTCCAAGCAGCGTTTCATGATGTTCCGAGTGAGATCGTTTGGGGCATCACAAGAGCAGCTGGTACAGCTGCACTGCCAGTGCATACGACCTGTGCTGGAGTATGCGTATGCGGTGCGGCATCCCGCTCCCACGGCTGCACAGCAAACCGTTGTGGAGCGTGTACAGAAAAGGGTGTGTCGCATTGTTATAGGTGTCCATTACAACAGCTGTAGTGTCACGGTCTCCACGTTTAGCTTGCCATCGCTTGAGAACATGAGAAGCCAACTCACCTTTAGTTTTGGAGCATTCTGCGAGCAAGAGCACCATCTCGTTACCAGACAAGACACAGTGCTAGATCGCTAACGGCCAGGTGCCGAACAGAGCGCTACGGGCGGTCCACCATACCCTATGGTACTCGCCTGTTAAACAAAAGGCCTTTGTACATGTTGGACTTTAATTGTTTTTATTAAGATTTTATCTATTTTAATTTTTATTGTTCAATGTTAGCTTTTAATTATTTTAGTCAATATATTTTCACTAAATTTGTAAATCGAAATCTTTTCAGTAATTTCACATTGTACAATGTACTGCTTTTTGATGAAAACGCCAATTGTTATTACTATTATAAATAAAAATAAATAGTAATGAACCTTTAAGAGTTAATTAATAACATTAGTGAATGATTGTATGTGAGTACAACACTCCGTATGTATACATGTTTCTATATACATATATGTATATATATTATATATATATATATATATATATATATATATATATACATATATATATATATATATATATATATATATATATATATATATATATATATTTAAATAAAGATAAGTAGAAACACAGAGAGGAAGATATAAAAGTATACGAATAGATACATCACCCGTTAAATGAAACCAATTTCTCTTTGCAAAGAAATAAATGCGTCTTGTTTCCAAGGGAAATCCTTTTATTGCCCTTACTAGCAATGTCTTTATGATTTTCATCAAATGGAGCTTTTGCTGAATTTCTTTATGTTTTATTAACTCTCCAAAATAACAACTCTCCATATCATATTTTTGCAAACTTTCCCCTTCCCCTATTATCATTTACAATTCCAATTTCTTCTTTCTTCCTCCTCACTTCCTCGTATAAACAACTTCTTTGATTCAGTTCATTCAATTTACCTTACGAAACTACCGTTAACATGTTTCAAGTAACCGGAAGCGAAACCAACTCGAGGTATATACATAAATTATGTTTCTCCTTTTGTTACACCTATTCATATATTTTGGCTTTCACATATGTAAGTATGCAGATGGTTTTATGGATCCTATCGCAAATACATTTCCGAAATTACTGATTGCATGAGAAAGGGGACGTAAATTTCCTTTACAAACATAAAAATGTAAAAACAAGTTGTTTTTTTAGGTTTATTTATCTATGAAGTAAAAGAATATTTTATCAATAATACCAATGATTTTTGTCTATTAATAATTACACTCTACTACAAATTTAAGTGTCAAGAAAAAAAACATATATTTCATGTGAATTTCATTATGAAGTTGATTGTGCTGAATTGTAAATTGCCGATTTAATAATTAGGCAATTGATACCGATTTCCACGATATCATAAACATATTTCGCTCTCAAAGTTAGATTAAATGTGTTCATTAAAATTAATTCATCAATATATAATGAATCAGCATGTTTGATAGCATTATATAATGTATTAACCTAGATTTTAGTATTAACTTCTTTTTCTGTAAGACGGCTCAGATCTGTCAAGCTTCAAGTTTCAGCAGAAGTCAGCCAACATAGCAGGGCTCCATTTTCTCCTTATACCTGTTTTCCATTAACGCTATATTTTGATGGAGCCTCTCTTCATGTCCATCATTCACATCTCCTACATTCTCTGGGATGAAGGACAGATGGAAATGAAGAAAGTGTATCTTCAGTGACATACTGCATCTGAGATCTTGGTAACAATTGATTAGGCTCTCCAATATACGCTCTCTCCGGGCCCTTTGGTGCTTTCCCAGAAGTCATTTGCGCACATCTTTGGATGCAGGACAGGCTGCTAGCTCATTTTAATCTATTGTCGTCTCGAAGTCCTCATCAGCTCTAAATTGCTGAATATGAAGGCCTACGAATATGCCATCATTATTCTTGGCATCACTTATTTTAGGGAAGATCGCTGTTAGGTACTGGAAACAGAGCTTGTTATGTTGCAGTGCTTCGATAAATTGCTTCCCTAAGCCTAGTTTTATATGCAGTAGTGGCAAAATGGTTTTCTCCTTCATAAGTAGTGGCTTATAAATTATATTATGTCATCCATGGGTCACAGTTCCCCGAGGTTACCATTCTTAGCGTACATAATGTTCTGATTTGGCCCTACTGTCGCACTTGCACATAAACTAAGTATATCCAGTTAGTAGCCCATTAATTATGGCTACTACTTACAAGTCGGCACATATTAGCCACTCCTGCTCCTTGTAACTTATGCGGTCTAGAATAAAAGCAATGTTCTTATATTTCTCTTAAAATGAGCAACCGGAACTAAAGGCAGGGTGTTCCCAATATGTCACTTATAAAGAATAAAACCATGTAGTATATGAAAAATAATATAAATAGTAACAGCCACCAATATTATATAAAAACCTTATTTGTAGGTTTTTATTTAATATTTTGGCTGTTTTTTATGTATAGGAGAGGGCTAAAATGCCTAGAGAATGCAAAAAACTCCCCAGACCCATTCTGTTATCTATGTGGATCAGTTACATTAGGAAAATACAAGAAAGAGTTGAATAAACATGTGAAGACACTTTATGAGCTGTACTTTAGATGTAAAGTGAGTGACCAGAGATCAAGTGATTAAAAAATTATTAAAGGCTACGTAAGTGTTAACACGGATTTGGACCCATATAACTAAAGAAATATTGAGTATACTTCCATAAATTTGATATTTTAGCTGGACAAAATGACCTTAGGAACACCGCTATCAAAATTATAACGAAATCCGCTTATAACTTTTAGAGTCGTAAGTTTCAGGCCAATCCTGTTTGCATTTAATCCCTACGGAACCATTAGTGTAATTAACGTAAGATGTTAATTTACGAGAAACTGAATGGTCCCCAAAAGAGACGGATGTTATATCAGTGATTTACGCAAAATATACCACTAGAAAATATTATTCTCATTTCCGGTTTATTTCATTGTTGCACAGTGTTATTATTGTGTTATTTTCTTAGTTGTTAATTTTATATTGCTAAATTGATAATTAATTATAGATTTAGGTGTATTATGTACTGCCTACGATAAACTATGTTCAGCCTCTGATAGACTGTATCTCAAACCTTTAGAGGCTTTTTTAATAATACAAATAATTGCTTATAATATCATGCATTACTTAACAATCATATAGGAAGTGTCTTAACCACTTCCTACAGTTATAAAATAATCATATCCTTCGTTGTAAACAAACTTGGAGGTTGGTGCTCTCGGATATAGAAAGATATGTAGTGGAAAGAAAATTGAATTTGGACTTATTGAGTAAAAATAGATTAAGAAACCTAGAGATGATTTGTGGCTGGCAAATCTCCGAGCAAATCAAGTGGCTTCCTATTTTTATCTCGACTTCCACTTGTTTTCAGTCTTATATATAGTTACCTTCTACCACTCACGATTGTATGTAAGTTGGTGAGCACTTATTGAAAATAAGAGAGATAAATTCGTTTCCATAATAATGTAAAGTTTAATTAATAAATTACTAATCGACGTCACCTGTTAATATTGCACATTTAATTAACTCGTTTATCTGCCTGGAAAAAAAAGATATGCTGCTAATTTATTTATTTAACTTAACGCTAGTAAATCTGTAGGTAATTGGCAATAAATGCATTTCATATACTTGATATTACCTCAAGAATGTGAAGTAACTAGACAAATAATTTCATGTCGCTTTTGTTATATAACATTCACATGCATTAAAATAGAAGGAAGATTTTCAAATATACCCATTTCTATGGACATATTTAGCAATAAGCGAAAATAATGCTAGCAACAGCAGTATAGTTTACAACTTATAAGAAGGCCCAAAGACCATATTAATATATGGAATTGAATAATATAAAGTGAATAGACCAAATATTTTGACAGATTGCTGAGAAAAATATTTCGCTGGTCAATTAACTCTGTTGACCCTCTTAGCTTAAAAAATAATCAAAAGAAGGTTGCTAGCCCTAAGGGCTGGGTCAGATTATAAAGCATAATCTTGGATCATGATTAATTTAGAATGTGTTATATTTTTCTAAATCTAATTGGATAAATGTCGAGAAAGGACGGATTAACATGCAACGTCACTCAAATATCATTGAATTTATTACATCATGTGAAACCTAATGAATATTATTTCCAAAATGTCCATTACTTTTTCTTTATGAAAGCTACTCAGAAGATGAGATAATTAATTTGGTGGTGGACATCTGATTAGATCACGCAAAGGATGAAAAGTCATTCATAGGACATGCGAAAACATTAATTAATCTTTTATATATCATATAAATCAATTTTATCTTACGCCATTGCATTTGATGTAGCGTTTCTCGCAAAAAAGCATAATCACGCACTAACACATATGATGATTTGGTTCGTAAAAAGTTTGCCCATTACATCTCGATATTTCCTTCATTTATTTCTTTACTATAAATAATCATGTTTCCTTGTGTCCATTTTTTTGGGTATGGATGAGTGATATAATTACTACTATTAGATCTACAATATAATGATATGTTGTGATTGTATTCTTTCCTTAAAAAATACTACTAGCAGTTTAACCTGTCTAATTTAAGATTGTTATCGGACTCAGAAACGTTGACTACACTCATGGTATCAAATGCAGCTTAAATATTTTCCTTTTGAATAATTGATTCACATACATAACCTAAAAGCTTAAAGTTGGTTAAATGCTAATAACTCAAGTTTAGATAATTTAATCAGAGTATATATAAAAGAGGAGAAAAATATATAATTCCTAGTTTCTCTGTAATGCCTCTAAAGCTACCATCTTGAACCATCTAGAATCTATGTTAATATTGTTTTTACATAAATTATTCCAATGTTGTTAGTTACCGAGATCATATAATGAAATGTATTATTTCAAATCGAATTATGCTTTCTAATTCCCCTAAAAAAATTATAAATAAAAGTTAATGTTTGGTTTATTCAACTTTGGCTATGTAAGAAAAATAAGGCCTATCCTTCCTTTATTCCGTTCTATTATCTTTCAATTTTCTCGTTTTAACATCTTTCGAGAATTCAGCTTTTTTTCTTTGTACGAATTAGTGGATTGAAAAAAACTAAATACTCGGCAAAATATTTCCTTTTGCCCTTTTATCTTTCAATGATCGTGAATTTCTGAAATATAACAAAAAAATATGTGGCCTATTTCGTTTCTCATTAGTTTTCGTTCATCTTAAATCAACCAGAATTCAAACTTTTTGGCGTAAAGTTATTTTTCTGTTTCCTGGATGTAGCGGGGTGTTTATAACTCCTCTTTTATCTCTGTTTCTTCCCCTTCTTCTGATTCTCCAACCTTTGTAGTTTATGTTCGGAATTTAATTGTTAGTTTTTATATCGCACACATGAAACGAATTATTTATTAATTTCATTAATTTACTAAAATGAAAAACAAATCTGCCGTTTTAAGCACGAAGTAATTGAAGATTGCCAACAATTTTCTTATTCAATCTGGCAGAATTAGTCATACACTTTTATGTACGTCAATTTTTACCTCCTTTTAATACACTCCTTGCGATGCCTTTTGTGCTGAAATCTCTATATGGCAAACCATGGTTTATTTAAGCATGGGTACGAGATCATAAATTTAATTTACTACGATTCAATTTGCCTTAGCAATTATTATTTTAACTTTATAATTTAATCACATTAATCAATTAAAAATTGATTTAACAAATAACGAAAAATTGTATTTTATAATAGTTTCTAATATAACCTATTTATCGGTGACATAGTAGAGTTTGTAAAATTTATGCAGGCTATGCCCTTTACAAATATCTACTAAAGTGAAATTTTTAGTTTTTCTGAAATAGATGAGTACTTCTTTACCACTAGTCAAAGGCAGAATGCTAGATGGCAGCTTCAGCATCATCATCAATACAATCATAATCTGAACAAGACGTTTGAATTTTCTTTAAACTTTCGGCATTACATGAACGCCTCTTAAATAGTAGAAGGATTTAATAAACTATATTAGTAGTGGTTTTATTATTTATTGCCTTTAAATGAAACTTTACTTTTTATACTAAAAATTAACTGGAAGGCCCCTCCCCCCTTTGCAAACTCTCCTTTTTGCATCGAAATTCCGTTCTTTAATTCTATACTAAGTTCACCTACAGATATAAATAAATTATACAAAATTTCGTTGCCTCAATCTAATCGATTTTGTTTAGTTTATTACTTAATTCTTAAGTTTCTTTTATTTTAACTTTCTCGGGCGAGCCTTTCTACCACTAGTTAATTCAATTGTCTAGCCAAACTAGCAGTTTACTTGTGGAATTAAAAGCGTTTCACAAATGTAATGATTTTGCATTTGTGATAAAAAGGAGAAAACTTCTGTTCAATTTAGCTTTGATAAGAGCCAATTTTATTTACTAGATTTGAAATAACAAGATGAATATCTATTATATTCGTGGCGGAGTTTCTTTGTGTAATTAGTCGTATCGATGTGTTTGTTTTATCACTATTTAAAAAAGACCACTTTATTTGTTATTCCAATTCATGTTTTAATAACAAATGTGCCATTTCATCTCTCTGTTTTCTCAGTTGCTTTGGAAAAAAAAATCATTGATCAAAGCCTAGTTTGATAGTGCATTGCATATTTCCCTCTGAAAAACAAAAGAAAAACAAACATTTATAATATTAATATATTATTCTACATATACTAAATTTTGAAATAAATTCAATGGACTTGAAATTATGTGAAAATTAAGAAGAGTAGAAAATAACGGGTACCGAAAACCATAAGGTTGTGCGACTTTCCATCACCACGTTCCGTTCTATAACAAAAGAAAATACACTCGATGAAGGGCAAATATTTTAATATTTAACAATTGCGCCATGTCAACTTTGGTAGAGCTAGAGGAATATTGTTTTGCTTCAAGTGTAAAGCAAAACACCTTAACTAGCATATTTAGGTGATATATCTGATTCACACTTTTACTATATATAATAATGACTTGCTTTCAAAAACTCTATTGCTGCTTAAACAACAATTAATCTATTATAGTTACCTTTAATTAGTATTTAATCTACATCATCAACTTCTTTAACACTAAGTGGAATCGCACTGGATCAACTCTAATAAATACAGACAACTATTCCAATTTTTTCAGGTCATATAAACATATTCCCCTATCATTTTTCCCCATAATATATTCTACCTTCATAACAAGGAGGAGAAATATGTTAGGACATCTCATTCAGCCAGGGAAGTTTCTTGACCAAGTTTTACATGCATACGCTCCTAGAACTTATTTTATGGAAACTTATCATATCACCATCCATTCATTCTTCAGTTAGCTTCAAACATTCATTCACACAATCAACCAAACTTTGACGCGGACGTATATCCCTTCACACGCGCAGATAAAGATTCTGTATATTCTCTACCGAGTATATTGTAATCCATTCTTCTTTCAAAAACAAATCACATCAGAACTTTTTAAGTACTAACTGTGTTTGCGCCCTTCTTTACACTATAAATCCTCTTAACAACTAGTTACTCACTCTATCTTCCATTCATACCCAAATCGCACCTCATCTTGTTCCATTACATTCATAAAAACTTATCATTTACTAACTTTTCGAATGCCTCTACGTCTTTCCTACCATTTCATAGTTTGTGGTTGTATTCTGCTTCATAGCTACTATTATCATAAACTATTCATGCTTGATAGTTAAAACTTCGTACTGCTTTAAAGGGAACATTCTTCATCTCTAATATCTTACCCTTTTCTCATCTACCTAAACATTACGTTCTTTATTTATTCTTAGCCCCGTTATCGTAATTCTCTGAATAGCCCTTCTTATCCGTTTCCAGATCACTCTCACTCTCAGATACTGGCACTAAGTCATTAGTATTTAACAACCAAGATAAAACCCCTCCTTTCCTATTCCTCAGCCATCTCACACACCTTTGCTTTTGGTCTCTTCGTACTTCTTTCAGTGTTCTATCAATAGATATTTTAAAAATCCATCGCGACAACAGCCACAAACTACCAACTCTTCTTATCTATCTTCGATACATGCGCCATAATTCAGGCCTGAATCATTTTCATGCCATTTATAACTTTACCATTCAATGCATACACAAATATGACCTGCCATAATGCCTGCAAATTTACATTGTCTTCCACTTGCTTCCGTTAAACGATACATCCATACACTTCACATCTCTTATCTCTTGTTTTATTGAGTTTGCTGTCTGACTGAAAATACTTTGTCCACACCCTGTTTGATCATCTTAGACCCATTGTTCCCATCATATCGTTCTAAGTTGTCCTCCATACATGGTCAATCAGAATTTTTATAGATTACATTAACCCTAAATCACTGATATAGTTATTCCGCCTTTTAACTCTTTACATTAATTCATCGGTATTTATTCAAGTCTTTATGCCCTTGTCTCCGATCACAACCCTTTACTATTAGTTGCATAACGCTGATGCTGCAGCACCCTGTATATACCTTTGAACTAAATCATAGTGAGAAATGGTTCATCTTCCTTATGAATTGCTATAAAATAAAGGGGAATATTCCTTTTGTTAACTATTATCTCTCCTTCTTTTCTCGTTTAAAATATAAAATATCCACCGAATTTCCATTTGTCTTTCATCGTAAATAGAAAAGAAGGCAAATCACTTCTCATAAATTCTGATGTTGACGTGAAACATGAATCTATAAACCTCTAAATGTTTCTCCCTCTGCGGTATTTTAAGTCTATTATTTCGTTAAACTTTTAATTACCCAATTCACGAGAGAAACAGTTTTTAAAATCTCGATACTTACGACCGCTATAAAAAAGAATTAATAGCCAAAGTTTTCGCAGTGAATGGTAATTTATTCGGTTCAAATGGTTTCCCAATTATCAAATATATAGAAAGAGAAGTAAAATAATTGGTTTACTAAATTTGCCGTTAACAAAACTGTGGACTTGGATCGTTGCGGTGTTAGGCGTCGAGGAGTGGCGTTGGTTATTTTCCTCTGGATTGAAAATTACTTGTCACACTTTTAGGAAGAAGAGCTTTTCGAGAGGGAGAAGAAGGGAATTTCAGCAATTTCATGAAAAGCACAACAAATATTAACTAATTTCTTGAATAAATTAATACTTAAGTATTTTAAATGTAAGCTTGGTTCATTAGTAACGCTTTGAAATACTATTTTTTTTCACTAATAAAATCTTGTATCTGTTTGTTTAGGGAATTTGATTTATTGGCTTTTTTTAAACTACTAATTCACTTACTCTATTTTATGTAATATTTGACTTATATATTGACTGGTGTAATTTTTAAAGCCTATTTGCATCAATTTTTTTTTAATCTGTTTTCTTTTACAATTTTCCTTTTCATGGTTACTTACCTTTATTTTCCAATTTTAGAAATAAATTGAGATAAAGTTTCTATTATTTCCATACGCTATTTGTTCGCGATCACTAACTCTTTCCATACGTGGTCTATATACTTCACATTAACCAATTTATTCCATTTAATCAAATTAGCAGATTACTTGCAATGGCTCTAGCAGAGGGCAATTGCCATTCTTCATATGTGGTTAGGAGGAAGCAAAGTCAATTAAACCTAAATAAAATGGAAAAGTTCGTTGTTTTCTAAGACATTAAGTAGTTTTTTAATAATAAGAACTCTATTAAATTACATATTCTGTTGAGATTAAGTGCGTGAAGTTCTATTTGTCCACCAATGACTTGACGGTGCATTTTTGAAGAAATTAATGCAATAATTTTAAATGACCCAATAAAGATGATCTTTAGCTGTTAATATACTTTTCTATATTTTTGTATTCACAATAAATGTAACATATTACGTTAGAAATAAAAGTTCATTATACTCGTATATTTCTACATCTAGAGAAATGGGAAAGGAGGATTAATATGATTTTTTATCTTTTTGTCTTAACGATTTGGAGTACTTTTGCTAAATACTTTCACACTCCACTAAGTGCTCGCTTCAACATTATTTTCCTCTTTTTTTATAAATTATCGAAGCAAATGCCTTAGTCTGTTTTAGATTTTTCCCTCTTTTGATTCAATTTGTTTTAATAAAAAATAATGATTAATACCAATAATTCTTTTGTTCCTAATGATTACTTTTTACTTACAGATCCGCCTCCACTGATTTTATCTCGCGGAGAGGAGTTTTTAGTCGCCGCCATTATGGATCGGTCGAAATGGTGAGTACTTTTCTGCCTTAAAGAATTAGAATTTTATTCTATGGATTTCAAGGGTCATTAAAAATATTTAATCGATACTAATAGGGATAAAACCAATTAAGGGGGTTGTCGTGACCCACAATTACTTGTCTATCTTAATGAACATATCCTGTCTCTGATAGCCATGCGTTTCGCTTCTGCCACTTTATTGCTTAAAAAGCTTAGCCGTTTGTGATGCCTAAAAATTTGTTATTTCTCGACATTTGCTTTTGGATTGTAGAATCTGTTTCCTTCTCTTATATGCTCCTTCCATCCGTTGGTGCATTTAAACGTGCTTTTAAAGCACGCTTGGTGCCGATCTACAAACGATTGTGACTTGATAAACACCTACAAATTCTCCTACTATAATTACTAATACTATGAACAAAAAGTTTATAGAAAATTTAATTTTAAACAGTACAATTTTGTAAAATAAAGTCATGCTGAATTAACCAATGAAAGTAATTTCGAGAGTAGTGAAAATGAATAAGAAAAAAGTGTATGAATAGAAGAAGAAAACAAAAGAAAACAGGAATACTGGAAATAAGTAAGGGTAATAACAAATATAATTATAATTTCGGGGGCTGGAGGAGGTAAATACCACAATCCTTTGTAGATTAGGACCAGACAAAGTATACAACCACTGAACTGTGCCACACTCCATCCAAACTAAGTTGTTTAAAGGGAGGGCCATTAATACAAAGATGTATGCGAACAACTGGGTGCTAAGTAAACTTCATCTCATTAAATCATTGAAGCCATTGGAATGTTTAAAAGTTTTTTTAAATTAATAAGGGAATTATAATTAAAAATAATTCGCCTATTTAATTTTTTGGCCGTAGTTGTAATTAAATTCGGATGAATTTTCTCCTAAACTTTCTAATTGGCTAATAATCTTTATGTATTCTTAAATTATTGAAAATCTTTATTATCACAATTCCTGTTTTAACGCACAATCAATTGAAACTAGGGAGGATAACTTAAATTAACACACCTCCCTGATTCCAGTTCATTTAATTGTTAAGAGTGAGGAAAATTATATACTATTCACAATGATTAAGGTAGGTAGCACCATTCATTCCTCGCATCGTGGAAGAGATCGCCAGACCAGAGAATGAAATGTAAATAAATATAACAATGACATTCACGACTGAACCAGAACGCAACATACTTTGTATCTTTATCGTATTGTGTGATTATGACGCCAACAGGTGATGGTGAAACCCTCCCCGACTCATTTCACGTAATGGGTATTTAAATAAGAGTCTCCTCATAGGCGACGCTAATAGTCTTGGTCAAGGTTACAAAACAGAGATAAGAGTGTGATGTTACTTACTCCTGCGGAGATAAGTATTAGCGTATCCGCCAATGGCTAAGCATATCATAAACATTTTGTGTCCTCGCGCGCCAAGATTAAACCCCTACTTGGACGTCAGTAATCCAACACAGTATTCGCCAGGCTAGCAGGAGCTTTCGCATGGGTGGAAGGCTTGAAGTCCACTCCTCTGAATTTATTAAGGTAAATTAGTACGAAAAGATTTTTCCTCTCAGTCAAAGGAAAACAATGAATAGGTGATTGGCACATTCTTTCCTATCAGAGCTTGCCAATGTTGTATTAGCATCTCTTTTTCTTTAACATATTTCTCCTCTTTCCATTTATTCACTTTTTCCTCTCTCCATCCATCAGTTTAATCTCCTCTCACTCTTAAAAAAGACTTTCGGAGATAAACCAAAAGATTTTAGCAATAACGAATAAATAAGAAATATTTGCTACACTATCTTTATATATTTCTGATACCATAGGATTCAAACTTATTCCTAAACTCTATATCATAAAATATTTTCAAAGAATAAATAGGAAATTGATTGTTATTTCCTATTTGCTATAGTAATTTCAAATCCTTTTAGTAAACCTGCAGCAAATTGTGCCGACACAATTTCTGCTTTTGACAACCGAGATGGTTTGTTGCATTGGATTTCGCTATTAAACATCTGTCTCGGTAGTGACTTATTTCAGCTCGAGAAAATCACATCTGTCGGAGTTTATTTACTTTGAAAATAAAATAAATTGATAAAAATGGATATTTATGTAAAAAACCCATTAATGGTTTACAAAGGTGGTGGTTTTAGTAAGGGAAGTGAAATAGGTGAGATCTGCCTAGCCAGATTAAGGCACTAGAGGAATAAAGACCTGGATTGCGCCCAAGTTACCTGAATGTAGTCGAAGTAGGCGAGGAAAGACGTGGGAAGTCTACTCGGTTTATTTTTAGGTTGGGGAGTTTTATGTCATTTCTATCATTATTTACTACTAGCATTATTGAGTTGAAGCTGGAAAACAAGTAAACGTCTTGATAATATGAGAAAATATGGCGCAGGAGTGCGGCATCCAGTACGGGGCTCTCCTACCTATGTCTGACATACCGCTTCATTTCCCATAACGTCACCATCTTATAAATAAAGATGTAAATTCTCTCGGGCGGGGGCGGCCTTTTGGGTTTTTAAGTATTATGTAAAAAAAAGTAATTTTCACAATTTATAGAATTTAACATTTATTTTTTATTGATATATTTTTCGCTCTAGCTCTTTTTAGCTATGTTCTATTTTCTTATTTTAGTTTTGCTCAGGAATTTGCAAAGTTGAACTAAACTACTATGCTTTGGTTCTTTTTGTCTTCATTGTTAGAGACTATTGACTTGTAGAATTATTTTTAATACATATTTACACTCAACTAATTATACTACAAAATCCTTTATGCAGATTATTTACCTCAACCCTCCCTTTTGATAATCCATTTAATGAAATTAAATGAACTCATCCAAATCTATTGATTAATAATAAACAAAAGCTGAAGGATGAAGCGTGCTGCCCCATATCTAGTCCTTTACTTGTGAATAAAAAAGTCGTTCTCTATTGAAGCTTTGATTTTGGAATATTTAGTTAGCACTATGCAAATCCACTAAGTATCTTAATGTACAATCCAGTCTCAAATCCAGTTACCTCGAAATAAGATACGAACACACACACTTCTTCTATTAATATTTGACATCTCTTCTGGTCCTCAACTATGAATTGAACTACCTATTTCACTGAAAATAAAACAAAAATTATAACATCCAAAATTATCAGTTGAAAAAGTTACAGCATATTTTAAATATTTTATAGCCTTGTTACTCTTTGCCGGTCGTAAATCTATTAGACTAAAGATTTTCTGCATAAGCAAAGAAAAGGTTTTTACTTAACTCTTTAAGTTTAATAGAATTTTCTGTAAGTTTATACCTAGAATCGATAAGATATTGCTGAACTACATTGAGTAGAAGATAACAGCGAGATATAAAATATTGGTTTTTATTGGCTCATCTGGCTGCAAGGTCAGAAAGAGGGGTGAATGAGGGCTAAAATATTTTGGACTTTAGAACTCTAAATCAGGCGTAAAAAAATATTTACAAATATGATGTTAACAAGTTGAAAACCTTTTGGTAACATCTGATGTAATTTTATTTGCATGCAGATTCAATCTGTCTCTTGTTTGGGATTGTGATTATGTGAAAGTATTTTATTCAGATATTTTTATTATGTCTTCAAGTATTCAAAGCTTAATGTGAAATAATTACCTCAATATATTTATCTTTTTTAGATTTAAGTTTCGTGATGAGATTAATTTGGTTATCCAAAGATGATCACTTCTGAACATTATTATGAATTTTAGCATGCAATGGAATAGTATAAAAAGCATGATTCACATGTAAATCAATTAGAGGTTTTACAGAAATCGATTTGATTCTTTCACTATAAATGACTATAGTCAAGCTATTTAGATTTTTATTAGGTGACTTGCCAATCTCCATAGCTATCAAAACTAAAATAATGCACCTATGCTATCTTGATATGAAAATGCTTTGAACAGGGAACTTATATTTAATATCTGCTAACAAATTTCCTTGCATTGCTCACTAGTTCTCTCAAGTATGATGCGTGCCAAAAACGAGACTCGCATATCTTCTTAACTCTACTAAATATAACGAACTCAAAGTGCCAGGAAGCTTACTTCGACGTTAGGCCACGCTGATAATCAATTTTGCTTTTTACTACCCTTTAACCCATTTCGTTCATTCTGTTTAAGCTGCCTTTGTTTTGAATCTTGGCAGGCTCCAAAGAATCCGTCCGCTCTTTGTTACACCAAATAGCTTACTCTCGTAATACGCATTCCTAATCTTCTTAGTTTGACTTTCCTTGCCCATCTCTCTTCATAACTTTTTGATTACAATTTCTTATCTAAACCTTGCTATATTTTACATTTAAATAAAACAAATTTCAAAAGATTGAATATTGAATTCCTGTATTGAACAATTGTACTAATTTGTGGACATAAATATTTGATTATGACCATCATTTCCACCATCAATTTGCTGAATTTCTTGCTTAAATGGATTGGGAGCCTAATATTTTTATGTGTATTCAGTTATACTTCCAATATGCTAAACAAATATTGAATGACTTCATTTAGATTTGCAACACAGCAGATAATCCATTTGTGTAGATGTAATAATGACTGAGTAATAAACGATTAAAAACGGAGAGTTTTGTAGTTATATTGTATAAGTATAAACTTCAGTTATTTACAGTGTATGGTTTGTGTGTTCACATTGATGTAAGTGTTTTTTTCCATAATCTTACAATTATTTTAAGTTTTCCAATTTCGAAAGGTATAATATAATAGTTCTGTACACATACTAAATGAAAGTCGAACGAACAGGATAAAGAGCTAAAAAAATAACCGAATAGAGTTTGTTACTCCAAGAACATTTTTTTCTTTGTAAACAGTAAATAGATTTTTATTGCCAAAGAAATACACTATTTTTACTTAATTATCCTAAAACATCTTTTTTTTCCGATTCCGTTTATAATTTTGTATTTATTCTTTGATTTACTATAACGAGTTTTTTAAAAAAAAAAATTCTTTATAATTCCATTACTAATGCGCTTAAAACCTAATTTCTCTTAGTAAATTACAATAACACACCGAAAAATATATGGTTTGTCATAATTAAAAACATAACTAAGTCTAAAAGAAGGAAGTTAAATTGTTCCATGACTCTTGAAAGCAAAGTACAAAATATTTGTGACAAATTCCGCTTTAGAGTACTAATCAGGCAATGGTAGGCCAATGATCGCCTTAGGATGCTGTCTATGTAGGTAGTCATCTCTTACTGTGAGTGATGTGACATTGGTAGCTATTTTTTATGTTTGTTACTTTCAAGAATTGAACTTTACCTAATATTTATGAGGCTCATCAAAAGGTTTGTTGCTTAAAGTCTGTTCTAGAAATTGCGAAGTCAAACACCTCAAAGAAAGTATGAACTGTACATGGAAATGATTATGCATACGAGGAATGAAAAATCAAGAATTATTCAGGAAATATTGCAACGCTGTTTTAAAGTTTCTAGTAAAGATAATGCAGAGTTCGGCATCGAAATTGAAACAGACATAACTGCTGACTTAAACTTTAACATAAAGAGTAGCCATATTAAATGAGAGAAGAGATCACACAATGAGATATGAGATGCAGGCATACAAATAATAGATTTATTATCATTGATATATTACATCAGGCAAAATTTTCTAGCAAATTGGGGCCCGCCAATAATAAATGCATTTATCTAACAGAAAAAGTATCAAATCAAAACCTAAATATGATCGTAACTAACTAGAATCTTAGCAACTTTACAGAAAAAATTAATAGAGCCAAAATTATATTTGCTCAGGAGACAGAAAAGCCATCAACTGAGATAAACGGCTATAGACAAAATCATTTGTGTAAAACTGCTGGACCAACTATAAAGAAATCACAATTTTAGTACCCACCAATATGGATCCAAGAAAAATATTGGAACTGAGATGCCCATGGCAGCAAGCGTATAAAAATTAATCCCGGCAAAGCAAAGGAAGGAAATAGCCCGTGATACATTTATGAAAACTGCTCGTTTAATTTCCATTTGAATTTTACAGAATATTTTTTGAAATATTACTCTGATAGTGCACATATATAGTTTCTTTGACGAGCAGATAAAAAATGTGACATAGATATTAATGTGTATTTGAAAAATAGGCTCATTCCAAAATAGAGGAAGATAACGAAAAACTATCTATTTTACACGAGTATTTTCTATCAAATTTAGAGTTCATTATATTTGTTTAGTTTAGGAGTTTACTGGAGTGGCAAGAAAGCTCTTGGCAACTATGGAGAGAAAGTTATTTATATTTAAATAATATTTATTTCTTAATTTAATAAGTAATACAATTTTCATTAGTTACTAGCAATAGTCCAGCTTTCTACTAAATTTTCAATACAATGTTTGCATAAATTACTTACATTTGATTTATGAATTTACGTTAGTTTCGACCTCTTCTTTTGTCGACCTCTTCATTCATTCCAAGTGATTCCCTAAACTTCTAAAATGATATCAATATGATAAGTTAAGTCTGATGAGTCATTAGTTCCAAATCGACATTCTTAACTTTTGTATCGTATGTCTTTTGTTATGAACTCGCTCATTGTCTTTACGTAAGAGCACTCTAATTCTGGTGAATAATGATTGCTGTTCCTTCAAGTGATGCATGTAAATTATCCAAACGCAGTGAGGATAGCAAGATTCACTGTAATAACTTAAGAACTGATTATGCCCTTTATATATCACCAAAGCAACAAGAGTTTCTTTAGTGAATGAAATTCCTGTTTTGGCTGGTGTAGGGGTTTTTCTCAAAGTGTTATTTATCTCTTCTAATCCGTCTTTCGTTTCCTGAGACAATCTTATTATGAATCGTTTTTCTCGTCAAGAAATAAGAGATGAACAAATGTTGTACTTTGCTTAAATTATACCTCTGAAGAGGCGGGGACCTTGCTTATCTTCTGTATATTATAGTTCACAGTGGAAAGAGCCACTATAATTTCTCGACCAATTATTCAAGTTAACTTTGGATTTTCTTCCAAAGTTATTTTTTAAAGATTTTTATCAAATTCCGCTAGTTATCCTAACTGGAGTTCATCTCTCTATCCTTAAAATACTGATAAAAATAAAAATTACGCATTATTTATGGTGACATATATTGATAAAATCATATCAATTTTAAGATAATAAAAATTCTACGCAACTTCCCAAGCAATGGAAATGCATTTCACTTTATACAAAGATTTGAGTGCCCACAATTTTCCACAAAACGGATCATCGCCTCATAGAACAAGCATATTTACGATTATATATGCAAATTATGCACTGAGGATGCCACAAATAATTAAAGACTACAACCTGAATATTTTATTTTTAGGCGAAATAAAGTAACTCATAGCTTGGGGGTCAAAATCAGCGAATTTGACGACCATTAAAGCATTAAAAGAAGTTGATAACGTGAACAAATTATTATAGTAAGTGTAAAATATATAAATTAATAAATTTTTCGTGATCCTGATCAATAAAGTACAATCAATTAAAAATAACCTAGCTTATACATAGCGATATTAATTTTATTCATCTTTATCATGTATTATTTGCAAAAAGAATGCTCCTGGTTTATCACCGCTACCCAACGTCCTGAAAAAAGAAAAGGTATGTGTAGTTACATGCCAAGTCATGCCTAGAACAGTTTAATATAATCACTCATGTAAGAGTGGAAAACATGTATCAGATGAATTAAGAGGTGTTAACAGAATATTGCATGAAATAAATTAAAATAAGTGGATTACAAATGAAAAAACAATTTATCAGCAGCAAAAGAGCAATTTTCTCAAACTTATAGTTTTAAGTATAAAACAAATAAAAATACAAAGATAAAAGTATAATAAAAAAAGGTAAAGCATACATTTAGACATCGAGACAACATACATGACGTTGTTATTTTGTTTTTCCAAAGAAGGTGAAATATATAGTCGATACACAAAGATCAAGGAAAGCAAAGGGAGGAAAGGCAAACTATACTGATTAAACAGAAATATATAATAACTTTTTCATGTGTATGTATATTTATGTGTGTGTAGGAGTGTAGGAACAAGGATCCATGCATACATTTACAAGCATTTGCATTCCAGG
The DNA here is from genome assembly GCA_963969495.1 of Ceratothoa steindachneri. Taxonomy (NCBI): domain Eukaryota; kingdom Metazoa; phylum Arthropoda; class Malacostraca; order Isopoda; family Cymothoidae; genus Ceratothoa; species Ceratothoa steindachneri. The sequence goes on along the minus strand of OZ018322.1, from coordinate 152,658,109 downwards.
GTTTATGTAAAAGCGTATTATAAAGCTAAAGGGGGAAGGTGAGGAGAGAATAAGTATGTATAGATGCATAAGTCTGTCTTGAAACTAACAATTTTAATAATTATCATAATATTGTCACTAGTACGGTCTATACAAAGTAATAATAATGAAATAAACGTGATGAGATTATAAAACTGTTGAAAAATTAGTATTATTTTGATAATCGTTGAAAAAGTAAAAATAAAGTAGGAAACCGATTGATCGAAACAACCTCATAATTTTAAAAAATCGATATTTTTAAAAATAGGTGTAGGCAACAGAAGGAATATAAAGCAGAGTAAAGAAAATAGAAAGGTGGTTAAACTTTCAAGAGGAATATATCATACAGTGTTATTCCTTCATATTGCTTTATTTATTTTTTGGCAGGTATTTTTACCATCATCTTATTAACTACATAAGTTTTACTCTTTTATCGATTATACCAAATATTTTATTATATCCATTTTTTTCTAAGTAATATAATTATCTTCTTTTATATCTCATTTTTAACCATCATTCCCTTTGCTACTTTAATATTACAACGAATTTTTTAAGCAAACTGTAAAGAAAATGTTATAAATTCTTAAGAACAAATTTTCTACTGCAAAACTAATAGAACGAATGAATTGAATCATAAGACATAATGAAAAAGATTTTGAAAGAAATAAACAAATAATATATTATATTAACTAATAAATTGATTGTAATGACAAAGGAAAAAAGACAAATTGGTAGAAAAAAATAGGTGATTTATTCTTTAATAATTAGCAAATCTATTAATCAGAGAGATACTTAAGATTAAATAGCTTACTATCTTTAAAAATAAATTAATAAGAGACTATTTGTAAGTAAGTACATTGATATCTATTTTATTATATCCAAGGATTGATTTCACTTTGTCTTATTTTTATGCAATTTGGAGAAATAAGGTTGTTTGAATTGATCTTAGTTATTTCTTTTAAGCCAATTTTTAAAAAAACCCTGCTATTAAACAAGTGGAAAAAATAGTTAAAATATAAACGAATTAAAAATTTCATAATGCTTTTAAAGCGGAACTACATTTAGCATCTGATTGGCCAATGGCATTTAAAACGATAGAAGTTTAAAATTATTATTCTATCTTAATTAAGGTAATTAAATTTTTATTTGAAGTTTTACTTCTCCAACAGACAGCAAATCAAGAATTCTTTTTTGGCTACACTATCAACACTGACAAGTTTATAATTCCCTTGATTAACATCTAGTTTATTTTGCTTTGTTTTAAAATATAATGCAGGTAAATAAATGGCTAGTTTGCTATCTTAATTTATCTTGAGTTTTTTATTTAATATAAGTATTATGTATACCAGCTCATGAACACAAAACGACTGCACGATAAAGTTTATTACATATTAAATATTTATTTAACTGTTCTTGATTCTTTACACAGTCTTGTGTTTTAACTTGTTTTTAAGAGAAGTCGACAAGATCATATAACATGCTCAATTTCTAGATTACTTTTTATCTTATAACTGGTTCAAAATCCATTTATTTGTGTAATTTTTTTAAATATTAATTTGTCATTTGATAAGAAACAGTAGAAATTTATCATTCTATAATACTCGTAATCGACAATAAGACGCTCGAAAGAAAACGCCTTTTTTATAATTTTTGAAAATGAGGTTAAGAAAGAGAACCGAAAAGATCTCATTTGCTATACCACTTACATCTCATTGCAGAAATAAAAGATAAAATTTTAACCTGATTTAGATTAACTAAGTTTAATCCACTAGAAAACCCTTCATTCACCACTGTTAAGTCATTGCTTGAGTCTAAATAAACTCGATCTTTTTACTTTTATTCTTGTCTTCTACGCTGGTTTGCTTTAAAATGTGTTGCAGATTCAAAAAATTTGATTCTCTTAATAAAGCGTCAGAGCGATTTCAACAAATCTGATTGTAGTGGCAAAACTTTGAAAGATTATCCTCTAGAATACTTGATTGAGGAATCTCATTAGTTGTTTATTAAGGTTGGTGAAATAACTAAACTTATAATTGCTTGTTGCAACTTAGTTATTGAAAATTATTATTTGTTTAATATGGACAATGGGGATAAAGAAAACCGCCCGAGAAAGAGAAGAGTTTTTATTGACGTTTTGATGTTCCCAATCTTATTCAGCATTCTGAACACGTCCGGGACGAGCAAAAAGTCAATATAAAATTCTTCTGTTGCTCGGGTCTTTTTACAATATCCTTATCCTCCCTATCTGTTGTCAAATATATTCATATTGTTCTGTCTTCTTTTCTGGCAGATGGTTTATATTAAATACATTTCTTAGATCGAGTTCACAACTATAATTAGGTTGCACAATTTTTTTTCGCTCAAATGGATCTTTTTCTTCAAGAAAACACAATCCACATTTATCGTTTTAACGTACGTTTTATTTTTTCTCGTTCTTTTAAATACATTTTACAAGTGTCCTGAATGTTAATAAAGTTTCTTGCGACATAAAATTCATGCAAGATGGTTGTTTGCAGTGTTGCCCTACTTATTCTCTCAAATCAAATAATTCCAGATATTAAAATGATCTTATCTTAATCAGTAATATATTTTTACTATAACTTATTCCTTGCAATTTTTTATTCCCTTGAGCTAGAGCTTTTTATAAACGTTCCTTTAAAGATTTCCAAAACACATTTAATTGTCAGTTAAATTTCACTTTTCATCTTATTTGATGTATTACCTTTTTATGTATATTTATAGGAATCCTTAAGAAGACACGGACATATGTTTTTGCTTTTAATATTAGGGAAATGCTCCAAGATTATAAAAATATAGATTACTTGACTCCATTTTATACTTGTTTCCGAGCACCCCAAATTTCAATATTCTATAATCATCATTTTTACTGATTTATTCAAAGTTGAATAATAATTATGTTAGTAATTCAAAATGAGTGTTTGATACATTTAAAGGGTAAATGGAACCAAATTGTTAAATCATTCCGCTAGCTCTAACGTCAGAATAAAGTTCTCCTATGCTGCATAACTTTAGGGAAAAATCTGCTCTCTTTGCAAATTATTCCCGTTAGAAACCTAAACTATTATTGGTTTTAGGCAAATTAGCACAAAATCATGAAATTACCTAAGTGAGGTACATCAAACTTATGGAAAAAACAGGACTGGAAAATATATTTACCCTATGTACTCTAATATATTGGAGGTAGCTAAGACCAGAATCTATATGAGCTTCATTAGTCCAACACTTTCAATCATATGATAGTTATATTTTATTTTGAATTACATTCCATCTCATTTTAAATAATTAGTTAGGATATTTGCCTGAAAATAAGTAAAACGTGTATAAAGTTAATATTGAGGAACTCAACTTAAATTTGTTTGACACTACCCTATAAAATGAGCAAAGGGTTTGGATACGTTTGAATACTATCTTAAAGGTTTTAAGCTATACTTAGAAACCTAACAAGATAGAGGAAGGCAGTATACTAAAAATGCCTGACTATTAATCGAAATGGTTCGCATTTGTGGGAATGCTATGAAAATTCACGGAATAACGATGAAATTTGAAGCAACAACCTTTAACCAAAATGTTTAGTCAAAAGATAAAATAAAGTCAGAATGTGATATACAGCGGAAAATTAACTAGTCAAATCTACACGGTTAATAGCAGTGACTCAAGGAAAATAATTCCAACTCAGGGAGAAAGAGTGGGATATTCTGACTGTATCCAAGGCCTATAAAAGGGTAGTTAATAAATGTGAGCTAGAAACTGACACAAACTATCCTTGTGGATTTATGAAAGCAAAATCAACAAAGTCATTTCAGCGAAAAAGTTAAAAGAAAGTGGACATGTGCGTAACATATATAACTACAGATGCTCCATCGGTCATCAGGGCCCATATGGAGCCAGTTTTTCAGATGTAAACAGTTTTATGCTGCTTTGATTACACTTGACTCCCGCTTGCGGGGTTAGAGTGATATTAGCAGGAGGAGAGTTCAATAATCAGTCTCGCAACTATTTGAACTTTTACTTTGAAATATAAGAAAATATTTTTTTGTTTATAAGAAATACAGCGTAAAATTGAATATTCTTGATAAATATCGCTTATATGCTATCATAATGCTCACGTTAAGGATCATAATAGGATTAGTTGGTGTCGGACGCTCTAGTCCATTATTCCTTCACACCTTTTCTTTTTAACTTATCTTCTGAATATATGATGAAACTTTATGAAAGGTTGTTAAAAAGCGTTCTACACCAAACCTTCCTGAAAATAAACTTAACTTTTAATAAAACGAAAAACGAATTTGCGCAGCATTTCAGAAAAGTATTATCACTAATACACTTCTCTTATTCTAGTAAAGGGGGAATTAACTAAAGCCTTTATTATTTTAGCCTTGGAGCGTTGTTTAAAGTGAGGGCAAACATGAAGTTTTAAATAAGTTTGATTGGTGTTATCGTCAATTCTGCACATATTTGCAACATATTTACCGTGCTGCTGCCCTTTATAGTTCAAAATTTTAATTTGGATCCAGCAATGAATAAGTTTTAACTGGATATTTAAATATTTAAAGAAAGTTATGTTTCGTGGATTTTGCACCAAGATCATAACCTTAGCAATATGCCTGGTTGACGGCAGACGTGGGTCTTTCACTTGAAACAGAACAGCTTGCGCGATAGGGTAACGACTTTGCCACCTACTGTTACCTTCTTATCACATCACCTAGAAATAACCCTATCCAGTTTAACAAAAACATCGCTCATAGTAAGAAGAGATGTTATCCCTCAGCCTATAAAGAAAAAGAAGAATAAACCTACTTTTTTATCTAACGGAGTCGGAGAGCTAAGAACAAGCAGCTAAGAGTTGTGTAAATATATAGTTATTTACCCTTACTTAAATCAAGATTGTCTGGTTAGTTTCTGCTTGAGAATGAAAAACCTAATGTTTAATGTTCTTCTCAGGACCAAAACTGTTTTATATGTAAACACTGGTTCTTTTTAAAACTATGATCAAGCAGTCTTATCAAACAATAATATTTTGTATTTAGATAAAAGATAGACGATATAAAAAGCGCAATAAAAATCCCCAGAATTGCATTTTAAGAATATCTTTTAGTGTATATTGATTATATTACTATCTCTAGCAATGATAATTTCTACTCCCATAATTTTGAATTGCCAATATAAATAAAAACTTTGATGAGAACGATTTAAATGGTATGAATAAAGAGCAAATTTTAATGCATCAGGCTCCATCTTTCAGATGTACAGAGACTAACAGCCCTGACCAAATATTTATATACAGGAAAAGAAAAGTGAATTGATTACAAATATAATAAAAACGTGTAAACTACGTTAAAGACCTACAATTACGTATGCAGTTTTTCTCTTTAATATATACATATATATGTATATATATTTATATATATATATATATATATATATATATATATATATATATCAATATGTCAAAACCACATTTTAGTCAAATCAATTTAATACAAGACTAGTTTGGGTATTTTCTATATCTCCAAATGTACAATCAAAGAAACTGGACACACAACATTCATAGAAACTGGACCGGAAGCAGAATAAATATGGGATGTGTAATATAAATTGCGAGATCGGTGCATTTAAGAGACTTGGTGGAAGTTATAGAATCGTAAATATATTTTTGAATGGCAAGAAATTAATTTCTTATCCTCTGGAAATCAAGCTCAATTAAGGTCAATAGTTAATTCAATACTTTACTTTGAATGTAGTGTTGTCATAAATTATTGGAACATAAGGCAAAATTATTCCATTTCTTATGCAGAACGGAGTTAATTTTATTACATCTGTCATGAATCGTGCAGCGATTCATGCAATAATAATTCGCCAAAATTTCATAACCTTACCTTCTATCCCTCACCATTTCAAACTAAAAGCTCTTTCCTCAAAGAATAGTATAAATATTGTTTTAAAATATTATCACGGCAAGAAAAAATGTTTTTCAAAGATGAAACCATATAATGAACATGCAGCTATTTATTTCCAAGAAACAATGTCCAAAATCGTAAAAAGCTGAAAGTTAAAATTTTAGAGGACAAGTTTTCGAACATCGCTAGGTTATAAGACTAAGTAATGTGGCCTCAAGAGTTTTCACGAAATAGATCTAAACAGGGCCAATCAGTTATTTTAGTCTGATAACTATTATAAGATTCTATAAATTGATTAGAGAATTACTAAATTATAATATGTCTTAATGAACTTTTAAATTCAACGATTTGATTCCGAATACATTAGGGTCGAAACCTTCATCTAAATCTTTAACAAATATGCCAGGTCTTTAAACTGCCTCTACCCTAAACCGATAATGTGCTGATTCTTGCTTTTGATCTCTAAACGGATATTCCACCCTCTCTGGTCCAGTATTTAGATGTTTTTTATCTATTCTTTAAATTCTAGTGCTAAAGATGGTGGAAAAAATCGAAATAGACATCTATTTAATCGAATTCTTTTAAATAATGGTATATAAATATATATATATATATATATATATATATGAATATGTACCACGGAATGAAACTGAATAAAAGATGGATTGGTGTTAGAACTTTCGTCTTGAAAATATCGAATAGACGAAAGTACTAACTCCAATCCGTCTTTTATTCAGTTTCCTTCCGTGATATATATTCATATTAATAGTTTTCACGCGCTAACTTCCGTGATATTTCCCATATATATATATATATATATATATATATATATATATATATATATATATATATATATATATATAGATGATGGAAGGAGGCCCTATTGAATATAAGATCGGGTGAAGTCGACAGCGAAGGCTGCTCTATTGATTTTAATTTGCAAGTTTTTTTCTTAAACACCAAGCTCTTCTCAGAAAGTTAATGACTAGAGAAAAGTATGGCCCATGGCATATATTTATTAGACAAGACGACTTTTGGAACTCTCATATTATGTTTTCCGTTGAAGATTCAATCTTTAAAATAGATAGGTGTTCCGATAGTAGATTGCTCGGCCAAAATTGTGGGAATAGGTCTATTTCTCTGCTCTTTTCTTCATGTCATTTTCTGCGTTTATTTCCTCCTTTTAGCTGTAGCCATCTCAGAACTTTCTGCCGTCTTATCTTTTTACTTGTTCCAAGTTTGATTCTTGGTTTCGCTATTGATTGGGGTGAGGTAAACGCGTACCTTCATCTCTAGTGCCATTAAGTTTAAGTTCTGTTCTTTTTTCTTAATCTCTTTCAGCTGTGAAGTGGGTAATGTCTACGTGTTACATTGCTTTTTATTCTTGCTCAGTAATTATGAGATAATGTGTATCTTATTATTAATCATAAGACTTCACCTTCAGAATATTTTTATAGTCCAGGTCCTTTAGTTCGATAACCACTAACCTATCGCTAAAAATTGGAACTATCGTAAATTATATTCTCTATGTTCTTATATGCAAATCCATTTCGAAGTTTTTAAGCTCTCTCCATCTTAGCCTCAGAGCCTTCGTTTATGAATGTGCAGAGGAGAAGGCATTTTATGTTGTCCGGCAATTGAACGTTTAGTAATCAAGTGCTTTTGGTGTTGGCAGATCCGCCGTATAGCTTGACTATATCGTGACAATGAAGCAGGACTTCTGTGTGTTTGCATAATAGAGTCTGAATTCGAATCGTTTAAAATCGTTTATCAATACCTATTATCTACTCTTTGTGATGTAATTATAGAGAATTTCACCAGAAGTTTGTTTAATTGCCGATTTAATAATACATATTGTATGCCTTTGAACCATACACTGTCAAATACATTATATATAAATATATATATTGCCTATAAGTAATCTTTACACGTAAAAGTTAGATAGTCAGACATCTAAGGTATATTAGGCCATACATTGGTGACATGAAGACAAATCCGCGCCGATCAGAAAACTGTTGTTTCTCTTGTTTACATTATTATCTATGTATCACGACTTTTAGGACAACCTTTATATATATATATATATATATATATCCAAAGAAGTACAGTAAGGTACTTGTAAATGCAAGAAGGACGAAGATTCGTCCTTTCTCTTATGAAAAATACAACTGCTCCCTACTTACCCCTCCGAATTAAATTTTGACTTCTACATTTGTGTGTCCTATATTCATTAGTTGACCAGCGATCGAAGATGACCGATGTGTTCATCGAAACCAGGTTTCGCCAAAAAAATAGATCCTAACACTGTGGTTTCTTTTCTGCATATATATATATATATATATATATATATATATATATTTACATATATAAATCAGATTTAATCGAAAACACAACTAGTTTCGGCTTGTATCATCATTGAGGATTAAGGAGGAGACTATATTAGATATGTATTTATTTAATTTATCTTCTTCTTTTGACATAAATTTATTCTGCCAAACCTAATCAGGATAGTCTCTAGTACATAATTCAATATAATTATTAGAGCTGCCCTTAATTTTTGCGTTATTAAAATCGCTCACCTTTGGTCAAAGTTGTGTATGTGAGTGAAAAATAATAGAGAAAGCGCACATCATCTAATATCAGTGCTGGCGTCGTCATTTTGGGAAGGAAATCAGAGCAATCATTTTTTTTTCGTAATCACATATTTAAATTCTATTTTAATACTATTATTAATATTTGTCAAATATTTGGCATTTTTCGGTGATTAAATATGAAAAATATTTATTTCGTCATTAGAATGTATTTGATTAATTAAGGGGCTAATTACGCTTAATAAAATTGCAAATTATTTAGATGATTTCTTCCTGAATAAAAATGGGAAGTCACATCTTCTATATGCTTATAGAATAAAGAAGAAATTACAGAAGTTTCTAAAAAAATCGTGGCACCAAATCTACTATATCTATCTAGTTAAATTTGCCGTCCTAAGTTAAACCGAGCAAAGTACTTATTTGTTTAGGACGCCAAGTTTCACGTCAGAGAACAATAGCGAATTCTCCTCCTCCCTTCCACTTTGAAATGTGTGGGGGCTTAGAGTGTTAAATTAAGGAATAAATGCATCTACCTTGTTATTATTTATAAGGTTAAGCTGAGAAAATATAATCAACCCATCTAAGCCTGATACGAGGTAGGGGACGGTTGAATTTAAAGAGAAACCTTTGATCGTTTTCCATTAAAAGGATAACAGGAAAGAGGTGAGCTCGACTTCTCTATACTTAGGCCATACTTTGGAAGAAAAATTGGCTTTTCATCACCAAAATAATATAAGTCACACATAGTCAGAACAATTTAATAGTTTTTGAGAGCTGTAGTGATAAGTTAACGTATAGAGTTGGGAGAAATCTTGATAGAACTTTTAGAATTTTATCAATTGAAACATTGGTAAAGAGGCTATTTATGTAAAAACTTAACAATAAAACAACAGCTCTTCTTGATAAAACGTTGATTTATTTTTAGATTAATTCAAATGAATTAATTAAATGCGATTCAGTCATCACCCTGACTTGTTTGATTGAAAAATATAAGAAATATAAGCCTATTTTAACGAAGGTTTACAACCAAAAATACATTGATACAATTTAATTTTTTGAGAATCAACATATTTAATATATATAGCATAAATTATTATAGTTTCCTAGTCAAACGAGTAGTTTTTGTTACCTAGTTATGATTTGGATTGTTAGAAATAGTCTAGAACATTATAACAACCAATTTCTAGGTCTAGCCGTCTTATGTTACATCCAATCATCATAGCTTTATTGAAAAGTATTAAATTGAATGTGCTGCTGAAGTATGCCAACAATCATTTGGAGGAGGATTTCAATTTTGGGTAACATGTCATATGGTAAAAGAAAACCAAGATTGAGTTGTTCGGTTCAAATGTTGTCAGGTGTTGTTTTAAAAAACACTGTTCCCACAGCTAAACATCAAGGATGACTTATTTTGTTATTGAGCAGTTTTTCCAATATGCTTCGATATACTTCATTGTGTCAAAGGAAAGCTGAATACAGAATAACCTGAAGAATCTTGAGGCTTATCTAAAGAGTGCTGTTTGTATGCTTGGTCCATATGAAGATGAGATTTTCAAAATTAAAACGAGCCCAATCACATCTAATTTAGGCTCTCTTTCTTTGATGTAAAATAAATTTTGGTTTTGGAATTGCGATCAGAGTCACCAAACCTCAATACGATACAAAATTAATGGCATAAACTGGAGGTGCTCGTCCATTCAAGCATATAAACATCCATCTAGTGAATTTTTACAAATATAAGAGTGTAATAATATTCCATATGGTTATTTTATCGTAGTCAAAAAATTTATCAATCTTTTGACCTAGTTCAGAAAGCAAAAAGTATTTTATTGACTAACTGTTATCAGGTTTGGTAGCATATGAATATCTTTTTATTAAAAGTATTCGTAAAAATTCCTATTATTTATTTATTTTTGTATTTAAACTTGTTTAAATTACTATTGTGTTTATTTTTGCATACGCCACAATGACTAAAACTTTTATTATCTTGTAATAAATGATTCATTAATATTGGCGAAAAATTGTTGTATTAGGTAACGCAATGAATAGTTTCAAGAGATACCAGAAACATCTTGACTAAATTCAAAGTTGAACATCTTAAATAATCCAGGTCTTTTACAAAAGATATTTAGTTCACATAACTCATATGTATATTTTTTGATTACTCCAAATTATAATGAGCTTATTCTTATACCTTTATCACTGAGGAAATATAATATCATGTAGCGAAAAATATCGTGGCAGTTTTGCGTTTGGCAAAGAAATTCATAATTGTTATTCAATGCACTATATTGAAAACGTATCAAAACTATCACGCATGAAAAAAATTATTTAATCAAATGATCAATAGGAGCACTTTTTTGTTAGTATACTGCCCATCCCTCATTTTCCATAAAGAGATGCTGTTTCGGACATGATCTAATATTATATCTTCCCATGTCTACATATTTTCTCCTTAATTTCATTTTCAGTAAACTTATATCTTTCACTGTAGTAAACCATCTCGTTAAGATACTTCCTTGTGGAATAATCCATTAAATTACATTTCAGCCATTAACGAGCCGATTCGTTCTTGTATCAAAATGTGCGCTATCTTGGTGGAAAATGTAGTCTGCATGGATGTATAACTGACGGTAATCAGAAGTTACCTGTGATCTAACAGCCTGATGAAGATATCTGAGTTTACTTTACATTTATTTATGTCAAGAAAATGAAATCTTGTCTTTGTTTTCAAGAAATCCCTACTGAAACATTACTTTCCTGGTGAACCGTGAAATTTCATAATAAAGGAAGCATGATAGAATTTCGCTCTGCTTTCAACCAAAAGACCTTAATTTTAAATTTGTGAATACTTCAAAAGTTGTTTATTTTGACGGTGAATACAATCTTTTCACGTTTTTAGTAGAGTAAAGATTGTCAATTGACTTAGCTAAATCATTGAACTTAGTCTTACATTCTGATCACACCGAGAAAACCTGGATTCTCTTGTAGGCTTTGAATTCAAATCCTTTAAAATTGTTTGTACAAAGGGACGAGAAATACTAAGGTCGTGTGCAAACTTATATTGAGATTGACGAGTTCCGGGTTTAAATTCTTTAGATTTAATAGGTTCCTCTAGAGGAACCGTTCTATTCTCATTTGCAGCGGGTTTAGGATGGCCACTGACTTGAATTCTATCAATTGAAACGTTAGCTTTTATTTTTTTAATAAATTATAAACATTGAGGGGAGTCCAGTTCAGATTGGGAAATTTACAGACAATCCTATTTCCATTCAGACATGTCTCGTTGAAGCGATATTAGGATTTTGTCGCTTTTACACAACACCTAAGCGATATATGTTTTAGAGCGAAACTAAAATAATACATTACTTATCGTTCATGAGAGTGCACAGTTAAATACGTATCTGTTCTAAAACAAAATAAAGGCACGATATTTTTCCATACATGGTTTAAATTTTCTCACCTTGCTATGTATATATAAGACCATTGTAATTTGCAGTTATTATGAAATAAATATTAGAGATAAGGTCATCTGCTATATATATTTTATATTATATACTGGTGCCCGACAGTTTACTATGCACTGGAAATATATAGTCTCGCCAAGCTCACAGTGGTTAGAGACTGTCTCCCAAGCACTGGCATGCATCGGAACATTTGCATGTGTTAAAATTGGCTGAATAATTCTTCAGGTGAGGAAATTCTGTCTTAAAATGATTAGAAATTACTACATGGCAATTCTTTCTAAAACATATATTGAAAATCACCCCTCCTGCACCGAAGGCGTATCTGGGAAGTTTTAACACCTGCGGACTTTGTTATTCACGCGAGTGCTTGCGACCTCGAGCGAGAGTGTGAGATTATGACCACTGCGATTTTGGCGCGACTTTACAGTGTATTTCAACTGCATATTAAATTTTCCGACATTGTAAAGATCTTGAAAGGTTTTGTAGCGCAGGTTACATTATTTAGAATATTTAAAGACAGAAATGAGCAAAATGTTTTTATTCTTCAGCCGTAAATTTAGAGAATCTGATAACCTTTCTAATGATCACAGCCATTTAGAATCAGGCGTTGTCTTGAGCTCAATAATAATATTTGTAATGATGTAAACTCTGTAAAACAAGAATAACTTTCCACAGTCCCAAACTTAGGCATCAATACACTAAGAAAAAGTTTCTATCCCGTTCATTTTCACCTTTAAACAATTAAACAGCGTCTTTTATTTCAACCGTACCAACTTTAAATACCATTGAACAAGCAAAGTGTCTTTTTCATCAACTAAAAGCCAAAAAGGCTGAAAGATGTATAGAAATGAGTGAATATATGAACAAAGGTGATATAAAGCCACCCAGTCCTTTAACCCCCCAAAATATCATGGTTCTGGATCAAAATAGTCTGATTCTAGGGTAATTATATGTGCTGAATTCAATAATGACATTGGTTTAGCTGTATTGGGCTCAGTTTTCTAGAACCAGCATATCTATATATTTACTGCGCCATGTTATTCATACACTAATTTATATGTTCTTTGGTTTTACTTATGTAATAGTTTTTCCCTAATTTGTGCTTTTTTGTTTGTTTCAGATTGATGGTTAATTAATGCATATCTACAACTGCCTAATTTCTAATTACTCTGAACTTAACAAAACATGGAACGTGGCAAGTACCTGAGCGATGCTGATTGTTTTTGTTACAAATGTGGCGCCTTCGCCCCTGGTGGCCTCAAGAAACCAATCACAAAAGCTGTTTGACTGAACTACAAAGGTTATTTTAAATGTCCTCTGGGTGACCAAGACAAGAAATGGACACCTCATATAGCTTGTAAGTCTTGTGTCAAACAACTGAGGTAAGCGAAGCTTAGAAGGGCCGTTTGCTGTTCCAAAGATATGGCATAAACCCAAAGACCAGAGAATTGACTGCTACTTTTGTCTTACGAACATCAAGTGAATAATCATCAAAACACGAGGCAATGTGCAGTCCTTACATATTTCGTGTGCAATCCGACCAGTTATGACCAGTTTTCCCAGTCCCAAATCGACTGACTGAACAAAAATTGATGATTGATTCCGATTCTAAAAATATCTCAAGTGAAGAAGCGCTTCATGCCCTTATCAGGGAACTAGACTTCTCCAAGAAAATGCCAAAGTTCTGGGATCCAGACTAAAGCAGCGTAATCTTCTGAAAGTTGGACTGCGTATCACTACAGCTCATTACCGACATAGAGAGCTTTCTGCATTTTTCAAGATAGCAAAAAACCTTTGTTACTATCTCTCATGCAACAATTCTGTAAGTCAGAAATATACGAGCCAGATGATTAGAGGCTGTTTAAAGACTCTACAAAAGACTGTCTGAAGCTGTTATTTTACACAATAGCAATCGGTTTCCATCTATCCCAACAACACATGCAGCAAAGAGGACTGAGAGCTATGAAACAATGAAGATTTTGTGAGACGATATAGAATACGAGAAACACCAGTGGAAGATATGTGAGGATCTCAAAGTCATATGTTTACTACTGGGCCTTCATAATGACTACACAAAGCACATGTGCTTTTTGTGTTTATGGGACAGAAGAGCTGATGAAGAGCACTATGTGAAAAAAGAATAGCCAACAAGACCAAGAGATGCGCCTGGAAGATTTAACTATGTTTACAATCATTTTGTAGATCAAGAAGAAATATTTTTGCCTCTACTGCATTTAAAACTCTGTTTGGCTAAAAATTTCTTTAAGGATATGGATTTATCTGGTGCCTGGTTTTGATACTTATGTTAGAAACTGGTTAGTGTGGTTTCCGAAGCCAAGTTGAAAGCAGGTGTCTTGAATGAACCAGAGATTCGCATACTACACTACTTCATGATAGCGAATTGACCAAGGCATTAAACCCAATGGAAAAAAACTCATCGGAATAATTTGTGAAAGTTTCAAAGCTTTTTCTTAGAAACTATCGTGCCGACAACTACAAAGAAATCGTCAAAACCGTGCTGCAGAATTATCCTGCATTGAGTGCAAGGATGACCTTGAAATTTTATTTTTTCCACTTTAATTTGATTTTTTCCAGATAACCTTGGAGACATTAGTGATGTGCACGTTGAAAGATTTTCTCGAGACATCTCCACAATGGAGAGCAGATATCACGAACATTTCAGTCCTAACATGATGGACAACTATTGCTCGACGCTGCAACGATAAGAGAGCGATCTGTACAAATGAAAAGAAAAAGTTCAGATGCACTTTTAGAACTTCATATTTTGTTAATTATAAAGGAAATGAACTTATACTTTCTAGTACAATTTCTTATGAGCTTATATCTGAGTTGTTTAATATCGGTATCTGCGTGAAACAATTAATGTCATCATATTTACTATTTTCTGAATGTTTAAGAAAGTAGATCTGATAGAATTATAAAACATTTATATCATACTCAACAATGTGAAATTAGTCATGTAACCACAGTCACATAAAAGACAAACTGGTAAGTTTTGAGTTTAATATCTGTTGCACGACACAACTGACAGAATATTAAATATTTATACCTATTGATTTTTTCTAGAAAACCTCGTCTAATAGAAGAAAACAAATATCAGATACAATTTCAGCAATATGAAATTAGTTGTGTGAGCATAATCTCATATGTGAACCATTTCGGCTGTTGACCAGTGTAATCATTCCAACATGCATTAGATTTTCTCCTGGCCCATATAATTTACGAGAGAAAAGATATTCGTTAAAGAATAATTATACGATCCATTTTAATTAGTGAATTTCTAAATTTCACCCTTTGGAAGAGACAATTTAAATGTAGCCTCTTTATCACGAATTTAATCTGAAATTAAAAATAATCAAATTAGGTATATAATTTGATTTTTTATATTTCTATTGTTGGGAGTGTCTATTCTTAGTTTTAACACACACATATATATATATATATATATATATATATATATATATATATATATATATATATATATATATATATATATATTTATATATATATATACATTTATATATATATATATATATATATATATATATATATATATATATATATATATACATTTATATATATATATATATATATATATATATATATATATATATATGTGAAATCTTAAGGATGAATCAAGGACCAGAAAGAAAGTAGTCTTCATTATAATACATAGCTCTTTAATGATGACGTTTCAGGATCCATAGGTTTCTTCCGGTTTGACAAAGGTAGATAAGTATCAATAAAAATTCAAAGATAACATACATCGTATTAACATAAAGTAAAATCAAATCAAATAGACTGGTGATTATTTAAATGGAGAGGATTGGAAGGAAAAGAGGCAGAGTAACCAACTGGTTTGAACTGTGAGACTTATTCTATTGAGTCTCACTCGTAGTTCAACCTGGTTGGTCACTCTGCCACTTTTCTCCCTCACTTCTCTATCTCCTGCATTTAAATAATGATCAGTTTATCTAATTTTATTTTACTTTAGTTTAATACGTATTATGTTATTTTTTACTATTATTGAGTGTTATCCACCTTTGTCCGACCTGAAGATACGTATGGAGCCTGAAACGTCGTCATTAAAGAACTAGCATAATGACTACCACTTTCTTTCTAAGGGTTGCTTTTTACCCCTTTCACCAAGCCAGCCATTTTGCTAAGCAAAATTGCTAGCATTGTGAATATTAGGGAAAATAAGCCTCAAGCATAATTCGAAGTATCAACCTCAGCTGAACGAGGTGAGTGGATTGGCTACTAAGCCACGATGGACGAAAAGGAGACGCAACCAGAACTCTCTTAACAGCTCCACGGAAAAAGCTGTTTAATTAATGGCCAGACGTCTTTAACACGAGATGTGCTATTATGCTTTACTAATTCTTAAGTAAGCTTCATTGCTAACTGGATACTTTCGGAATAAATGGAACCACTAGACGAGTGTGAACGGAAAATAACAAATTAAAGTCCTCTGAAAATTCATTTAGTTATTATTTCTCGGAGTTATTCAGTTAAATTTGCCTTTCCTTTTAGGCCATCGTTCCTCAGTGGTCAACGACTCATACCTCACAGGCGAAAGGTGGCATGTTTGATTTCCGTTGGAGACTGATATTACATATAATAAAACTTTTGATGTAGTTATAAAGTTGGCTTACAAAGTTTTAAATGCAAAATGGAAATGATGAGTAATCTAATTCTCCAGTGACGTGAAATTAATATATTTAAATTAAGACAGATAGCATACCGAAAAAATACGATCATTGAAATATGAAACGAAATTATCTTATGCAAAAGGTTCAAATTGGTTTGCTGAACCTTATTTGCAGGGGAAGTGCTATATCAAAGGCGTTTTTAACTTTGTTACAATCTTTTTGCTTTTAATTATCAGCGAGTGGATGACATGTAAAGTAGATATAATTCTATGAATTCTATTAGTTTTGCGCTAATGCAATTCGGAAACCTAATTATAATACTCTTATCCAACTGTATATACATATGTACATTAATATCTAATATAGGTTTAATAGAGTTACTCAAGATGAAGTAGGTTAAAATGATATGCACAATATTGTTTTATTGTTTTGGTAGGCCACACGTTTATTTCCTCTTAATTCCTAGTTTCCCTGAGTAAAACGAAAAGGTTTTGTGTTAAAGACGAAGATGATGTGACGAATAAGAAGACTGAGGCTGGAATAAAAAAACATTACAATTAGTTATGTGGGTGCTAGAGGTTGGATAAAATAGTTCGTGCGATAATCATTGTGAAAAAGTTTTACTAGAAACTAAGAAACTAGTAAGAACCCTTTCTAAATAAAATCCGGCCAAGGGTTGCTGTCGTTGATGTGAAATGATTTAACTGTAGAAATTGAGCAAGTCGGGACAACCGCCCCCTACCTGCTCATCCAGTTACATTCTGCACAACTTCACTTATCCTAACCCCACCAGTTCCTTAACGAAATTTTGCTCACAATCGCCTATGGATTGGCTAGTCGGCGACGTGTCTGCTGGTAGCATTTAACGTAACATAGATGCTTCTAGGTGCATCAGTCCTTCGATTTAGCGACGGAAGTTATTTGCCTTTAATTAAGACCTAACTCGTCATTATCAGGCAAAGAAGGAAATTCGGGGCAAAGCTTTCGCTCACCAAAACACATAGAAAAAAACGCTTATTCCTTGGTAATTTTATTTTTAAAATAAATACTAAATTTCTATAACAGTGAATCTACAAATTAGAAAAATGTTATAATTTTACTTGTAGTATCGGAGTGAAAAATATAACATTTTGTTGAGCTCCATCTGTTTATTCGGCAAAATGGCTTAGCAAACTTTAATCTTCTGTGTGGTTGACTAAACTATACTAGTTATCTACATGATCGATTAAAATGATTTGCCAATTAAATAATTGACTTGATTCATGCCCAGCTAAATGAATGACCCTACCTGTTAGAGAGCTAAGCTTTGGGCCAACCTAATTAGTATGCTAAATAAATGATTGATGAAATTTTTGAATCAGCTAAATGCCTAATCAAACTGGCCAGTCAGCTAAATAGGTGAGCAAACTTTTAATCTGATAAATGATTCGCTGAATTCTTTACTCAGATAAACTGTTGAGCAAATTAGTTTTACTAATATATGAATGATGAAACTATTTAAACATCTAAATGAGGAAAAAGAGCTAAGTGAGCTAAATGATTCAACAAATTATTTATTTAGTAAAAGGATTAAACAA
This sequence comes from Ceratothoa steindachneri, assembly GCA_963969495.1. Lineage (NCBI taxonomy): Eukaryota > Metazoa > Arthropoda > Malacostraca > Isopoda > Cymothoidae > Ceratothoa > Ceratothoa steindachneri. The sequence continues at coordinate 152,639,865 of OZ018322.1, read as the reverse complement.
ATATATTAATGTACGATAAATCAGAAAACAAATTTTCACCTTGGGCAAAGAATAAGTTCGATAAGATGTTTTATGAGGTGCATCTCTTTTTTGAAGATAAGTAATACAAAGAGAAAAGTTTCATAAGGCATGAAGTGGGTTATGCAAAATGGCGTGTCAAAATTCCCCTTAACTCCTCCTGATCCATTTAGGTATGACATTTTCTGAATTTGCTTTCTTTAAAAATCACTTCTCATTTATTTGGCCATTGAAATAGGTTTTAATTGGTTTAATTAATAAATTTCAATTTTAATCTATCTAAAATAAATAGTAATCAATAAGTAAATATAACTCATCATTCTATCATAACACTATCAAGCCTACAAAAGAGTAATGAAAGTTTTTCTCACGTGAGATTGCATTGACTGGACTAATGACTTTGATGGACAGTGCCATATAAATACTACAGATTCTAGGCAGATCATTGCATTTCATCGGCTCTCTCTCTTTGCTTTGAGTCACAACTTGCCCCCACTCAATCAAAGCTATTTCTCCCTCTCAGGGTTTGTCAGTTGTAAAGCAATAATAAATTATTCAAACACCGGAATTAATAAATCTGTCTATATTTGCAGTGGCTCGAACTCTCCATGAATTTTCAAATGTTTATCTAGTTAGTAGCAAGTTTAAGGAGGTAATAATCCAAGCAGCTAGAAGTGATAACTTATTTGTTCAGTTTAGACAAGGATACTACAAAATTCTCTCTAACTTTCTTAATGTATCCAATGAAGATAGATCAACATGTAGTTCAGAAATATAGTAAAAATAAATAAACGTAGCAAGGTCATCTCGACCAGAACTTTTTTTTAAGTGAGTTTGTTTTGTGGTCAAAGTGGTCAGTTTAGGTCTTTTGAAAAAGTACTGTTTTACAGCTCATGTATCTAAAATGAATGTATTTCACAGACAGCAAGTGGTTATAAGACTGCGCAACTCTCCAAAACCTGCAGTATTTACTCAGGCCAAGAGATTACTTATGTGTTCGGCTGGAAAGAGGATGCAAGAGCAGGCTCCTTAAACCATAAAAAGCTGGTGGTATGTACCATTATAAATAACATAGGTCAGAGTAAAATAATACCACCAGATTAATGACACCGCTATTATCAGCCATCTCGCTTTATTTTTTATCTTCCAACACCTTCCAAAACGTGTGGTCAAAGTGAATCAACGCCACTCAGGCATGACTAGCGGGGGTCTGAAGGAAAGCCATTACCGCCATTGCGTAAGGCTATCGTAGGACAAATATCGCAGGTGTGCGACTTTCTTGGCTAAGCTCACCATATTTGAGTTTAGTATCCGTTTATGGCACGCAAAAGAAATTTAGGGCCAACCAAATTAGTCTTCTAAATAAATGATTGATTTAAGATTTAAATCAGCTAAATGCCAGATCAAACTGGTCAGTCAGATAAATGGGTGAACATACTTTTAATCTTATAAATGATTCGCTGAACTCTTTACTCAGATAAACTGCTAAACAAATTAGTTTTTCTGCTATATGATTGATCAAACTAGTTAAACATCTAAATGAGTAAAAAGAGCTAAGTTAGCTAAATGATTCACTATATTATTTATTTAGTAAATAGTTAACCAAACATATTTATGTGCAATAAATCAGAAAAAGAATTTGTAGCATGGGCAGAGAATAAGTTCGATGCGATGTTTTACGAGGTGCTTCTCTGTTTGAAGATAGGTAATACGAAGAGCAAAGGTTCAGGAGGCATGAAGTGGGTTAGGCAAAATGGTGTGTCAAAACTCACTTTATATCCTCCCGATCCTTTTAGGTATGACATTTTCTTTCTTTGAGAAGCACTTCTCAAAGTTTGCCCCTGCAAATAATTGTAAATGGTCTAATTAATAAATTTCAATTTTAATCTAGCCAAAATAAATAGTAATCAATAAAGTAAATATTACTCATCATTTGTTTGTAACACTATAAAGTCTACAAACCGTTAATGAAGAAAATGGTGGGAAAGTCGCGGGCTATGGGTCTTTTTCTTCCCTCAAAAACAGGTAATATTATAAAATAGTTCACCAGATCAAAATAACAAAATGTGCTTATTTTTCTTATAAACTCCCTAGCGATCATTGACAAGATAACTAAATAGGTGATTGATGAATACTATTTCATCACATCATATGTCATATTTTACCTTGATCTGAGGCACAATCTTTGAATATGATATTTCATTCCCTCGTGGTACAACCACTCTATACCATACACTACTCCTATATTATGTTTGGGGGAACTTATTCACCTACTGCAACGCGAACCGTTGAAGTACTTTTCACTGGGATTAACGACCTACTAGGAGGTCAGACTTGAGTCGTTGGGTTTCAAATCATCAATAATTAAACAGAGTGCATAAATGGTTTGTCGATATTTACTTTAACAGGCCGAGAGTATCGTTCAGGGTTAGTTAAAGATGAAACAACGAAAATATAATTTTATTTAGAAAGATTAAAATAAGAATAATAATAGAGAAAAGGGAATTATTTGAATTGAGATAGTCTCTTGTTAATTATTATGAGGAGGGATTCTTAAATGAAATTAATTAATTATTGTAACTAGGCTCAGAACAAAAGGGGGAACTGACAGTACTAATAATGGAAGCGGTTTCAGTCTTATGGGAAGATAAATTCGAGGAAGGTCCTTCTTGCGATGAGGTGAGTGAGGAAGACCCGATGAGGCAAGTGCCACACTATACTAATGAGGCAGGTGGGGTACGATCCAAACCAACTTTCCGATGAAGATAGCCAAACTTCAAAGATTACGTTCGACGGAGAATGTGGGAAATCTCGTAATTCCGCTGAAAGACGAATCTTATTTTCCTTAAAGGTAATCGAGGGACATTTTCCTCGGTTTGATTAAACGATGGGAGACTTTTGCGCAAATTGAGAGACTTGCCGTTCACAGAAGCAGCAAATTGACTTGTGTAGAATGACGGTTGAAGAAGTTGGCTGTCTGACGAACGCTCACGGAAGGAGACGATATGGGCGGCCTTGAGGTGCGAGCTGGATTCATCTACAGAATCAGGCGAGTATTTGTATGCCCGATTCTGGTGGGGAACAGGGACTTTGGAGAAAGGAGGCACAGGCTGCAGACATCTTAATCCGGAGGAGAAGTCGATTCATCATTTAGCTGCAAGGGGCGAGACAGAACGGCTCTTTCGCACCTCGTCACCGGAGGGGAGGGGGAAGGCTCGGGACGAGTTCGCAGGATTTTAAAATATTTTCCCAACGTGTTCAGGACTCGAAAATTCAAAAATCGTCGAACAGGAAATGACGTCGTCCATGGCGAGATACCATAGCACATGGTCTTCAATAAATGGCGGGGAAGGGCGTCAGAGGATAATCTTTTACACATTCTATATACGAAAGTCAATGGTTATCTTGAAACTCCCAAGCACATTTCATTTAAGTTTACCAAACATTTTTATCTAAATTAATCACTGTTTAATTGCTCACGAAATTAACTTTTTTAAAAAAATCATCTGCCATCATGAACTTTATCTGTTTTGATTCAGTTCGATCCCTCGCATAAATTTACTTTCGAGAGATTGTTTCCTCTCCTTATGTTTACTTTCTTCACTATGATGTCTAATGATTTTGTTCCTTTTCTCTGTTACGATTTACCTAGCTTTTCTTACTTCTCTACATGATGGCTTAAAAAGTTTTAAATGCAAAATGGAAATACTCAGTAATCTAATACTCTGGTGACGTAAAATTCATATAATTAAATTAAAACGGATAATATTTGTCAAAAATACGATTATGGCAATGTGATACAAAATTAAGGTATGCGGAAGGTTCAAATTGGTTCAGTGAACTGAATTTGCGTGGGAAGTACTATATCAAAGGCGTTTTTGGAATCATCTGGTTCTCTTCATTTCCTTCTTTCTTAGAATATCCTCAAGTCAACTAATGCACCATATGCTCTAGAAACCTTCCTCTTTTTCTCTAGTATTTTGTTTCTTCTTCACTTCTGCCATCGCTTACCAAGGAATTCTAAACTTTGACTACCTGTTTTTAAATCAATTTAATTACTAGTGATGTAAATTTATTTGTTTTTTTCTCCGTTTATTTTCAATTTTTTTGTGATTTGTTTGGTTGAATTCTCACGGAGATGGTTCAGATTAATATACAAGGCGGACTTTAAATAAAACCAGAGGAAAGGCATACAAAAGTTTAATTCCACTTTCTGTCCTTTCAGTAGATTAATTTTGAAGAGATTTGGAATTTCATTAAATTTTTAAATTTCACTTTCCATAACATTAAAATATATTTAAATTGAATTAATATTGCCAGCGTTTTTGTAGGACGCGTAAATCTAATTGGTATGAATTGGGGAGAATTACTGATCGGGTTTTTTGCATGAGATGTTACACTTTGCGCTCGAGATGACTTTGAACGCAGCTAATAATAAGATTAAATGGATTTGTTTATTCAATTTATTGTAATTCATAAGCATTTAAAATCTAGTTTAAAAAGTCTTAATTTATTTATTTGATACTTTTCTTCTCAAGCAACAAGGTATTCTATTCAAACTACTCAGCCAAGAACCACCCACAAGATTTCACTTGATAGAAGTAGAGAGTTTCTTTATAAACGCTTCAGCATTGTTTGTACGGAGATGCTCACCTTTGTTTTAACGTTTTTAAATATTATAACGAAACCAGTAATCGAATGAGAATACATTCAGTGGAATAAAATCTTTCTTCTGAAGAAGAAACCAATTAAGTTTTATGATTTCTTGTATTCAAAACGTGTGGAACACTAGCGTGTGCAACTCAGTCCAAAACTCAGGCAAAAGTTTCATAGAGGGGCAAATTAGGAAAGGTTAAAACGCCAAGTACCAAAACCAAAAAGAAATTTAAATCTGCTTACCTGTGCTCTCTTTGAGGAAGGTATTTGCCTCATGGTATTCTTTAGGAGAAAGATCATTATAACCTGTTTCTGTATCTTTCATTTTCAATTGATTTTTCTTGATATTTTTATTCAATATTACAAACACTTCCCTGTCTATCTTATGCAAATCTGAGCTGTCACCTTGATTCTAATACATTTACTTTTATACCTATCTACGTGTAAAGTTTGCTTTAAAATGTTCTAACTTGCTTTCGATACTTTGAAGTAGACCTTTAAAGCCTTGTACTGTTTTTTTTATAAAGATGCATGCAATATGGTTATTCTCTTAAAGAAAGAACCCTTTCAACTCGTTCTTGTATCTTTGAGGAAGGTAGTAACCACTTTTTATTCATTTGGAGAAAGATCCTTATAGCTTGTTTGTGTATCTTTCAGTTTCAATTGGTTTCTCTCTATGTTTTTTTCCTTTTCATCATATATTTGTATATATTTGAAATATAAAAATAATTTCTTCAAAAGAATAAAAATTTATTAAAATGAAAGACATGGAAATTCAAATACAACAAAATGTCTGGAAGAGAAATAAATGGGTTGTAGAAAGCGGAAATATGTGGAATTCAGGGTCGAAGGAGAAAAGTACGGGAATACTGGGTGCTGCAAAAGTAATGTTACACTCATTACGACACTCTCAACAGAGGACACGATGATAGTTTTGTTGTATTAAGAGACGTTTATATTGTGTTAGCCCCTAAATATGTTTATAATTTGTAATATTAATCAATGGGGCGAACACTCACTCCAGGTGCGACCTGAAGGCTATGCACAGGTTGCGGACGAAGCCCTTCATCATTCTCGTCCACACTCGGTTGATCAAGGAATTCAGCTCGTCAACGTTCCTGTGGTAGACCTGACAGACAATTCCCTTGAAATACTTCAAGAAGGTGTAGTTGCGGGGATTGATATATGGTAACTGTGGCAGCCAAATTTCCTTCTTTCAGAAGTTCATCTTCGACCCCAACCATCCTTGGGCGGTATATGCAATGTACGCCGGGGCACCGGCTTCCTCTTGATCTTTCTCAACAAGGGCAAGACTTTCGCGGTCAAGATGTCCTTGTACTCGGCGGCGTTGGGCCTGTTACCAACCGCGCATCACACCGAGAGCATCCCCTTGCCATTCAAAGCCACGACGCCGAAACTCATCGGGGAATTAGACACGTAGTGGACTCGGAGACTTCAAGTTGTTGAGGAGGCGACGACAGCGCCTCTGACGTGGTTCTCGCATACATAAGTTCGATAGGCATTAGCCTTTCTACGCACCTAGAGCTCTTGCCGTCTTACTCTTTGGTGGCAATGTACACCGTGGCCACCATGAGATCTGCCGGAACTAGGTCAAACCTTGTGGTCTTACACGTTCTTTTAAACCTTTCCGCGACTCTATGGATGGTCAGCCAGCTGATAATGAGCTGTTGGCCATGTCGGACTTCTTGTATCGTGCGCAAAAGGAGAGCAGATATCTCGATTCTTTTCACTTTCATACTGACACACCTACAGAGAATGGAAAAATCAACTTAATCCGACGTGCTGAAAAACTAAAATTTAATTTCTTCGACAGAACTTTTTCTATCATACACGTAAACCTCTCAAAAGATAAGAAAGCACAGTGTAACATAATTTTTATAAAACCCGGAGGAGACTCGTATGGATGTGCAACTCACCTCCTGATGCTTCGTTCCCATCCAGGAGGTAATTATCAAGACAAAGGTCAATTTATTGTGAAAGCACCTTGATAGTTTGCACTTTATCCCCAATATGCAGTTCCCACTGGTCCCATTAAATATTAATTTTTAGAAAATGATTAGGTCGCTTGAAAGTAAGCTGGAGCCTTGTCTTTCTTGGCAGAAGGCCCTTCTCCACAATTTTATGCACAGTACTTTGTTCAATTGCGCCTCAAATCCTTTAAAATTTGAAAAGAAAAATTTCCCTACACCAAATCCCTTCAGACTAGTCTGTAGAACGTAATGTTTACACGGTTCAATCACTAATCAAGAGGAAAACAATTGTCAGTATTAAACTAGTTTCCAGATTCCTTGCCTCAGCTGACACCTGAAGTTAGAAATATCAAAATCAGTTTTGTACAGAGAATAAAAGGTTTTCTTCTCATATTGGCCTTTTCTCTATTAAATTATTTCACGATATAATTCTTATCTTCTAGATAAAGCTCTTTTTCTTGACCTTTTAAATGCCTCTTATAAATGATGCCTGGAAAGTCGTTGCGGCTAACCTCCACGTGAAGGTTTCGAACTCCTTCATTCGTAGGGAGAGTTGGTTGGTTTTAGTTCAGGTTAGTTTAGGAATTTACCAAACAATCGTCCTAGTAAAAACATCGAATTATTAACAATAAACGCAAGTTCCGTTCGTATATCATGCTTTTTTTTTGTTTCGGAAACAACCAGCTGCTTCTAAAGTCCAACGGTAGTTTATTAGATCTTTTGTCAGTTTTTCATATCCCAGTGGTTTTCATAGACACCCTATAGGTTTCTTACTCACCCAATGGGTATGTGCCACTTTGTGGTTTCCGAAACCCCGGTTGCTTTTAGCGCCCAATGGGAGTTATTTAGCCCCATTGCCAGTTTCTCAGATCCCAGTAGGTTTCTTACACACCAAATGAGTACTAGCAAATTTTTCCAACCCAAGGTCAGGCAAATTCAGCTAGAATCGAATAAAACCAATAAACCAAACATTCTGATCAACCATAGGAAATAAACGAACAAATCCAAGCAATATAATCAATACTACGAAACAACACCCCCTCAGTTGAGAAAAAGTTTGGGGGGCTTATTTCAATCTGTTGGTTTTGGGGTAACTTATCTTTATTTGCACATTTTTTCGAAAGTGTTATATAATTTCAATAATTCAAATCATAACTACTTTTTATGTGTAGTTAATTTTATTATTCATTAATATCAAGTGAATACCAGTAATAGTAATCTCCTTAATGTAGATGCATATAAATAGTTTAATCTGAACATGGTCAACATTATATGCATTTGTTTCTTAGTGATTCAAGTTTATCCCTTGGGTTATGGATTTAATTGTAATTAAAATAACACAGCTGGTTGTTTGTTTCGACATATCTTGACCAATATTTTTAGTCGCGTGTAAGTATAGTCACAGATGACTCTACATCTTACTATGTCGGTCGTTCGGTTACGGTTTTGTATTAATTTGTAATAACATTGTAACTATTTGGCCGATTCTAACGAAATTCGAAAGCCTTATGTTGTTTTTCTTTCGAACGATATAATGGCCAAAGTTCTCCGAAGGTTAGCCCATTAATTATTTTGTTTTGGTAATAACATAATAACTATTCAGCCAGTTCTATTGTGATGTGAAACCCTTATGTTGTCTTACATTCTCTTTCGAATAATATACCTTCAGTCGTCGCCCTAAGGATAGTCTTTGAATTATTGAAAGTTTTGAAGGTCGTAAGGTCATAAATCAGAATAAGTGAGAGCACGCGACTGTATGGTCATCAGACCTTGTTTGATTTTCATTTACTCATTGAATTCATTTGCCGCCGCTGGATTTTACTAAGGGCAGTTGATTTTGAAACAGAAATGAAAATAAGATAAGGATAAGAAATAGGCACGTGGACGAGGAAAACCACTATATAATTAACATTTTATTGATTATAGTAGTTTCAAAATGATGTAAGTAATTCAATGGTGATCAATGAAATTATATCCAAACGTAATTGTATCATTAATTTTAAATTTTCGTGTTTAAAAATCTTGATGATAGCAGAGAAAAACGAACCATCTTTGACAACACAGATTCAAATTCTACACTTTTCATTAGGTATATTTTTTAAAAGGATTTTTGGAATATTTTTTTGGGCGGGAGCAGAAAGCAAAAAGACAAAAACTACACCTAAACAAGAAAACAGGGGTCGCAATCGCTCATTTGATTCTATCAAGTGTAATAATATATTTATTTACAGCTCGGCAAACGTTTCTCAATGTTTTATGGTGTATATGCATAACATTATAAGTGTTATGCACTTGCACCATTATCATCATATTGCACTCCAAAAGACCAAACATTTTCTTTTATTCGCTTTAATAATATTGCCATATCTGAAATTTGGGTGGCAGTTTTCTTAGTCTCTCTGATGGCAAAATTGAGAGCTATTTTCCCTTTTGAAGTAATTTTAATGCTGAAGTAAATAGAATATTTCTTGTGATTCTTAAAAGGGCCGTTTTCTAAAACAAACCTCCCTATTGAGACCTATTTAACCATTTAATTCTAGTAATAATAATAAGTAGGAAAAAGTATTAAAAACTAGAACTATTGCAGATGCCGGTAAAGAGAAACATTAAATATTTTAAACCTCATTAATTTGTAATGCTTTTAGAAAACAATTAGTGAGCTAAGAAAGACGCCATTTAACAAAGAATTCCTTAAATATTTATGAAAACTGTGGAGATATTCGTATTGTTCCATTGCTTTTATAAAATTTCTTCAAAGTCATTTCATTGCGTAAGTAATTAGCCAATTTTCTTAAGAAAAATAGGTCATATTGGGATGCAATAAAAATAATGACATTGAAATGGAAACAATCCATGATATTAGAACTATCAAAGATCCGATTAAATCAGCAAAGTGGATAAACAAATTAGGGCATCAGTTTAGGCAATCACACACAAGTATATGGAGAATACAGTCGTAGGATTGATATTGGTCCCATGAATTAGAAAATAACCCAAGTTATAACCGACTGATTACACTGGGTTTCAAAATTCTGAGTAAGTCCTATAGATTTTCCTTACTAATATCGTGTAAATTTGCACACTTGAATCCGGAATTAAAATCCGTTGCACACGATCAGGTCAGACTTTTGTGCTAACTCGATTTTTTAAAAATATGATCGTATTACTAAATCGATTACATTTTACGTGACATTTTCTTTAGATTTTTATTGATATTTCTCATCCAAAATACTGTTTTAAGATAGAAACATAGTTTTTCAATTTACTTTATTAATTAATCGTCATGAAAATTAATAAGTTTACATTGAATATATGACATTGATAATGGTAGGTAGATTGTAAATTGGATATTAGGTCAGCATTGTTCAGAATTCTGCGGATGGACTCGGTTTCTTCAAACTACTAGAATACTCCGTAGTAGGGATGCTTCTTTTGACAGTCCAACAGTAATCAACCAGCATGACTGCTATTTAGCGCCCGTGACACTTTATCTTCCTCTCTTTCATGACCTGATGGAATCTGCCTAAATTATAGTCGCTCAATGATTCAAGGTTTTGAGGAAATCTAACCATATGTGAGAGTAATGAATTAATTATGATGCTCAGGTTGCATCTGAAGTTTCTGAAAACAGTCCATATATAGGTGCCATTTTTGTATAGTTACTGGCCTTCTTGTTGCTTAAAAAGTTCTTTACAAGAAAAAATTCCTTTCACGCTTCCAATTCCACATCGTTCATTAGGTTTTCAAATCCTAGATCTTTGATGAGCCAACAGAGTTTAAGACCATTAAAGATGCTAGCTTTCAACTTATTGATTGTTAATCCTGAAAAAGGGTAGCATAAGTAAGTGATGCAGCCACTATCTTGTCCAGAGCTTTCGACTGGTAGCTCTTATGCATCATGCCATATTTCATCGATAGCTTGCTGCTTTCAATGACAGACTCTACTCTTTGGTAGAAGATGATTGGAGCACTCTCTTATGACAGAAAAATCATTTAGCTTGTTTAGGGAAAAAGGATGTAGAGCTTCATCATCAAAAATTACTTTTTTTCTTTAATACCGAATGAATCTTTGTCACTCTTGTTAGGAAGTACTCCAAAGACAGGTACTGGAATTTTAATAGAAGGAGCTACAGGACGATTTGCTGGTTGAAGATCAAGATACTTGAAGATGCCTTGGTTCCTTTTTCTGATCACAGTTAAATGAATTGTGCAGAAGGAGCAGTCAGTGGCATGGTTTGTTGGCTCTTTCCAAACTATGAAACTTCCAATCTTCAGACAGCTCTTCTTGCCCTTGGTCCAACGTTGGAGATACTTGGTGCAAGTTTTGCATAACCTGTGTGGCGTCCAAGCTTTATTTTAGCCACCCGGTTGCATACAAAAATAATCATGGTAAGCACGCTTTATGTAACAACTGTGTATTAGCCTGAGATCTAGCAGAATACTTTGGCTTATTTTTGCCAAATCTTCAGGCTGAATCCATTCCATTCACCTGCAAAAGGAAAATACCAGTTTGTCGTGAATTGCCCCATATAAATTTTTTAGATTTGGTTCATTTAAAAAACTAAAAAAGATTTTTGCTGAGAATAAATATAAAATTCCCCTGCATATAAATAAAAATGGAAAGTCCTCACCTTGACCTAGGGCGTTTTCTGATAAGATTATAAATGGTTATTGCATTGATGGTTTCCCATGGTTCAAATCACTTACAAGTGCCTTTGAATAGGTAAATAGCTAAATGAGGCTTCTGCTACTAGATAACGCTACCGAGCGTCAAATCTCATGGTATATTTAAAATCTCTAGGGTGAATAACCACATGTCCCATGCTCATATAGGTTATTTCATGGCTCAAAATGGTTAGAATTTAATTATACTCCTTATCGCAGGTAAAAAGGCAAAACACATAATGTGGCGATAAATCAAAATTGTCCAAAATCAGCTAAAAAAAAAATACCAATGATTTCATGTTGCCTAGTGTTATCGTAATATTGTATTAAAGATATGATTGTCCTATGCGATATTCAGACACCAAAAATGATTTCGACGGCTACAGGATTAAAAATAAGAATTTGGCATATCCTTTCAAGCGAACACTTACCATGATCTCAAAAATATTGTTTTTTGGGTAGAAGGTATATTAAAGTTTTTTTTTTAAAAATCTACCATTACTACCATTACCAACACATTTATTTATTGGACTCAAAAACATCATACATTTCATTAGGTATCCATTACCAATATCGCTATAGATGAGTATTTGCTCGCAAAAATTTAACTAAGAACCATTTTTCTGGTTACATAATTTCAATCCTGAAGCAAATAAAATATTTCCAGTGAAAAAACATAGAAGAAAGTTAGGAAGAATGAGAAGTGAAGTGACTTATCCTAGAAATACCATGCCAACCTTAAACCAAGGTGAGGAAGAAATAATTTAACTGGATTTCTTTGCTCCTAATAGTAAACAAAAACTTTCTTGAACCAATGATACAAGAACAAAAGGAGATCATTTAGCCATTTTTGAAGAAAAACATTCTACCATCGTTATAGAAACTTAAGTTAGGTAGACGGATTTAATTTTTAATAGGAAAAGGGACCTATGGCGCCCGATTTGCGTTTTCAGTAACAATGCCTGCAGAATGTTCTGAGTGTATATATTCGCTATACATTTAACTAACACTCCAGCTTCACCAATTTCAGAACAGATCTCTTATTCTAACTTTCAGCAAGATATACCCTCATGGATATTTCAATTAATATTCAATGAAGAAAAAAGGATATGCGCATGAAGTGAGAAAAACGGTTCCACCAATGAGTTAAGATGATTTGTGAATTTACTTAAAGGATAAATGAACAGAATTTAAAGTATAGAATATTTATAGTAAGAATCACTTAAGCATTCATAGGAGGAAGATTAATTATGACTATTCATATTAAATTATATTTGAATACCATATAGATTACAAACGATTTGTATTCAAATTCAATTACTTTCTATCTAAATTTGAAAATATATTTTGTCCAAAATTGTAATGTTGCTGGAATACACTTTTCGCTGTCAGGAATAATTTAGATTGGATTAGTTTTTGGCCGTATAATTAATGCATAAAATTTATGATATCATCGAAATTATTTAAATATTGATTGAATGAATAAACCTTAAAACATGCACCACACTGACGTGTCGTTAAACTTCTGCCCCAAGTTGTCCTGCTCTTCAAACTTCATTTGACGTTTGAGAAAAATTAACCGTTACAAGCTGAAGCACTTGTAGGAAGAAATAACTACAGAAAATAATTTTAGGGAAAAGTGGCATAATAAGTTAGTAAAATATCTATACTTTGATATTAGTGAGATTTGAAAATAGAAACAGTAAAATTTAAAACTTGGAAATAAAACTCTCAAAATGATCACTGAATATTTGAAGTGTGTCAAAGAAACATACAAATATGTACACAAAATCATTTTGAATTAAATTAAACTATAAAACCTCATATTCAGATATGAATGCTACATTACTTAGCCCGAAATGTTGACTAAATTTTTTTTTAGTAAAAGTCGCTAACTGAGAGTGAGAACATTTGAGAAACCATAGTTATATTTTAAGGTAAACGATTAGGTCAGTGTCAAAAGAATTCACTGGTGGGATGAATGAGGCAACCTTAATCAATCAATGGTTTCAGTAAGATGAAATGACTCCCCACTCCCCATAAGCTTCAATGATGTAGTTGATAGCTCGGTTTCCTAAAAAATAATATTGCATCGGTCAATAATCAAATTGGCTGTCAGATTTCTCTCCTCTTTACTTCTTCTCCTGCGCATTTTTTCTTGTAGTCATCCGAGATGTACCATTTGTTTTGGATTTGTTTTGGAATATAAGTTATGCTCGTCAACGGTAAAGATAATTGCTAAAAATGTTTATATCACTAAATATATATTTACATTGAAGGAGTATAAGACATTTAGCAGTAACGTAGTTCTTAGCCCCTATGAATTTCTTAAGCTATAATGTCGACTTAAATGAAGGATGGTAGTCACGGAATAAAAAATGTTTAATACCAGAAAGTTTATATTTAAGATCAGAAAAGCTGAAAAAATGGTGTTTCGGAAAACGCAGGTCGTAATTTTACCACCATAATTTTCTGAAGTTCTATATTCACAAGATTCAGAATATATTTTTGGAATTATCATAATCTTTAAAACAAAATTTTGCCATTAGAACATAGCTACAATGCTTTAGCCATTTATTACATGTATTAAAAAGTAATTTCACTCTTTTTAACAAAACTCTAAACTTTTAGTCTGATTTTCATCTACATAAAACTTCGTTTTTAAAATTAGGTTTAATTTTTTTAAATTGGCAGTAAGCCAAGAGTTATGTAACAAATAACCACTTTGTTAGTTAGAATAGTGCAAATAATAAATATCCTATATTAATCTTGCAGAGCTTAAACTTTATCCAATTTAAGCTCTGCAAAGAGAAGTTTTAATTAAATGAACCAAAGTATAAACATTCGGCAATTTACTGTACATAACATAGGAGATGAAAACATGTTTTCTGAATCCAACATTTTATAAGGGAAAAAGATGCAGGAAAAATAGCCACTTGCATTATATTAGCTTTACAACTCTTTTTATCCTCTTGCGGTTTATATTGATTGTTTTAAGAATTTGCGAAAATAATGCGATATTACATAATCATTTGATGAATGGACAAGAAAAATATATCTGCTACACGAATATGTAACTACCATTCAATATGACTGAATTTTTAGTCGATGACAAGACCATGTCTAGGTAAGACCTGAACGCAAATTGTGCATGGAGTTTCAGCTGATATTTCCTTCCAGCATTTTCCAGTTTGTATTTCAGAATTTGCCATTGATTTATAAGACTTGCTACAGACCTTCTGCTTAAGCATTGTTGGCGCTACAAATTCCATGGAGATCAATTCTGGCTAACTGGTAGAGCAGAGTTCCTCCGACTAAACCCCGTAAAATTTGCCTTTCACCAATCTTGAATTTTTTGGGGAGGGGGGAAGGGGGTAGGAATCTTCATTTTGTTAAATGATTACTCAGGCATTTCCTATACTGGGATCCACACAGATGTTGGGTGACCTTTTCTTTCGACATGTCAAAATAAATATGTTAATTGATCATTACCCCTTTTAATGAATATTAAAGAAGTTTTTTGGCCTGCTGATGTTACACCCTCCCTCATGCTTCTGTAGACTGAAAGATGTTCGCTGTTCAAACAGAGGCCCTACTTTTATTTTGTAGCTAAACACGATTATCGTCTTGGTTGTGGGTAGCCTGAACAAGTGAACAATCTTTCATCGGTCCACAGAACTGGAAGTGGTCAATCTTCTAGGAGCCGTTGGAGGAGTAGCTTTGCTCTTTTGACTATTCTTTTCGATCGGTTTGGGGAACAAAGAAGTTCTTCCGATAATCTTTCAATAAGCTTTGTATGGTCATATGGCTCACTTTTTGCATACAATGCAAAAAGAGTTGGACATTCATAATTGAATTTCGCTTTATCTTTTTCATCGTGTTTTAGATGAGGGTTGAGGTGGGGTGTTGACTTATCCGGAGCAAGGGTTCCTCACTCTGAAAAGGCAATTGCTTACATCTTTAAACTGTTTAATAGCTTTAAAACCACAAGATCTGCTGACAGTTGGATTTAACATTTTTTAAAATATCGCCTCTGTCTTTCTGATTCTAGAAAATTACTCGATTACTTCACATTTTCAGTCATACTTTTTATACGGTTGTTCTTTCTTATGAAACTGCAAATTTATTAACGAAATACAATAAATCCTTAAAGAACTTACAATAAATTAATAAATTAATGGTATTTAAACTTTTATAATAATTTTGAAAAGGAGGCCTTTATTTCATGCTCTCACTCTGCTAAAAGGAACTAGTTATAAGTAAACTTAGGGCCTGATTAAGAAACCTTTCATCGTGTATGAAACCAAACAACTCTTGAAAAATTTCATACTGGTAGTGTCCGCTAACCCATACCAATGAGAGATCCAAACCTGGTTTCAAGAAAGCAACTCTATTCCTCATCTCAAATCAAAAGTAATCCACGAAGATATTTAGATAACTAATTACAAATTTATTAGTAATATCGTGATGAGTAACAAGTCCATCCGAAGAAATTAGTTATAAAAAGATTGTCTGACGTAAAGGAAAAATCAGATTGATTCCGGATTAATTACACCTATTTCGATTGAAATATTTTTTTCCTGGCTTCTTAATTAGTGAGAATTTTAGCAATTGGAGAATTGGATACACTCTGCTGATAGAAAACTTTCCGAAATAAAATGTCAAAAATTAGATTACTCCTAATTCGGAAATCATTATTCTTTCTCTCTTTCTCTCTCTCTCACTCTCTTTCTCTTTCTCTCTGTCTGTCTGTCTCTCTTTCTGTCTCATTTATTAGGGAACACACCATAAGCTGTAAAACTAACATTTCTATTGAGAATATTAAAGTATTAGCCTTTAAAAACAAAAAACATTGCCTAAGAACCCTCGAATCTCTATGTATAAAACACTACAAACCTACACTCAATGACGATTTAAGTGCAATATCATTATTAATTAACTAATTTTAACTACAGTATGTTAGTTGGTTTGCCTTTCAATAAAGCAAGCGTCAATGTAACCTATATATACTAGCCCCTGGTTAAACCTACCATTCACTCTCTAGGATGGATCCGCTTTAGTAAGTACCCAAATTTTCCGTTTTTATATTACATGTTTTTAACTCTTACAGTCTTTACAAAATTAAAAAAAAAGTTTGAATTTATTATCTTTAAATAATGCCAGGTCAATTTCTCTTATAGTTTGTAATTAATTTCTGCAATAATCCTTGAATTTATGAACTAATTTTTGAGTCTGTCTTGAAGCAAATTTAACTGTTGCCAAGTCATATTTAATTTAACTTGTAGTACTTTCTACTGATATTTTGTAATTGGTCACCTTTAAAATAATGTCTTGTTGGCCTTTTCAAGTTTTCTTCATACATACTAACTTTGTAAACTTATTCTAGCCTGAAGATGAAAACTTGTAGTTTTCAAAACGTAGTGAAAAATTAAAAGATGCTACATCCGTTTCTCGTGGCTCTAGGATTTATCCTTAATATTAAATGCAGGCTGCACGGCCGAGCTCCATATGGTTATATATAAATATATATATAGATATTATTGCATTGATTTTGTATTAACATTATTTTATTTCTCTTCTTCTCTCCTTGTTCCTCTTCCCTACGTATTTACTTACTTCTCGTGTCTCTCCTAATCTCCCTCTCTAGACTATCGCTTGATCCGTTAATCGTTTTAACCCTTCTGGCTCTGCCCTCGACTCTATCTTGCCTCTCGGTTTGACCTTGCTACCTCTTATAGCTAAATCTTAATGTGAATTTACGCGTCCCTCTTCTACTTCCTTATTGATGATTTCCTGTCTTAGAGGCCGTCCTTTATCTTTTAATAGCTTATATATACTCTTATTATATTATTTTCTCTTGTATTTATCATTGAGAATGAAATAAATAAAGTTCGAAAGTATTTAGAAGCACCTTTTTATTTTTCCTGCGGGACATTGCATTTATATATATATATATATATATATATATATATATATATATATATATATATATATATATATATATATATATATATTATATATATGTAATAAACAAGTTTGCTTCAGATGAGGCGTAATTTTAATTGTATTATTAAGATTAAAACCATCACTAAAAAAATTATTTATTGTAAACGGCCTTTAAGATTACCTAATCCATCTCCTAAAGCTAAACGGATTTACAAGGAGTTAGAGGGCCAAACCAAACTAATAATATGTCTAAACATTTAGAAAATAGTTGAAATAGAGTTCTCGGGTAATTTAAACTTAAAACGAAACTAAATGTTAAATAAGTATGCATAGTGAGCTTTATACAAACTATATGAATTTACCTAAAGCTAAGGAGGAATCCTTATTCATGGTTAGATTTGTTTCGCTTTTTAACTCCTTGTTTATCCTTCAAGCCTGAAGATAGATTAGGTACTACGAAAGATACTTACAATAAATAGGGATGTCACTGATGGTTTTAACCTTTAGACTACAATTATATATATCTATATATATATATATATATATATATATATATATATATATATATATATATATATATATATATATAACTCGTATTTATAGATCGGTTTGAGTAACCTTGACCCCTGTATTCAACTGTTTTTTGACATAACTTTTTCACTATCATAGGTTTGTATTTAAATTTATATTGAACTGCTTGCTTTGTATTTTGATTTCCTTTCTGATTCCTTGCTTTTTGATTTTCACTTATTTTTCTTCGTTCGCGCTGCTTTTACATTTTTGGCGTTTACTACTTTGAAACAATCTTTTTATATTCCTATGATTATTAGTAATAATAATAATAGGTATTTATATTGCGCCCTTCAGTTGTTAGCCCTCCCAGAACGCAGGTTGCTTAGCGAGTGTAGAGAAAGTTTACAGGGAAGAGAAAGCGATCAAGAGCTTTGAGAATGGAATTGATCGTTGGATCATTCAAAGACGCTGACACAACAACCTATCCCTGAAGCCATTGAGTAAGAAAAAAAAGACACAAGAGTGGTAAAGAATAAAGAAAGAATAATAGAATGATACAAATAGAGGTGAGGAATAAGGAAAAAGCCATAGCAACCGCCATTCGACAAACACCCGGCTCTTGAAGGGGCAACACTGGTGCCATATCATTTTATTTTATTAATGAAAATATAAAATTTTTGAATACACGTTTTCTGTAATTATCTTTTCCCTTTCAACTGTGTAATTAAAGATAGACCAAAATATGTGTAGTACAAGAATATTGTTATGGTGTCCCTAAAATTTTGAGTTTACGGGGCGGGCACTAGAGATTGATACGACTCTCGGTGCACTGGAAGCATTCATTGATAATGTGATAATGAACTGATAGATTATTTGGTGAAGCAAACCAATATCGATGCCACTCAAGTTTCTGCCAAGAAAACCAATGCACCTTGAGTTTACGGGGCGGGCACTAGAGATTGATACGACTCTCGGTGCACTGGAAGCATTCATTGATAATGTGATAATGAACTGATAGATTATTTGGTGAAGCAAACCAATATCGATGCCACTCAAGTTTCTGCCAAGAAAACCAATGCACCTTAAGGAAAGACTAGGCATGTCAAATGGCAGCGAACAACTAGAGCTCAAATGAAGAAACTTTTGGGCCTTCTTTTATGGATGAGTTTGGTAAGAATGGGGTCAATTGCAGACTAATGGAGGATTAATCCTTTATATAGAAATTTCATAACAGAAACAGAAAGTGATGAGTAGAGAAACTGGTCCCAACTATTACTGAGCCGCTTTCATTTTGCCAACAATGGAGAAATTAAGAAAGGAAACAGACTAGGTAAAATTCAGTCTTTCAAGCAGCATACTCACCAGCGAGTGAAGAAGTGATCAACAAAGTTTTATTTCCATGGAGAGGTACACTTAGTTTTGGACAATACATACTGAATAAGGCACACAAATATGGAATCAACCATTGTTCATTGAAAGGCCACGCATGCAATCTGTCCATTTATTCAGGGCAGTCTCAAGGTGGCACTTGTCATGTAAGACTGGCAAAACATGAGTTCATAGATTTGATGAGTAACCTTCTCAATAAAGGTCGGACCTTATATGTAAACAAGAGAGAAGTCAGAATGTTTACAACAAAACATGAGCCTGTTATGATCAAACCATTAAAGCGAGTGATTGTGGAGATGATAAGGCTGATAAAGCTCCAACAACATTTACAAAGAGAGAAACCCAAAACACAGAAGACTTTCAGCAAAAACGAGGCCAAAAGCCATCATTGAATACAACAAAAGGAAATGAATTAAAAGATATACATATAAAGTATGCTCCCAAAACCTAAATGTCTCACACATCCTCAAAATTGTAACGATGGGTAGGCCTTTTATTGCTGTTATTAAATATCACAAGGTTGTTAACACCCTGGTTATTTTCCAGTGGTATTGCATGATTAAATAAGAGATCAAACGAATCAAAAATGTATATGTTTATTTAAAAGTACCTTCAGAAAAGATTATCTCTAAACTATTAGCAAAATTTTTTATGCAAACTGAATTTAAAGTTGTTTTTTCCAAGAACCACACAATTGGAATTTTTTTTTATCAGAGATTAAACACCTAAGGACTTAAGTAGTGATGTAGTTTATTTTTACTCTTGTCCTGAGTGTACCTCTGGAAAATATGTTGGAAGCACTCTAAGTACCCTTCAGGCCCGTTTTTTCTCTCACATGGGCATCACACTTAGAACATGGCAACTTATTAATAAAAAAGAACATTCTTTTATAAGAGAGCACTGGATTAAATGCCAAACAATTCCATCCCTGAATGACTTCGAGATTTTGGACTCCAACTCAAACCTACTGTCACTATGTATCTCTGAATCTATTCATATCAAAACACTATCTCCCTCACTCAATTCTGATTCCTCTTCTATTGCATTAAACATCCTTTAAACAACCACTACTAGCGAAACTGTTATATTTCCGTTCACCTCTCTTCCACACTATATTCTCACTGGATATCAAAGATTCGAGGTATGTTTCTCATTTGATCAGTTTGGTTTTATATTGATTTTTTGTTGTTTTTCAAGCTTTTATTAGTTACTTTTTTAGTTGTTTTTTTTCTTTCTGTACAATTTTACTTTACTTCTGTCCTTAAATCGTTGTAATTTACTCCCCTATAATTATAATTTGCGGGGACCACTTAAACCTATTTTGTATATTTGTATATCTTAATCTGTTTTCTAGAGCCAGAAGATGACCGTTAGGTCAAAACGTTGCACTATTTAATCGTAATAAAGATTTTTTTAATGTTGGATTTAAGTCTACTCCTCGCCATTGTTTTCTTATTAAAAATTAAATTAAGGCTGCACAGCGGAAACTACCTGGATTATATATATATATATATATATATATATATATATATATATATATATATATATATATATATATATATTATATATATATATATTTATATATATATATATATATATATATATATATATATATATTTCTTACAAGTGATTTAACAGGGTCTTCGAGGCGAGAAAAAACATCCGCGAATGACATTCTTTATTCCTAGACTTCTTTCGACGATGTCAGGTCATCTTCAGGAAATAAAGATAATTGGAATTATTGTTCATGTTGTAAGAGTAGATGTAGTTAAGGGATAGAGTAAGGGCATGTGGACGGATAGCGAAAAGTAGACCAGTGGTGAAAAGAGAAAGAATTGTGAAAGGGTGCAAAGAGATGCTAGAGCCTGGTAATTAGGCTTATCGTTGTAGTGTGTTCTTTGAGTTTGTAGCATACAAAGAACATTTTTATGCTATTAGACTTTTCCTACTGTATGTTTTCGCCTGGTATTCTCATATTGAATACCAGTATTCCATTTTCCGTCGATTTTTTGGCCATTTCCGTGGTAGCGAATGGTTTTTAAAAACGTAGGTGTGTTCATGAAATTTTATTAATTTCGCCAACTTGGGCCCAGGAATTGCTCTTGGTGATATCTTCCTTGAACTGCTTGGGTGTATGCTCACCAACCCAGCGCTCCACTTTACGGCAGATCACGCTTCAGTTTGTTGCCACTTGTGGAGGGGTTTTCGCTTCTAGGCCAGTGTTCCGTAGGACCCTTGCTCTCTCTTCCGATAGGAGCTGGTCCACGTCCTTGGTCTCGGCACATGAGGCAATTAAACCAGATGAAACTTCAGAAAGTTTTACTAGTGCCACTTTTAGTTCGAAGTAGAGGGTATCACATATGTGCCTTTTGTCGGAGTTCTTCTCTCCAGACATGGTCCCTAGGGGACACTTTTAGTGAGGGTCTCCATAGTCTTCGTTGTCCTTACTATGTCCTCTTGTGACGTCTTCTTTTTTCTGAAACCAAAGTGTAATTATGGTGTTTTGGAGTGAAAAAGAAAGTTATGAACTGGTAAAGGAGGTAGTGGATAGTGAAGTTAGGTTCGGATACGAGTCCAAAAAAATTGTGAAAAAAATCCCCCGTCCATTTTCCTGTTGTTCCCCCACTCGTTTGCGCTAGAATGATGGATAGATGGAATAGATCTCAAGTAGGAACCTCTAGAGGAGTGAATTATGGTGGGCTTGATGCAGTAGCGAACGAATCAACGACCGTGAAAGCTTTGCCACCCCTTCTCGGGTACTTACGCCATAACTGCATCTAACTACATAGAGACGGGTGTACTTCTCTCTATGATTCTGGCCTGGTGCCCTGGGCGATAAGAATCTCTCTTCCGTCCGGGACTTGCAGTTATGTCCCAGTTTCAAGATAATTTCTGACTTAAGCTTCCGCTGTGGGCTAGGCCTCAAACCAGTTTTGACATAAGCCCTTAATTATGTCAGTCCAATTGACCGGCATAGTTAATACAAAATCAATGAATGGCAGACATCCGAGCAGGTTCACACGTAAGGCAATGGAAGGGGGCAGTGAGGTGCTTATACCCTCATTTTGTTATGAATCTTCGATGAATGATAAGTATTTCTCTTTTGTAAGGGTGAAGCGTAATTTACCGTAAGACTATCAGAATAGGCGCTCTTCTATGTAGGCGGTGCTCAAAGTCCGTTGCTATGCAAGTAAAAATGCTTTATTCAAAGGTTGGCATCAGAGCGTAGTAGTCGAATATTCGGCCGTCTATTATTTTAAATAATTAAAAGATTGCTAAATTATATATAGTATTTCTATGCGAACATAAGTATTACAAAAATTGGACAATCATGGCGCGTGAAATTTTTAAGGCGAAACTAAGCGCTACAAAAAGTTCTAAAATGGTAAGGCACAGAATTTCTGGTAAAATTTTTGTTTTGTCGTCATGGCTCGTACTAAGCAGACAGCTCGCTAGTTTACCGGAGGTAAAGCTCTGCGTAAGCAATTAGCCACGAAGGCAGTGTAAAAATCGAGTGTAAAAAATCGAGTGACAAGGCGGACGCATATAAAGGCGGTCTGCAATAAGTGTTAATTTTATTCGCGCAAAAAAAATTATTTACACATCCTCTTTCAAGGAACAGCTACTAGAAGAGAGGCCCCAACATGGGGGCAGCCCCTCAAGACTGCAAGAGGATCCCCCTCCGTACCGTAGGGGGGCATCAAAACCAGAAAAAATGGAAGTCATACAAACCATTTATAAAAAGATCAACGTGGTGCTGATCAGACTCCTCGACACTCCCAATGGTTATGCAACCATTTGCAGCACAATGGGGGACTTCGAGAGGCTGGTCTCCGACGAGGCTCAAGCTCATCTCAAAAAGATTGGGATTCAAGCCAGTTTACCGCAGGAAATCCTGGCCCAACGAACCATCATTCTAACGAGACTGGACCCAATCTTCACAGAAAATTCCTGTGAAGAAATTACAAACGAACTCACGGCAAAACAAGAGTAGCCTGCATCACAGGAGTGTAAAAATTTGGTTAAGGAAACGGCATTGTTAAGATAGTATTCAGTACTATCGATATGGCAAACCAAGCCAAAAACGACGGGCAGCTCGGCTTTTACCTGAAAGTCAGCCCTGAACAAATTTTAAAAGGAGAAAACATACAAATCAACTGCTGCTTCAAGTGCTATGCAGTCGAAAAACACGCTACAAAAGATTGCACAACCGCTGGCTCTGCATGCTCTAACTGCGCCAAAACCAGGCACGGTTGGAAAGAGTGCAGGGAAAGCGTGCAAAAGTGTATAAATTGTGGGGGTGACCACAGGGCGCTGGCCATGAAGTGCTTAATTTGGAAAGAGGCAATCCGCAAAAAACAAGAGAGGATAAAGTAAGAAAAAAAGAGAGGAAAAAAACACGTACGCGGATACGGCAGCAAGGACTACCACTCCGACGCAAACAAATACTACAAAGTTAGTCATGCCTAAGGAAGAACAAGAAATCATGGCCATAGTCATGGTTGCTCACCTGGCAAACCTTACAAACCCCGGTACCTTCTCATCCCAACTCAACCTTCTTCTTGAGAAGAATGGTTGCAACAAAAAGGTTTGGTTTCCCGAAAACCCAGACTCGGCGGCCCTTTTTAATCTCAAGTTTATCGAAGAGGAAAAGAGGGCACCTTCAAGTAATGGGTAAAGAAAACTGAAAAAGAAGAAGAAGGGAAAATACAAACGCCCTCGGATGGAGAAGAAGAGAAAAAAGGCGCAAAGAAGAGAAAGAATAAGAATAAGAAGACTCCAGAAAAAAACGCCGCATAAACAGCAATATACTTCGAACGAGGAAGATGAGGAGGATAGAAGGCATGGAGGGTTCCCCCTCACAGAGAAAAAGGAAATCCTCGAAAGAGGCCTCTTTTTCGACAGGAAAGACGTGGGTCTACGTGTTTTCGGCTCCCCTCTATCCCGGGCCCCCAAAGACGACTTTGGAACTACTCATCATCGGCTTAGTTGCGGGTGAGTACAAATGGACGTACGAGGGACCATACTCCAGGAAAGAAGTGTCGGCTCTACTCCTAAAATCCCTAGTTTACATCAACCCTAGAGACGTACATAACGTAAACATGACGACATTTAAAGCTATACGGAGTGGACAAACAGCATCGGAAATTAAATAGTGAATACGGAAAAGAGAGCAATCAAAGTGAATAATAATAGTGAGCAAATTAACTAATCATATTTCGTGAAATAAATCTAATTCATTGAAACTTAATATAGTGAAAATAGTAAAGTAAATAAAATAAGTACAAATAAAGCAAAAGTGAATAAATAGTAAATAAAGACAGTGACAGAAAATATAGTTTTAGCGTAAAGTAATGAACAATTAAAGTGTTACTAAACTAATTTAGTGGAAATAAATAATGTAGTAAATAAAATAAGCAAAAATTATAAATTTATACAGTGATGATAAATAAAATTTGAATCGATTTAATGTAAAATTATATTAGTAAAATACAAAAAACAGACTTAATAAGCATTAAAGGCTACTGTAAATTAAATTTGTTGTGTGTGATAGAACGAGTTGAATCTGTGTTAAATTCAACTCCTATCCCATATTAGTTAAAACCTCGAGGAGGCCCACGTGCATCTTCGATTCGAGGCTTGGAGTCTTATCAACAGCTACCGGACGTCAATGTTTAAACAAGGAGGTTATCGTCCCCCCCGTTTGCCCCCATACGCCGACCTCGCCAGATCGAGTTAGGCTTATGGACAGATAAGGCATTTTTCTCCGGCCCAGCTGTGCGTTCCCTCCAAGCTTTCACTCCATTCTCCCCCACGCCAAGGAGATGTCCTGGCTATTTATATGGAAACTTTACCACTAAGATCAGATTGGAGATCCAGATTTTCGTCGCGAAACATCACCACGACCCTCTCTCCCTTTGTGCGCCAAGGGACCTCGAACTCGAGATTCACCATCACTTGTCCAGAAGGAGGACAATATTCCTTGAGTGCCAAAGGTTCGAGCCTTTAGTGACGCCAAGTCCCCAAGGCATCCCCCCCCTGTTGTTCAAGGAGAACAACATTAGAACAGCCATTGTTCGTTTTGAGCCCTTCGCCAAGAAACGGTTCTCATCCCCCCCCTGTTGTTCAAGGAGAACAACATTAGAACAGCCATTGTTCGTTTTGAGCCCTTCGCCAAGAAACGGTTCTCATCCCCCCCTGTTGTTCAAGGAGAACAACATTAGAACAGCCATTGTTCGTTTTGAGCCCTTCGCCAAGAAACGGTTCTCACCCCCCCTGTTGTTCAAAGGAGAACAACATTAGAACAGCCATTGTTCTTGAGCCCGTAGACAAGAGACGGTTCTCATCCCCCCCTTTGTTCAGAAGAGAACAACCTAGAACAGCCATTGTTCGTCAAGCCGTTCGTCGAGTAACGGTTCTCCTTTCCAAGACGCCACGTCCGGATCCTTTTATCCCCCCCCTTCGGCTGGAACTCGCCAGCGGACCGAATATTCCTTCAAGTACCTTCCACTGCACCCTAATGAAGTTACGTAAGCCAAGCGTCACCTTTTGAGTATTGATCCCTTATTTGTCAATTCTATCCTGTGCTTTAAATGGTTTATCGAACCATCCCATCTCTTTAACTCCATATTTGTTTTACCTTTTTTGATCCCTTAAATCCTTGGATTAGCCCGAGTCTCCACGACCCTTTCCATTCTGTTTGTCAATATTTTCCGTTTTTGTGTTTTGTTTATAGTTATTATTAATGAAACTCTATTTTATTAATGATAGCAATATTATTATCCTTGAGCTCAGTTCCACTTCTTAAGCATTTTGAAGATATATAATATCGGCCGCCAGACAGTAAAACGCACTCTAAAGATAATTAAGGAAGTTCCCTCAACGAACTATAAAAAGTGTAAAATAACAGTTATTTTGAGAATGTATAGTAAATTATCCTTAATCTCTCTATAGTATTTGAATTGTAAATATAAAGTGAAATAAAATAAACTAAAATTAAATGAACTATAACAAGTATATAATAACATTAATCTCAAGAATGTACAGTATATTATCCTTAATCTTTTTATAGTATTTAAATTAACTTCGAAAAGTAAATTGGTAATGATTTCCATGTCTCCGGGAAGCTATCATTTCCTACTTCTATTCAGTGCTTTTACCTCCTCTGCTAAAATCTATTTTCACCACTATTTTCTATCATTATTTCTTCATACAATGTATTTAATTACCTTTTGTTTTTATTTACTTAATAAACCGTTGAAGCGTTGAACCGTTGGCACAGATTTTCTGATTATTTGTCGCTCCGATCTAGTTCTCTAGAGAACTGCGGGGGGGAGGGGTCATATTAATGGCAAAAAATGTAGGAAAGTCATTTTAGAATTTTTAATAGATGCTTTTATTATTAAATCTTCACTGTTAGATTTGATTGCCCAATCCTTTCCAGAATGTGTTGATTAATACCGTTGTTCATTAAAACTTAGTTCCCTTCGAGTAATCTTTTATTTTATTTTCGTCCTCTCAGTCAATCTCATTTATGAATTTAATATTACTGAATTATCCCTGATCCTCAATCTAAAGTTTTTTTATTATGAATCAGATTGAAGCATTAGAGTAAAGTAAGGGCGTGTAGAGTGTTGCTATCGAACAATTGAGGTCCTAATTGCTACCAGAAAAGAAAATTTAACAGAAGATTTTGATATATGTTTGGTAGTTCTCTTCTGGAAAAATGTTTTGCTTTCGAAATTCTTAGATTAAATTGTGTTTATTCCTTGTAGCTCATATTAATGTAAAAATTAATTACAAACAAACACTTTAGTTACTTAGTGAAATTATCATCAAAATGATAAAGAATAGGTCTTAAAATGGGCGGGAAACTTATCAGAATCATGCGCCTGATTTCCCGAAGAATCATCAATATCTCGAATTCATTTTGAATAAAACTTCACTTTTTCTAAAAAGAATTATTTCAATTTTCTGAAGACAACTTGACTTAATATGAAACTTTAAAAGTTTTCTCTTCTTTTGTTTCGTTTTTTTAAGCCAATGTACATTTTTTACGTATTTTCTTTAGAGGTTTCTGTAGGAAGTCATTAGTTTTGTTCTTATTGGGAAGTGAATGAGTAATCATTTTTGGAGTCCCTTTGACGTGCAAAGATGACCTCATTTTTCTCTACTTGGTTACATATTTCTAATAATAACATGGTCGAATTATTTTCCAAAAAGATCAAGCTGGTGGGAAAAGACGGAATTTAAGGGCTTTGTGAGGTTATTCAATATTTGTTAAATCAATCCAAGTAGAAATCTTAAAGATATAACAGAAAACGCACATGTATGGCACTCATAAACGCACATTCATTTGCGTTTATGGGTGCCAGCATGAAGGCACCTTATAACTTTCTTACACTACATTTCTTTGCACAAAACAAAGAAGATGGTAAACCTTTGAATATGTTTCCTTTTTATGTGTAAATATTGCTCTTTTTTCCTATAGATCTTCTATTTCAAAACACCGCATTGCGGATTTTCCGCTATTTTGAATGCAGGTACTGATATTTATTTGTATCAAATGGCAATATATCTAAGTATGTGATAAAATTTATGTTTTCTAGAATTTATTCTATGAAGAATAGGAAAATTTATATATCATTTTAGGTAAAATAATTTATATAAATTACTAATAAACTAACAAGAGCCAAATATACTATTCAATATAAAAGGTGGAAGTAAATGTCTACGGAATCTGAGTATGGATTAGAATTGATGGTAATATTATTATCTGGCAGATGGAAAGACCGGTATATCTGTTTAGCAAAAGGGTTACCGTCAGATTAAAATATAAATTAGGATATGAAATATATAGATGTAAATAGGTTTATAAATCCAGACATTCTAATAAGCCTATTACTTTTTTTGATTAATTAGATGCTCATTTAGAAATTATATACCACTCTTATCAAGACTAGTGCATCCTTTAACATGATTATTGTAAGCGATTTGTGAAACTAAAAGGCATCCAAACATCCTCTTTCTATTTTCCATCACTTCCTATTATTATTCATTGATTTTTCTTTGGTTCTAGTTGTGCTTTGAAAGGGAAGTTGTGTTCTATCTCGAAATCTGAGCTTATGCTTATCGCGATTGCTTTTTTATTAGGCTAACCACAAAATTATTCATATCAGGAAGAAATTACATAACTAATAAATCTAATAATAGGCAAAGAGTAGTGAAAAATGAGAAAAAATTATGGACTCAATATAATTGAGCTTATATGGTTTGGTTTGAGAGAAGAATAATGAAAGCATAATTTTCTGCCTCATATTTAAGGTAAACCTTTTATTGAATAAACGATAATTTGAGCGAAATGCCAACTACTTGGTGGTACTTGGAAATTTCAAAATCTTCTCTGTTTTAAAAGGAACCCTTTTTTCATTATCTAAAAGTTCTAATAAATGTAAAGTCCCTTTTTGTAAGTGACCCAGGACTTCTTGAGATCATGTCTTCCATCCCCTGTCCATCTAATGATTAGATCATTGGAAGGATCGACTCATTCGCCTCTAACGCTATTTGTCAGTATTTGAGAAGCGAAATATGAGAATACATAATTAGGAGTTTAAGCTAATTTATCCACTTTTATTTAGTTAAATTAGAAATAAATTTATTCCATTTATGATTCAATAATGAGGGTTGGAAGATCTTCAATGTTTAGTTGGGTTTTGAATTTTGTGATATTATTGCTCCTTTTACTAGGCTTTTTATAAATTAGTCAATTAATTTCAATCTTTCAATCGAATCAGGCGATATATATATATATATATATATATATATTTATATATATATATATATATATATATATATATATATATATATATATATATATATACATATATATATATATATATATATATATATATATATATATATATATATATATATATATATATATATATATATATATATATATATATATATATATATATTTGCTACGACTAAGATAAAGGCTTTTTCTTTTTAAAATATCTTTATCCTCAGCAAAAATAGTTTGTCTCAATTTGGAACGGAGAAAAACATCGTTTAAAGTTCTTCTTTCTCCTTTAGAAGCAGTTAGGTTTATGATGGTTTAATGGGCGTTATTCCCTTTTTCCACCCTTCAAATTTGTTTATTGACGTTTATTAGCGCCTATGGCTCGAAGAAAACTGTGGAAAAGAAATGTTACAAATTTCTTTCAGGTACACTCCGGGTAAAGCCTTCATCAATATCTAGAATTTCATTACTAATTACTCGATTTCTCCGAGGTTATCTTTTTGCTCGGGGGAAGATTTCTAATTATTTTTTCTGCTCTCACTTACAAATATTAATTTACTTATATTCCTCATGTTTTATCAAATTTACGAGTATATGAAATATTTTGTCACAATATATCAAGATACAGTATAATTTAAGAAAACAAACGACTTATTTATTTAGTCATATGGGAGATTAGGAAATTATTAAGATACTTGTATATTTTTAACTTAGACAATGCATTAAATTTAGTGCGTTCATTTTTAAATGTATTTTCTCATGAGCAGCTTCTCTACAAATTTTTAACATTTTTGCCGTCTACATATTGTTCATTTGGAAAATGGCCCATCTACAGAAAAAATCAGACTGAATTGATTCGTTTCAGTCATGTGTTAATTCTCTGTTATTAATACGGAGATTCAAAGCCCATTGCAGAGTATTAATATTTGGTCAATTTTCATATTTACATTGCTTGAAGCTTTTTTTTTATTTTCCCATTTAGTTTATAGATCACTCGTTCCTAAGGATCAAATTACGATCTATTAATTCATCATTTATTTTAAGCAATCACTTTAACTTAAGGTCAAATTTTAATAAGTATATATTGAAAATCTCGATGAGTTGATAAGGAGCAAAATTATGGCTAGGTTAGTTTTTCTTCTCATCTTTTCCCTTTATTTATGTTTAAGAAAACTTTCAAATTGGGATGGCTTTTTTTATATTTTCCTAGGGGCATCGAGTTCCTCTTTATTTCACTAAATGATACTGATAAATGAGTGAGCAAAGTTAAAATAAAACAAAACTAGATCTGGCTTCCAAGTTAATATTTTCCAACCCTAAATGAATTCATAGATGAAACAGATTTCCTTATATTCCCTTACCCTTTTTAAAGCTTTCCCATTTCTGCTTTCACTTCTCCCCTCTTTTTTCCTTCATGTTTCTCTTTGGTTTAGTCTAAGGAGCGAGTTTTAATGAGTGACCCTCTTTTATGTTCCCCTCACTGCCTGGTACCCTCTCCGACGTTTAATTGGAATTCTGGAAAGGGAATGGTCAGTGCTGTGAGGATTTTCCGCTTTCACTTTTATTTACTTATTCTAACTTCTGGGAATGAACAGAATAACTTCGATGTTTATTTTATTAGCGACTCGAACTCTGCCTTAGACTGAAAGCTGGCTGATATATAGGGATATACCGATTCAATTTTCTGTTGTTTGACATGTTGCTATACGCCTCTTCCATTTTTGCTTCGAGAGTTATTTTCATTATATTCATATTGGCTATGGTCTCGTATTTGAGTTTCTAATTTTAACCGCAATAGCTAAGAGTCCATCTCAGCTAGGAAGTTTGTAAGGAAGATCTGTGAAGAAAGTGGCAAAGATGGAGGAAGTAAATATAGTGGAAGATATATAGCCAAAGATCTTCCTGGAGGCATCGTGGCTGAGAGGTTAAACTGCGGGCGATTGGGTCGGGGGCTCACAAGCTTCTAAATGCAAAGGAAATTCCTTTGCGAGAGCGTTGGGTCTAGTAACTCTGGTACCACTCGTCATAAATATGTAGATGAATACTAAGAAAGTCCAAATCATAGGATAGAATTGAGATAGGGAAAAAACACAGATTTTTAAGATAGAAATAAGTGAGAAATATTAGGCAAGCTGGCAAGGATGCTAGACCTCTCATTGTCCAGTAGATACTTGGTTCGGATCCCGGCGAGGGGGGCCACAAATACAATACCTGTTCGTAAGGAGTTGATCGCCATTAAGCATTGCGCTACGAATGACGCATGCGCGCAGAGAGTTACAACGACATATGTCATCACTTACATAGCAAATGACGACACTGCTATCTCCCTCAGAATTCTTGGCTCACATAACACATTACTCTTCATTATACGACACCTGCTCCTCCACTTTTCAAATCAAAACTACCTTGACGATGAATGATTTGTTCTCATTTGGGAGATACATAGTCCTTATGTTGTCTGGTTTGTGGCTAAAACGCAGTAATATCGTGCTCGTACACATTACACTCTTCTCACACGAGCACCTTGAATTTTACCATAGGGAGTCATTTTGATTCTTATGCGATTTTCCTTATCCATGGAGATAACCTCAGCCACAAATTGAAAGGTATAGTGGCTGCAAATATAAAATACACCGACACTTTCATATAAGCTCAGTGGACAAAAGGTTAGTCACGTTGTTTAAGCTATTTTAAATACATAACGTGATTAACCTCTCGTGTGGTGAGCTTAACTTCCACTCACTGTGCTGCAAGATGTGGCACTTAAGTTTTAAAACATCAAGGGTCAAGTTTGCAATATTTGCTACACAACCAGTTTTGAATCATTCTGTTGTGAATGGTCGTAGTCAACGTGTTAAATCAAACTTACGGCAAATACTCGTAACAAGAAGGCCGAATATAACTTGAGTAAATATGAGAAGACAAAAGATATATTAAATTAGAATCATTATCATTATTCATCTCATAGATAGAATATTTATTTACGAACCAATTTGTGGAATAGTATAAGTGTCCTGGCTATTCTATATTCTCAATTATAATACTGAATTAAAGCTTTAAACTTGAAAATGATTACAGAAAAAATAAAAATTATAACTCAACTAAACTCGATTTAAACATTAATCACTTCATTTTCTATAAATTTGATAAAATAACTATTATTTTATTCATGACCAAATCATTTCAATAAATTTTATTCATTCAAATTTAATTACTTTCCACTCAAATGCTTTCTTACTCTTCTCCCCTACCATTAATAAATTAATTGCATTAAATCTTTTTACAGAAATTATCCATCTTGTATTGTTTTACAAAGCTAACCAACCTATTCCGATTATTTTCAAATAATTTATGTGCTTACATGTATGGTACTAACATGAAACGTTGAGTCTTTTATAGAGCAAAAGATAGAAAGCATTCAATATAGTAGAGCAACAGAATGAATACCACCATTATTTAGCTGATGAATATATCAATTTTTGATAGTGATTAGATAGTTTAATTACCTTTATAGCCTCAATGTAAATCATTGAATATATAAGCAATCGTAAAGAATCAGTATTATTATTCATCAAGTCATAGTTTTTTCTTGTACTCTTAAGCTGTCCAGGTTAATAGCAAAATGTATCGCTTTTGCCTTAATATTTGTTTAGGAATTTAACAATTTACGAAAAATTCAATCAAATTTTTGGGGAGTTTTAACCTGTTATAATATAATCTTTGGTCAGTTTCCATATTTTTTTTATTCTTCATTGAGATTTGCGTGTATTATTTTCTTAGCCTCTGACGTTCTAAAATATTCCAGTACGTGATGCAATGAGGAAGATAGTTGTTTATGGCATTCAAATTCTCTAATAAAACAAAATACTTCTGCTAAAACGGTACTAATAGTCTGCTTCTCTGAAAGAAACAAAAATACTTGCTACAATACCATCAGTCCTGTAAAGCATTGTCAAATAAAAGTCAATGTAAACTTGTGATGTTTCAGGTGTATTTTTTTAAAAATAAATAAATAATTATATATATAAGTGTATTTTCAATTCTCTTTCAAAGCAAGAATAACAATTAAAATGTTTAATTGATACGCATTCTTTTGTTTGAGTTATAGAGGCTGGCTTATGCGATATCCTCTTTTGACTGTTAGAAGTGCTCATCCTGAGGGCTTGATGAAGAGCTTAGTCAACTACAACATTGACTTTTTTACCTTATATATATATATATATATATATATATATATATATATTAATATATATATATATATATATATATATATAGAGAGAGAGAGAGAGAGAGAGAGAGAAAGAGAGAGAGAGAGAGAGAGAGAGAGAGAGAGAGAGAGAGAGAGAGAGAGGATAGAGAGAGAAATAGATAAACAGGTGGTTAGACAAAAGACATAAATTCCAAGTTAATAACTTAGAGAATTCGGATCCTTTACACCTGATATCTATTGCACATTAACCAACATATATTTTGTATATTATAATTTTAATGGTTTAATAGTTTTAGGACAGTCAAAAAAATATCGTGCAGTTTTGAATCTGGCAGGGATATACACATAGCACTGCATGATAAATTCATAAACCTTGAGTAATGGTTTTCGTCAACATGGTTTATTGTATTCAAAGGGATGCATTTACTGATAATTACCTTAATAATTAATTACGTAGCATGACAGTATGCCAACATAAATCTGGTCACATTGATCAAATCATATATTTTGATGTTTTTTTAATAATGCATTACATATCCTTTAGGAACTTATTCTAGAGTAACATAGGCTATTCTTACTAGCCATTTTACCTTTATGATATTTCTCGATAGATTAATTTCTTGAATGTGATAAAACTATAACTCTGAGAAGATTGAATTAAGAGTAATTATAAACATATGTGTTGTAATTTATAACATGTACCACTTGTAAAAGATCTGAAATGATTAAGATGTCATATTTTCGTCTGGCAACTGGACATATTCCGATTCTTTTTCTTTTTATCATTAGTTAGTATTTTAACTTTTAAAAAGTCATTTAACCTCACCATTTACATGAAATTTGCATGGAGAATATTAACAAACACGCAGGTTTGTTTCTCCTCTCTTGTAAATAATTCATAATTATGCACGAAAAATGGAATCTATTCAGCATCTATTTAGGCACCTCTATAGCCACTCTTCCTAAAAACTGACAAAGAACTTTTATTCCGCATTGCGTTGTGATAAAACATTATTTTATAATGCCCCTCATCCTCAAAGTATCCTTGAGTTCTTTTACATTCATTCAACGTTCGCTTATTTTTCCAGCCATATCGTGTTGAGTGGAAATTCATTCTTTTTAATCATTATAGGAAAGGTTAAGGGAAAGTAATTTCTCCCAAATGGTACACGATTCACAGCCCTATCGTACTCTTACTTTCTCTCGCGCATTTCTGAATGAAATTTCTCATTCCTATAATGGGAAAAATTTGTTTTTCTCTATTCACTTCACGAATAATTCTTTGTTCTTTATATTTCAGATATACTAAAATACAATATGGGGTGATTGATAGCTCTATGTATTTGTATATAGGTGAAGTAATTTCAAGTATAGAAAAAGTCCAAGAAAAATATTACCATAAACACATGTCTGTGTAATCTAAGATTCTTGAGGGTTCCGATTTAAGTACTCATTATAACAGAATTGATAACACAAAAACAGATACAACTTATTACAACCCTGAGAATTTGACATTCAACGTGTCTTTTGGGAACCATATACACCTTGGGATTTAGAGAAAATTTAGTAAAATTGTAAAAGTTTTCTATTAGATGGGTGCATTTAAGGAATTTTATTTCCATTTTTGCCCTTAATTCTTCTAAAAGACAATTTCCCCTTTTTATTCTAGTCGTTGAATTCTTCTGGCCCTTATAAATTATGAATTTTGACTTGAAATTCATATGAGTAAATCATTGCTAGCAACCCATTTTGAAATTAATTTTAATTCTTATATACGAGGTATTTTTTCATCCGACAAAATCGCAATGAGGGAATATGCAATGAAGCAGAAACGAAAGAAAGCTCATAATTGGTAAAGGTAAAATCCGATTGTATTAAACTTAGAATACTTACATCAGAGAATACAAGCAGACTACATACCTAATATAGGGGACGCTCTTCATCCACGCCAAGTAATTGTATCCAAAAGATCAATCAAACAGCTCTGAAAAGAACTGTATCAAATAGGTATTTTAACCTTCACTTTGGCCGTCGCTGTTAGATTGGTGTATTGGATAGAGTCATTTGCTTTGCGTGGGGTGTGAAGGTGGCCACTCATTGCTATACTACCCTCATACCACCAATAGATACAATGCAATTTTTTAAGATATTCGACTGATTTGTTTACATGATAAATTGGTTTATAAAAATCTCCGATTTAAGGTAAGCTAAATGCTCTAAAATCCATCATTGGTTTTATCTAACAACCACCGCCCTAGTTTCTATGAATACTTGTGCTGTAGGTAAGTTTATTACGACGTTTAATTACTCCATCAATATTGACGCTAAAAAAATTTATTAGCTATAAACTATTTCATTATTTTATTTATTATTTTTAGCAATCTTTTACTTTTCAACACTTTCCCGTTTAGCGAAAGATATAAAACTATCCCACGTATTCAAAGTTTATTAATTAAGTTTCCAGACCAAGTTTTAGAGCCCCTGAAGTAATCTTCTCATTTGGATATTGGGATTTAAACCTTCCACATATTTTCATTTCTCCTAACCCATTATTTTCTTTAAATTAGCTCTTCAAACTTTAACTAGCTAGAAGACTCATTTCGGAATCTTCTTCCTGGTTGTAAAAAAATAATAACATTAATTCCCTGAACCAATAGGCTACAGTGTCTCGTTACGCACAGAGCATTTTTTTAGATAGCATTCATTACAAAATAAAAAATCTCAAAAGGAACTTAATTCGATGCCACATTAAAGCAGTTTGGGGGGAGTTACCATCAAGCCTCATCGCATACACCCCATCTTGTTTATCAAACCAGGTTTCGCACATTCATTTTGATTGACTCTAACTTCAACAATTTGTTAATAAAACCGTTTGTCAAAAGCCTTATGGGAAAGCTACTTCCATTATCCTTTGGTTAATTTAATTAATACTAAATTACGAAAGACCTCTTGTCATTTTTTTCCAACACTTTTTGGGTCTTGGAAGTGTAAATCAGTTAGTTATAGACTCCAACTTGTTGCAAGATATAAATTTAACGAGGGGCTTTCTTTTAAGATACCGAAATTTAAACTTTCAATGTGTAACAACACACTAGCCAAATGGTATGAAATCAAATAAGGTAATAGCTTTATCGATAAGTACTATGAATACTTTCAATCAAATAATATAATTATGTATAAGTATATATATATTGTATATTTATTTTTCATGAGTCCGAGAAAAGGATGAAATAAATCCAACACACAGCAAGAAAGAGAAAATGGAATAATATTTTTATTCGGAAATAGTTGTTTCCTACTTCGCAAAAATCCGAGCTGGGGTGGGATTCAAACCAAGCAGATTGAGGCAGCGACAACTGCTTTGACCTCAATAAAACCAAGCCTTCAATCACTCGGCTATGCGGAAGACCAAAAAACCTTCCCTTTGCCCATTTTTTAAGGCATACTTTGCAAGGTCGATCGGTACTGAGAAAGGGAGAGACATTAATTTGGAATTCAAAGGAGAAATTAAGTTAAAGATGCGGCGAATAGATAATGTATAAATCTCATGAACGCGAAATAATGATAAAATGAATACAACACACTGCAAGAAAGAAACAACTTAATAATTATTTTCTTTGAAAATTGTTATTTTCTACTTCGAAAAAATCCGATCTAGGGTGGGATTCGAACCAAGCGCACTGAGTAAGCGAGCAATCGTTTTGATCTCATTTAAACCAAGCCTTCAACCACTTTTCCGCATAGACATGTGTGTTTTAATAAGTTCTTTATTAAAGAATAAATAAAACAACAGAATACTGTACTATTAAGCTATAAAAAGAGGAGAGAGAACGCATAAAACAAGCAATTAAACCAATCTCAGGATAAATTAACCGCAGCTAAACGAAATAAGAGGAGCGGAGAGAAACAAAAAAGGGAAACAAAAATACAAAAATAACACCATTAACACCAGGTATATTCATATATCTAAATTCTGCCCAGAGGATTGAAAATAACACAAAAGTTTACAAATTATTGCGTGAGAAATTTAAGCTGGGTCTTTTTGTTGTGGGCACGGAGAAGAGAGGCTCATTAACGTATATAATACGTTTCAAGGCCGGAAATAGAGGATGGAGCTAGCTGTAGACACCAGAGTAGTTGAAAAGTGGTGTGGAATCCATTTGCCGATAAGGTGATTTCCCTTTTCTTCCTAGGCAACAGCGATTTTGAGATTCCTGGCGGCCAAATCGGAGAAATTAAGCGAATTAACATCTCTGGCCTTTCTTCACAACAATTAGACAATCTCTGCTTTTAGATTTAGCTTAAACCTTTCAATCCTTTCTCGACCGCGTAGTGTATTTATTGCTACTAGTTTACTCAATTTAGAAATTTTTGTGTTATGTGCAATCCTGTGGGAAGATTTTGGATAGTTAAATCTGCATGGTATTAATCATCTTATTTTGTATTTATTTTTCTTTTTTACCTATTTCTCTTTTTCTATTTTTCTATATACCATTACTTTATTCTATGATTGATTAAAATGCTTTTTTGGGGCGACTTCTTTCCACTTTTTGGTTGTTTTCATTATTCTATGATAATGAACATGAAATAAATTTCGAAAGTACTTTGAATTATTATTTTACTTTGCTTGTGGGTTTTGGTAGACATACAGACAAACACACACACACACATATATATATATATATATATATATATATATATATATATATATATATATATATATATATATATAAATAGTTATATATATATATACATATATTGTCGTGGTATTGTAAGGGCCGACTAGTGGTTGTAGTTTGGTCACGTACTTCAATAACTCCGTGATTTACTTAATTTTTCCTAAGATTGCTATATTACTTTATGTTATTTAATCTTTGAGGATTTCTAGTGTCATGTGCAGTGTTTCTAGGATTGAATTAAATACTTCTAAACAAAATAAATCATTAATTATAACATATAAAAGTGAAATCTTAAAAACAAATAATACATCTATGAATAAACGAGACTATGTTAGAATTACTAATTTAAACTAAATGAATATAAAGTAATGGTTGACCCCCAAGCTCACTTTAATATTTGACACTAATTGACATACAAAAATAATCAAATTTCTTTACGTTTAAAAAAAAAACACACGTGATTCCGGCTGAAGAATGACCTTGGCCCTGGATCTTATGTAGACGGAAAAATGGTTTTGAGGTTAGGCGCGTGTGCGTGTTTGAAAACGCCTAGCCGTTTACCTGGGGAGGAGACGGGAAACAGGTAATTTCGGTGGGGGCGACGGATGGCGTTAAAGACGTTGTCTTAGTCAATTGATTTAGAATACGGGCCCCTAAAAGAATGCTTTTTCCAATCTTCGGGTTAATCTTGAGATGGTTCGCACTGACGAGCGATTAGCAAAACGTGAATATTTTGATGACTGGGAGGAGGGGGGGGGGGTCACTTTGAGTATTTCTTAATCGCCTGGACTATCTTTGTTTTTTGTTGCAAACCGAGATAGGGGGTTTCTCTGGCGAGAAATGTTTAAGAGTGATCCTCATTACAAAAGCTAACTTTCGGTGTGACCACCAGGAACTGATTCAGAGTAAACTTCTATTCTGTTCCTTTCTTTGATTGCGGGGCACTACCGCCGAGCTTCATCCTGTTGATCTCTAACTCGATCTTCCTCCTTCTTCTCCAGTTATTTTCCCTAGGGCAAATGAGAGGGGGATGAGGGTTTATAATATAAGCCTCGCTCCTCTAACGACTCTTCTCCGAGCGTCTTTCACTGAGCCCTAAAGGCATCTTCGGGCTTTTGGTCGCACCTCCTATAATTTGGTCTATGACGCGAAATTAGATTCTAAATCTTAGGGCAAATAGTGCTGGTTTACTCCTTGTTATTTCACCTGGTCTCCTTCCTTTCGTATTTAAAGGCACAAAAATCTGTTGATTTTAACTTTTCGTGATTTGAGGAGGCGTCTGGCGACCAGCGAGTCCAGAAGATAGGGGGGAGGTAAGTAATCGGGTTACACTGCCAAGCGCCAGGACGTCGTGATGACCGAACAGGGCCTTTGTTATTAGGGTGGGTTATTGATTTCAATACAGACTGATTTCATCGTCTCTCATAGCCGCTTTTTAGCCAACATTCCTGCCTTCCGTCATAAGATCGAAGTTCGTCGAACATTCCACCCAAACGTTATCACAATTTTCCCTCTTTAAAGTTTAGTAAGGAACAGTAATATACTTCGCACACACTACCGCGAACGAGCTGAAGGACGCTTGCCTCCCTCCGCGAACGGAGACATCGGTGATTTCGATTTCAGAACGAAGGCTAAATCGACATGCCTGAACTCCGCTATAGCAAATCGGTGAGTATCTGCTTAGGATTTCCATCTTCGAAGGCCATCTACGGGTGCTCCCTCATCTGAAGCGATAGCTAAACCGAGTTTTCCATTCGCAGTCATCGTATCCAAACTGGACCCTTTTCTGCAAGGAGCACGTGAGCGATTGTAACTGTTGCCGCCTGCAGATTGATCTTGAATCTGAATGACTCAATCGATCAATTCTTTGCGTGTGCGCCCCGGTTTAAAGGGATACAACATTCATTTTTTCAATTTTATATTAAGTTAGATTATCATATATAAGATTAAAGCTCATTAAAAGCCTTTTATCCCTGCCAAAATCATAATGACCTATTGTGCCGTTTTTGAGATACAGGGGATTCTTTCAGAACCCCCCACCCCACCCCTTAAACCTACTTGATATCAATTAACTGGCTATAGAATTACTAAATGTTACACATTTGAACTCAATTTACGAACATAAGATTCACATATGATTTTTTTTATTTGAAATCAGTTTTCTTTAGTTCTATTAAAATCTGTTTTAATGGAGGAGTGAAACATATATTTTACATACATTGTTAACTATTAGGCTTTGACCTCAGTTGGGTAGGGGTGTTAGGTGAATAGTTTGGTGTCCTGAATGCCCTGGAATTAACTTCAATCTATATTCGAACTGTACTAAAATACAAACCAGTTCTTCGGAGCAGTTTTTTTTTATAAAATATTTAAAATTACATGGTATAGTTTTGCGTTTTGCAAACGAATTAACTTATAAATCTACGGAGAATTTCCACAAAGGTATAAAATTGGCATCATCATAATTTTCCCTATGATCTAGTCCTTTTACTAAATTTCCCCATTCACTAACGGTTTTCAACCAACTTCAGCCCGTAGCCGCAAAGGTAACTACGTATATATATAGAGAGAGAGTCTGGCCATTTCACGACATTTCTAATATGTAATTTCAATGTAGTTGAGAAAAATATTTAAATATGTATGTACATTCATACATATATTAAATAACAAATATTTGTCTGAAAATGTTTCTCATGGCGCGACATTAACAAATCTATATATTCTTAGCCATGGTGTAAGCGAAGGTGAATAAAACATCTATTTCTTCGCATAGCGAAATAAAAAATAAATATACATAAAAAATAGCCCACTATATGAAACCAATTTGCTACATAAACATTCACTGAAATTCTTTTTGCAATTATTTAGCAGAAGGAAATTTTTCAGTCTTATAGAAGTTTTTATATTATGGCGAACTAGTTTCCTAACACTAGCCAAAATTTTAACTTTTTCTCTGCTTCTTGGGTAGATGTTATTCTATCTAACTGCTTCTGGTGCGCTGATTCCAAATCTGTGCTCAGATTTGTCCTAGCCCCTGGGGTTCATGAGTTATGCAACTAGGCTATATGGCTCACTTTATCACCTTAAATCAATTAATGATATAACTATTACGAGTTTAAGAAGAATGAGACGTTTCTGGGTAATGGTTTGGAATCAAGGCACCATATTTGGCATTATGTACGTCCTTTTACAGAACCAGACACGATATGTATTACATATAAAAGAGGTATACTCACCTAACTATAAATTTCTTCAAAAATGTTTGAGTCTCTTGCTCTTGCGCTTGTACGTGGATATAGGATCCTCCCGTTGTTGGAACTAGCAGTAGTCACCCATCA
This sequence comes from Ceratothoa steindachneri, assembly GCA_963969495.1. NCBI lineage: Eukaryota > Metazoa > Arthropoda > Malacostraca > Isopoda > Cymothoidae > Ceratothoa > Ceratothoa steindachneri. The sequence continues at coordinate 152,598,658 of OZ018322.1, read as the reverse complement.
TGTTTTCTTTGAAGCGACCTTGATTTCTTCTTTCCATCATTGAAATATCTTGCTAGAATCTTTCCTCATGTTCGTTACTAATATCACCCATATTAGATGGAAATAAATCTAGATGCGAATGTAAGAAATCCATCTTAAGAAACATCCGACACTCCATTCGTTGATAGGCCTTTAGCATGTTATCCATTAGTTCTTCATAATTTTCAGCCATATGATTACCAAGGAAGTTCTGCACTACATGGACAAATGAATCAAATGCTACCAACTCAAATGGAGTTAGTTTATTTCTGAACTCCCTGTCACGTATCAATTCTCCGATCTTCGACGGGACAAAAATGCCAGTTTTAAGCTTAGCATCGGTTTTACTTGCATTAAATTTCTCTTTGAAATACTGGAATCCATCGGAATCATGGGTTATTGCTTCAACAGAATTTGTGATAAGGCCAAGTTTGATGGTAAGTGGTGGAAGGTAGATTTTCTGTGGATGTACCAAAAGCATGTGCTTCACACTGTATCGGCCAATTATTTGTTCTTCTCCTTCGGGCCACTTTTTGACAATATAATGATTCCTGTTGTCATGGCTGTTGCATAGCCATACAAAGCACATATTCTTTGTATATCCTAGCTGCAGTCGAAGAAGTATAGAAATTAACTCTAGAGCACCACAGATATTATACTTATGATAGGAGTAATGAACATCTTCCAAAATATTTTTTATTGAGTCATATTTCCCTATCATCCCCAAAATAAGTGCGACAGGGATTGAAAGTTTTTTGTTACCATTGTGTAGCTTTGAGGCTAGCAGTGCTTGCAATGATGAATAGTCTCCATTCATCAGGTAAATGTTCGTTTTATAACTGATTCATGAGGCCATTAACATCAGTACAGATACAAGAACTATCTTCTTATGTAGAGAAGGCAGCTAAGGCCTCATGGCGTTTACGGAAAGTAGATATTTTTGCACACTCCTCTAGTAAATTCTCTTGCTGTATTCTGGAGCCCAACAGTTCTGCATTCTCCTGTAACAATGGCAAATCGCTAAGCAAATCACTCAATCTTTCTTGATTTATCAATTGGATCCTCTTTTGCTTAGAATCATCCTCATACATTTTATCGTCATTGTTATCCTCTTATATAGGCTATTATTCATCTTCTTTAACTGCACTAGCTTATGGAGTAACTGGGATTGGCATCTCCATATTATTGGAGAATGGTTTTATAGCTGACTTACAATCTGGATATAAAATATTTGACTTGTACTTATTTGAGAATCCCGCAATATTTATCATACAAAAGTAGCAATCAAAAATATGATTTGCTGGCTCACGCAACACCATTGGTACAGCAAAAAGAACACCCTTCTGTTAGTCATCTTACTACCGTGTGAGCTCAGTATAACACACAGTAAAAGATTTCTGAGGTGCCCAGGGCTTGTCTTGGTCACCAACTTTACAACCCCCCAAATAATTGTATGCAGTTTTCACTCTTTTAGTTTAATTTTTCTGCTGTTTGCTTGCAGTATATCTTCCACAGATATAACAAAAGTTGTCCTGGCTATTTATACATTCTCGCCGATTCATGTTTTAAACTTAATTTGTATATATCCTGTTATATACTTCTGTACATCTTATTTTATTTACAAATTAATTAGAGATAAATCTGAAAGAAAAATGCAAATAATCACTGTATGTAAATACAATTTCAACACCACTACTATAATGACTAAATTTGACAACGTGATAAAGCAGGAGTGTAACGCAGGAACCAAACATACACAACACATCCTCTTACTACGGTAGCCGAAGAAACACTGCCCATATGTGCGACTAAAGAGTATGTGTCTAACTCAGGAACATTACGTGCTAGAACAATTATGATTACAGATTCGGAATCAGCATACTCGATTTAGTATAAATTACAAGCTAATACCCAAGTACCAAAATCATTGTTGACTAGTTTAATTTATCTATAAAGGCCCCTCGTCCTTTCATTTAGGCGAGGTCCCGAATTTTGATAATGAAATTAACATAAGAATAAGACTCACAATTGTTTGTAGCGTTAAGAGCATCACGATAACGTTCTCTTTGGGGTTTCGGAATGAGAATAAAGAAAGGGAATACTATTTGTTTGAAACCCTTTGATGCTATAGGGACAGTCACACGATTCTTGTGAAGGGAATGTGAACTGAAAAATTCTTCGGCGAGCACGTATATGTAGGAGTAATGTGGTGCAGTTATTTGTGTGAAGGGATAAGCGGAGAGAAAACCTTGTTATAAATTGACTCTGTCTGGTGAAATATTTGTATGAAATCTTTTAGGCTATTTTTAAATGACTTGGGGGAAAGTGTTAAACAAAATTAAAAGGTGGAATTTAAAATAATTTAAACCATATTTTAGATATAAATAACCTCCGTCAACAATTTTTGAAAAGTTGTTTGTTTCTTAAATGTGATTAATTAATTCCTATGTATTAGCTATAGGTTGAAAAATACGCGGCACGCAAAATTTGATTATTTTATCATAAAATACCAAATGTGTCATTACGTTTTAAACTCTAATCCATATCCACTCTCTGCCTTTTTGCTTGATGCTTATAGTGGGCTGGAGAATCATCTCTTGCCCAAGGTCCAGCAATAATCTCCAACCATTGTTGTGCTTTATTTACCCTGGTGTTGCTTTTCCATGTTTGAAATATTTTAGTGAAATCTTCCACCATGGTTGTCACTAACTGTCCCACAGTTCACTGGAAAGAAGTGTAAATGGGAGAACAACAAGTGAATTTTAAGTGACATATTATATACCATGTTTTTATAAGCCTTCATAAGGTTTTGCACCAATTTTTGATAGTTTTCTTCCCTTCCGTTTCAAAGAAATCACTTCGCCACTAACTTGAATGGCTCCTAAACAACTTTCTCTTCTCTATGAAGGGCTGATTTAAAGTCAGCAAAGTTTTTTTTTTGGTTCATTGAGAGGTGGATGTTAAGTCTTTTTCATCCTATGCTCCAATGATTGACGAGGTGGCCAGTGTCTCCTAATATAGTAGAAACCTGTTGCACGGTTCTCTCATTCACATAGAAAGAGCATTACTTGGTGTATCTGCCCTGCAAGCCCATCACAAGAGCAAAAACCTTTAGGTCACAACAGAACTGTTAATCATATTTTATGCATTGCAACATAAGCTTTAGATACTCAGTAGTATCTTTCATATGTGTTTCATAGCCCACAAGAAGTGATGGACCACTATTGCTATTGAGCAGCAAGAAATCTTTCAGACGCGTTTTTGACGAATCAATGAACAGACAACCTGCAGTGTCTGAGTTCGTATTCGATGTCATTCGCTTCCATTAGACTATTTATATCAGTGCAGGCCACCAACTCACCATCGATTACGAACAAATCGTTGAACTGATGTTGACAGTCACAAAATATTTAAATTTTCCCATTAGCTGCTAGGAGATTTTGCAGCTCTGCCTCATTCCCTGGTAGTTGCAGAATCCTGATAAGGTCATGAGTTTCCCTTGTGTTATGAGATGTGGCCTAAAGTGGGCTTCATCCAAATTTGAGTCACACTGTAATCCAGCACTGTCATCCTTCTCTGCTCCCACTTAACCACTTTCCTCATCTGACTCGAAGGATACCAAAGTTGGTGCATTAGGAGCAAGTAGACCTCCTCCATGTGAAACGAGGCGAAGAGCTGATGGAATGTCTGGATATTCAATGAACTTATTTTTCTTCCTTGACAAGCTCTTTCGTACTGGAGATACCATGCAGAAATAACAATGCTTTGTATGGTTTGTTGACTCTCACTGCGTAATTGGCGCAGCAAAAGGCATTTCTTTTCTCTTTATCTCAACTAATGGCGTAGGTTTGTAGCAAAAGTGTTGCAGCATATGTAAGGATCCCAATTCCTCTTCTGGTCACCAATCTTGTATACAAAATATAGGTGATATGCCTTTCTAACCATAGCAGTTATATGGCGCTTCTGTAATGCAAACATTACTCCGCCATAAATCTAGCAGGAGTTGTCTGCCTTATTCAATAATAATCTTTGGTATTCCTTGACCTTTCCTACTTAGCCTGCTCTTTTAATGAATGCAAGCTCAATAGTCATTACCACTTGGTATTCCAAAAGATTGCACATTGATGATCAATATAAGAATTGCAAATTATATATGCAACAAATATGCACCTGGAATTTCTCTCAATGAAATTGAATCTAAAAAATATGCTGGCGTGTCTGGTGCATAGCAAAAGAGCAAACACAAACGTCATGATAAAAAAAGAATACAGACAATAAAAATAAAATTAAAACGGAAAGTTTAAGTTATTTTCTGTTTAGATTGTGTGGTTTAGTTAAACAGGAGGTGAAGAAAGAAAAACGAAAGCATCATGCGGGAAGTCCAAACGGCTTCGTGCGTCCCCAAATCCCCGTTGGCGAGCTACAAAAAGACTGCGCCATTCTGAGAATCACAAAGAGACTCGTTCAAGTGAAGCTTTTAAACCGCTTACTTTCTCTTGTCGGCACGCTACACAGGTTTCTCTTATTAACTGACTGTATCCCGAAGAAATAATCACAAAAAACGCCGCTTAGAAGCATTATTAAAGGGATAATGTCCCCCTCTTGGTTCTTAGCACCATTGTATATTGAAATGTACACGAAAAGGTGCGATCACAAAAATATAGAACGTAACTAGCGTGAGGTGACTTGAAAACGGCTTCCGGAGTCGCCGGACTACCGTTGGCGATTGGCAAAGATTCTAACCTGCTCACACTTATTGGCACGCTAAACTAGTATATGAGCGCATAAAACTGGAAATGCAGACAAGATGCGGAAAATAGTTCTATTAAATAACAAGATCAGCAAAAAAATTTAAATATTATTTTTAAAAGTATCTGAAAAGCTTAGCTATGTACATTTAGTGATCCTATACGAGAAAGCGATTTGCATGAAGAAGAAAAAGAAGGGGAGAGCGAGACATGATATTAACAAGTGACTTGAGGAAAGAGATATTTAGGTGGAGATGTATTGTAAGTCCTTCTTATTTTATATTGCCTGCTGCTTTTTCGTTTAAACTTATAGGGTCTATTTCATAGTCTATTTCTTGAAAGAACAATAGGCATTGGAGAAGGATCGCGTGATATTCGGTTTCCCAGGTGATCACACAATGGAGCACGCAATAGATAGGTCTATCAAATGTGAAAGATAAACGTGATGATGGAAAGAAAAGAGAGATGGTGCATGTTTTCTAAGATTTAGTGTGCATTAAATAAAGTTCAAATGCGGTAATTGCAAAGAAGAAATATCTTGGTTGAATGCGATATACGAAAATGGTGGTCATATTAGTCTTTGTTTGGCAAAATTAACATTAATGGTGCTCAATATCTCAACTTGATCATCGAACAAATATTTGGGCGGAACAACACAAAAGATTTAATAAAATTTGATGGATTGAAGATTCAGAAGAAGACTGTGTTGAGATAAAGGTTTAAAAGATTTTATCAATCCCATAGTAGCGTTAAATCATTACATTGAGTAGCCCCCAAAAGAACGGATTTAACAGATTGCGATTTTTTTTGTTGAGACTTTTAAAGAATAAGGTCTACTCTACCCTATTTTCAAATGTAACCTTTTTGAGAGAAAGCAAAAAGCATCATGGCAATTTGATCAAAGAAATTCGACAATCAAAAAACTGTGCGAGCAATGTGATCTAATGCGAGGAGAAAAAGGAGAAGGAATGTAGAAGAAATTGGGCTAATAAAACAAATTTGTATTTGTATGAGCAGGAGAATTCACTTTTAGTGAATTTTAATAATTTAAGTTGAAATTAAAAAATAGGCTTTGTTTTAAATTCAGCTACCTTTTCTAAAACATATTTTTTATTTCCTTAACTTACATCACTGCAGCTTTAACATTAAAAAAGAAAATCTGATGAAAATTTTACGATTTTTTAAAGAGCTTCTCATCAAACAAAATCTCATTTACATGATGGGAAACCTCTTGAATAATTTTCGATTATAATCATTTAAATATTTTGCGCATTTTGTTAGACTATTTTATTGCGATCAAGTGTGGTTCATGATATTGATATCGATAAAAACGATGTGCTAGTGCGTTTTCTTTAAAATTTGTAAGGTTGAAACTGGGTGATATAGTACTGTAATTAGAGAGGCTATACGGAGGAAGCAAGATTAAAAAAGAATTTGGGATGAATGGTGATCGGAATTGGCAATGGTTATCCGTTGAATGTTGTAGCTTATATGAATTAAAAAATAGGTCGAAAGATAAGGTATATGATATATGAAGCATTTGTTGTACATTGAAATAATAGAAATTTAAACAGAAATGTAGTTTTCTTTGCTTAAAGAAAGTTATATGTAGCAAACAAGGTACTTCATGATAGGAATGGGCATAATTACACATGGATTGAGGGACATAATATATGTTTATGATGGATATACTCCTAGTAAGAATATAAGTATTAAATGATTTATTTCATGTTAGTGTTATACGAGGCATGAGAATAGGAGTATACAACCACATATTGTGGTTTTACCTTTAAATTGGTTGGTGTATGGATAATAAGGCATGAAAAAGGTAGATAGGAAGGATTAATCAAAGGTAAAACCTTGTTAGATCAGAACAGGCCAGGGAAAGTAAAAGGATGAATAGTCGAATGACGATATTGACTTTGACAAAAAGTAATGAGCTAAATGGAGAAGTGTTGCGAATGCTTGCGAATACATATGTGAATACCATTGGGTTGCAGATGAATAAACATGAGGAGACAATATTTAAAGTGAATATACTAATTAATCAGAATACTGTAGTAGCAAGGTAAGCATTTAATTATATAGAGTGATAAAGAATCAATATGGAAACTGGGAGTTGTTCTGGCAGGAAGAAGGAATGTTCTTGTGAGCATATTGGTATAAAAATTTGATAATGAAGTTAACTTGCTGATTTCTATAATGTACCAATGAAAAATAAGGCAAATATCATATATATTACATAGTTACATAGTTTCCATGAGCCAGCAAGGACTACTTATTCCATCCAAGGCCAGTCTCATTCTATACTAATATGCAAGTAGTCCTCCTTTGGATATTGACGCTACGATGATTATACAGGTAACAATATAATTATTTGTAAAATAACGTTAATTTTGTCTTTAGTACTATTCACACTACTAACATTTACTACCTCAGTAGGTAGCGCATTTCATTTATTGATATTTTTAAAGGTGACAATTTTTTTAGCTATGTCCGTTTGAAATCTCTGTCCTTTCAGTTTAAAACCGTTGTTACGTGTGATAGCATTTTATTTCTTTAAGAAGTGATGCTCTTTGTGATAGGTTTATTACAGATATAATAGGAACATCAATCTTTGCAAAGGTGACATCATACTTCAAAAAGAATAACATCCAAATGAGAAACATTATTGTCTGCGTGTCATCTATGGTTGCCCTCTATCGGGGCTTTATAGCGCAATTGAAAAGAGAAGCCCATCATAACGTTCGAAGTGTTCATTGCATATTCAATAGACAACATCTTGCTGCAAAAAATTAAGACAAAGTCAGCGCCTGTCATTAATTGTTTCGGCAATTATTTTAGGATTCTGATGAAGAATATTTTCTATTACTATTGCACACAACAGTACGCTGTCTTTCAAGAGGTCAATGCTTATATGTTTAGTTGAGTTATACAAGAGTGTGCTTCAATTATTGGAAATTGAAAACGAATTTAATTTGTACCATTAAGTAAGAGATGTAAAGAATCATGTCATTCAATTGGCTGACATATTCACAAATTTGAATGCTGTTAGCTTGCATCTTCAAGGGAAAATTATGACACGATTTGAGTGCAAAAAGCTCTCCTGCTTATTTTTCGCCAAACTAAATTTATTCGAAGAAATGATCATGCATATAATTTTCAACCAGAGGTGGGTGAAAAGCTAATTAATTATTATAAAATTGGGCGATGAACTAAAGAGGTCTTCAAGCCCTGATCTAAACGATGTCTTGCTCTCTTACCCATGATAGCCATAAGAAAAGCATTATCAATACGGGTATTTTCATTAGTGTACACTGTACCAAGTGATCCTATCATAATTTATTGGTCCCTATTCGCCTATTTTTATTTTCTCTATCATGATACTCATATTGATTGCTGCTACCTTATTTGAGACCTGTAGGCTAAGAGGGACTGTGAAGCCTCAAAAAGAAAGCACTTTAATAAAACATGTTACACTTGATACAGATTGAGGGGTTTCATATTAGAGGTTGCGATTATGAAATAAAGATTTAGTCCTCAAGACCCTTTTAACCATTCTTGAACAAGTAAGGTTTTCTGTTTTTAGTGGCCGGTGCTTAATGTTCTAATGCCTGACAGAAAAACTAAAAGTCTTTGGTTAAGACTTTTATTTCATAAGTGTATTTTCCAACCAACATTTGAAGAATTCATATAATCTGTCTACTTTTTGTAGAAAAGGTGAAGTTTATATCTTCTCTCGTTAACAGGTATAATCTTGCTCCATTTTCGGTCCACTGGACGACCTCTGTTTGGTTAAATGAGCTTAATAAAATAAGATAGGGTTAGTTGAGATAGAAGATGGACAAGAAGTAAATTTCTACATACATCCCTGATTAATTTTTCCCTCTCTTAGCTATTCTACGTTTGATGCAAAATTGCTATCCATTTTTCCTTCAATTAAAGATAATTCTTAGAGAGCCTTCTTAATCAGACCTACTCATCTACCTTAATCTTAAGTTTCTACTATCCTTACTTGTGTAAGAGTTTGTCTTTTACAAATTTAACTAAAACGAGGGCTTTTTCTGTCAGTTTAAGCCTGCTTACTCGTCCTTCTCTTGAGACTGGCTAACCACAAATGATGTACCTCTGCTCTTCGTTGGTGAAATACACAGGTATTTTGCTGCGCTTGACGGGGAAAACACTCTACCCACTCTGAAGGTTAAGCCATGAAATGAGTTATCGTAACAATAATAAGAAATATTTGATCATATAAGTCAAATATGTAGGGGAAGGCTGCAGACTTCAGGGCAGATTCCAGCTACCAGAAGGTAAGCATGAAGGAGATAACAATGTCAAACCTTAGGCCACATCCTTGGAGTATGCATGACTCAAGACAGCCCCATATATTCCGTTTATTGATGAAAAAACTATTTGGCAATTTACAAAGGTTATGTTGGAGGAGACTTCAAAAAAAGGTAAATAAAAGTTTATTTATGATCGTCGGGTAATATTAGGATGATTTTTTATTTTTAGTTTTGAATAAAAAAAAATTATAAGAACTTCTTAAAAGCCCAAAGTATATAAATTTACACTATTTCTTATCTGTTGGACGTTAGTAAAGTTGGGTTTGCCCCAAAGAGGTTTCAGTTATAGAATGAAGAACCTTTCTCCGGCTAAGACCTTGAACCTTGCTTGCTCCTTTGGCCTCACCGTCTCCAAATTGATTAGCGTTCTGTATTTTCCTACATATTTCTTTTCTATTTTCAGTACTAATTTTTAAAAAATTCTCCTTAAAAGCTTCCATGTAATGAAACCCTTTCTGACTATCTATTGAGCTCTTTCTGGTAAACTTTTATCTCCTTCCAAAGCACCCAAGGTACCCTTTTGGTTGAAAATGTAAAGCATTCTAAGCTCCATGTAGTATACGCCCCACAACAGGAACTGAGCCCTTTCTTCTCACTCTTTGTGCTTTAACTTGACAAAGGTACTGTTTGCGGGGAGAATGTGAGGCGAACGATATCACATTTTTTGTAGGGATTCCTTCAATACCAATTGAACCCTGCATGAGTACTCATTAAGCTATTGCTAAGCACCATTTTCTCCTTAAACATCCATTGAGCTCTAAGTGAACAGAAATTAGCCATCCTTGAACACACATTAACCACTTCCATACCAATTATTGAGACTTACCTATATACCCAATCTGCATACCATGTACAGCCCAAAAGCTCTCCTCGATCATCTTTTGTGTCCTTCTTTAAGGCCTAAATTTAGTTTAGGTCCTCTCTCAATATCCATTAAGCTGTTCGGGAACCCCCATTGAGACCTCTTGGAAATAATCTTTGAGCCCTCCTGAAATACAGAGTAAGCCTTGATTTAAACTGAGATTAACCATTCATATAAAACCCATTTATTCTTATCCTTGTGTGAATATTAAAGACTTATTTCCGTATTGAACATCTGGCAGTTTGTGCACTATGTTGTTTCTTACCTCCCTGAATGCTTAGTATGCCTTGCATAAATACCTTCTTAAGCCTTCATTAACTGAATTAAGCCCTCCTATAATACTCATTAAGCCGTCCCTAAGCCCGCCTGAACCTGCTTTGAGACCATGTTTAGTACACTTCAGGCAACTTGTCATCACTTTACCCCTTTGCCTTCAGTCTTCATTATACTTTTTTCATCCTCATCCTCCTTTATCCTATACCTCCTGGCTTAGCAACACGCACTAACTAGGCATAACCTTTTACCAATAAGAATATCTCCAAAGTCTAACTTGATGGAAGCTTGGTAACAAACTGAACACAAATTGAAATAAATTCAGTTGCATCAGAGAATGACATTACCATCCTTCTCTCAAAACAATTCTGTGAAGAAAATCAACTTAATTTAAAATGAAATCAAAATTAGATCTAAATAGAAACATAAAAAAACTTATATATTGACGCGCATAATGGCATAAAAAACTGGCATTCTATACAAACCCAGGCATTGGTTAAATATGTTTCTGGTCCAAGTGCAAACAATATCTTACAAATATATTGCTCAATCAGATTAGGTATTTAGGAGATAGTCACAAGTATTTTACTCCAGATTTATGGAATATAATTGAAAGTGTAATTCTCTGGATACACATACTATGGATACATATTTGTAAGTTTTTATTTAATATAGAATTCCATAATATTGTATAGGTGTACTCAAAATCGCATCTCACTTATGAACAACTACTATGTAAATAAATAGGTGACCAGTTTTTTGATGAGTATACAAAATATATTTAAGTTAATTAGGCCCCTTCAAGAATGTTGGTTGATTTCTTGTAATTTTATTTACCAACGTAAAAATTCTACCAAAATTTACACCGATTAGAATTGATGTATTTTCCTAAGATACCTTTTTAATCAAGCAAAATAAAAAATTTGAATTCTACATTTCAACAAGATTTACTTAATGTTCGCATTTCAATTATAAATGCACAAAGTAACCAAAGATTTGGTTTTACGGAAGATATACATACATTGTTTGTTAAAAAGTGAAAAGTGTATAAATTATTTCTAAGGATTTTCAATATTTTTTACTCTCGCTCTATAATTTCAGTGAGCCTGGAACGCAATCTTTGATTTATTAAACTGTTGTGGCAGCAGTGAATAATCAAAGAGTTTCACAAGGACACAATGTACAGGAAGTTTCTTCATTTTGAGGGGTAGTTAGGAGATGAATTTTATAGCTCAATTAATGGGCACTTATCCATTTATTATCAGTTAAAATTGAAAATACCATGAGTATAATACTATAATATTTACAATAACGTTTACATTTACAGTAAATTTGAATTTCTTCTTGTTTTGAATGGAGAAGGTCACTCCAATACAGCTCACTGCAGAGTAAATTTGCCTTATTAATTTGAGTGATATTTAGCGAGTCATTTGCTGCACCAAATGCACAATTAAATGAAATAATATACTCGGGCTGTTTTACTTCACAACATAGTTAGAAAAGCTCAATATCGGAAACGAACTCGGAAGGAAAATAATTTATTCTGCCAGAGTCTGAACTTCTCCTTCGTTTTTAAAATATATTTCAACGCAAAGTGTTAGTAAAAATTTTCCATATATCATAATATATTTCATTTTCTTTTGTTTCAGCTTCCGCAAATTGAGACTGATGGTAATGAAGTTACGGGCCGACGATTTCGGGTCGAAAATGGTGAGCCCCATGGAGATAGAGAAGAGGTTAGTCTATGTTAAATTCTCTTCCTTAATTCATTTATTACATTTTATATTTAAGTTGCCTCCTTTAAATTCAAATATAATCACACGAAATATAAACTGTCCAACAAAAGATACCGTAAATATTAACCATTATGGGTTAGTAGCTCGAAAGTTTTGGCAAGATAGAACGGGTGCATACTTCTTCGTTTACTTTGATCTACACATATGTATGTTTCAACCAATTTCATTTAAATTATTACTTCGTAATATACTGTGTTTATTTTTCTATCTAATAATGTGTGCGAACCATCTGATCAGAGGAACCCTAAAATGCAAATAACAATAAAAGAAAGAAAAGCAAATTCGTTGCTCTATATTTGTATACAGGAGTTGGACAATATATTGAGGTGAAAAATGAAAGATTTATTCTATCTATGAATACTCGAAACAATATTATATTAAATTAACGAAGACTTGACGCTAAATAATGATCATTATGTAGAGATATTATTACAGTTTTTACAGAGTAATTTCTTGAATTACTACAGAAATATTATCTCTCATGCTGAAAGTTTTAAATATAGAAATTAAGTAATAAAAATTCATTTCCACAGAGTGATGGAAAGGCTTAAAGATCGATCTCGTTGAGGCGGATTTGAAGTTCTCGACCATTTTGTCAGGAAGGCCTTAAAAAGTGCTCCGAAGCACAAAATAACTCCGCTCGTGTAAAGATGAACATTTTGGTTGCTATGGTGTCCAGGGCCGTTAAGGTGGACATCAGCAAGACCTTGAGCTACATTGAAAGGTAGCCGCTCATCAATCGTATTCGAAAACAACAGCTGGAGCCCTTGAATAGCCATGGCAATATTTTTTTCTGAAGAAAAAAGCCTTCACTGTCGATCAGTTTATAAATAAGCAAAAGGTCCAATGCTAAGCTTCAGACCACAACCAAGCACCTGGCCTCTGTGATGATGCTCGGGCTCGTGGCTTTGAATGGAGTTAAGATACCACCTGTGTGGTTCACAGCCGGTTACATGCTCACTACGGCTGACTCCATGACATCTTGGCCACAAAAGTCCTGCCCTGGTGAGAAAAATCATGAATAAGAAAAAATAGCATTTCGAGTAGGACGGTGCCCTGGCCCACAGCCAAAGACCGTGCAAGAGTGGCTGGGCTCAAAGATAAACTTCCGAAGGTGTACGCCATTGAATACATCTTTTGGAGGTATTTTCACGGCAAGGTGCTTAAAGTTTGCCAGAGCAACGTCGAAGAGCTGAAATCCTGCGTCAACCGCTTGTGAGCCAGCATGAGGAAGGACTTTGTCCACAACGTATGCGTGGCCTTTAGTTCATGCCTGGAGCGTGTGCATGAGGCCAAGAGCGGCCCTATTGATTAATATTACAATTTAATTTAATCTCTATATGTTAAAACAATAAAATCGTTTTTAACTGCAACGAAACTATCAGTCTATCCATTGTTTAGAGTGTCGTAACAAGTATAACAGGATATTTTGCAATAGGAGGTAGATAGGTATTATAAGCAAAACAAACAAACCCCTAAACTTCAAAAAATGTTCTCCTATTCGAGATAACATGCTTCCCTGCCAAACTGATGTTAACATAGCTGATTTTAAAATTTTAAATTGTTCCCAGAAAAAAATAAGTGCCTTAATATAGAATATATTTACTTTAAGGTGCTGAGGTCTTCTCTTAACAATGAACTATGAGCTTATCCACTTTGTTTTTTAACAACCAACTAATTTGTGTTACCTTACATTTCTTCATTTTCAACTTCATTTTCTTTTTCATCTCTGCCTCTTGAGTGACTGGTAAGATTACAATTTATATTTACATCTTATGCGTTCTCACATGTTTATATTTCTAGTAATATTCTCTCCTGTTATTCTCTTTTAATGTATATTTCAATAATAAAATATTCATGATTTGCATTAGAGCTAATGTTTGTACATACGTCCATTGTATATTTCGATAATTTTAATTTATTAGCATATAAATATTTTTCACATGTAATCTATTGGGCCAGAAGCTGAGTATGTTATGCTTGAAATGTAGCCACTGCGAATAAAGAATATTAAATTCAGCTATTTGCTTGTCCATCGGTTTCTTACTCCGTATAAATTTACCTATTTGTACCCTGTTTGCTTCAATTACAGCTATAATTTTAAGTGACATGGATGTTACGACTCAACTTGTAATTTTCCAAAGATCTTTATTTTATTTGTGTTATTTGTGTTGGTGAGCCCCATGGAGATAGAGAAGAGGTTAGTCTATGTTAAATTCTCTTCCTTAATTCATTTATTACATTTTATATTTAAGTTGCCTCCTTTAAATTCAAATATAATCACACGAAATATAAACTGTCCAACAAAAGATATCGTAAATATTAACCATTATGTGTTAGTAGCTCGAAATTTTTGGCAAGATAGAACGGGTGCATACTTCTTCGTTTACTTTGATCTACACATATGTATGTTTCAACCAATTTCATATATATTATTACTTCGTAAAATACTGTGTTTATTTTTCTATCTAATAATGTGTGAGATTTATTTTATTTGTGTTATTTGTGTTGATTATTCTTTAATTTCCAAGCTCTTTCTAGAACTTTCTAACACTCTTTTAGGGTCATCTTTATTTTTCCAAATCCCTACTAAGTGTTGTTGGCTATATGGAATGGGTTATTTGTTAGTGTTGTGGTATGCAATTTCTGGATAGGTTGTTCTATAAACTTTGAAACCATGGTGGTATAAGTTGTGTAGTTCACTATGCCCTGGCCCTAATGAAAACTTCCATTTTGATACATGATAGAATTGCCTCCATTATTCACAATTGCTAGCACACGAGCAGAGTAAAGTTCCTTTCCAACTCCTCTTTTTGAAAGGTTGCCCTCGAAATACTAAAACCTGCGACTTACAAAATTACATTTTTAAATAATAAACATCCAGGATATATTCAAATGGAATTAGATAAATTACATTTAAATCAATACATTGGTCTTTCATACATATTTGATAATTACTTTCATCTAACCAAATTACTTTAGGCAATTGTTAAGATATCCATGACTTTTTTCTTGCCTTGTATCCTTTCTAGGACTTGAGATTCATTCACCTTCATAGTAGATTCAGAAGATATTTTGCTACAATTGGTTAGTGAAGCCCAAATGATAGAGATGTCTTAGCTACGTATTGTAAGGCGTTATCTCAAGTTCTTTTTCCTACGAGAAAGCTCTTCTTCTCTTAATATCGTTTTATAACGAGAAACATACAAAAACAAACAATCAAACACACACACTCTCTCTCTCTTATGGCCTGGGACATCTTTTCAAGTGTTGGTGTTTTCCGTCCATTGGCCTACGGGGCAAATTCAACGCTGATGATTACAATAACGTGCTTTCAGTAGATGTGATCACTTCCCTCAAACATCGAAAGCACATTAGCTATTTTATCTGTAAGCGTTTGGTCCGTGCTGCAGGGAATTGACGATGAATTATTTGTCGGATACTCAAAAATCCAACTGATCAATTCTCCTACGCAGAAAACAGATCTACTTCCTTTATAAAACCTATAGAAAAAAGTCTTTGAGGAGGTCTCTTGCAAAAATTTCTAGATGAATGTAATAAATTAGCAGCCCGACAATGAATCAAATTGGTGAATTCCTACTGTGAAAGATACAGTATGCTCAATTACTTCAAAAAAAGAGCCTGCATACTTAATAACATTAACATTTTTAACATTTAACTTCGATGAGATAATTATCTTTTTTTCTTGTTATGACTATACTTATCATTAGTGAATTACTGCATTACAATGTCCTGCATTCCTCGTATTAACATTTTTAACATTTAACTCCTATGAGAAAATTATCTTGTTTTTCAGGTTAAGAGAAGCATCCTTAAATTAAATTCACATTACTTTTCTCATGAGTTTGTTTATCTGCTTTCCTCAGAAATAAACCTTGGACACCTTCAAATGAGAATTTCTACAATATTCTGCACAATTTTCTTGGTTATTGTAAGACTACCAATTTTGAAGAAATCTAGATATTTTATTTTGTTGTATAACTTTTGCTGGTACAGAATATACAGTTTCTCAATATAAATTAATGTAAACAGATGTGACGTACATTTAAAGTAATGTGAACAAAAATATTTGATTTGCATTTTTTTTCTACTGTGTTTGGTAGAAAACTAAACATTTTCACCATTTTTGAGGAAAGGGGTGTACTATTTTTCGATAGTAGGGAAAAAGCATAAAAGCCCAGTCATTTTTTTAGACATTTTTCTCAAGGTCTTTTAGAATGAATTAGTTACTTCGTGGATTTAATTTTTTTTTAGATCTTGAACCTAAAGTTATTAATTCACATGCATGTCGTAGTTTATGTTTTATAAAATACTATATCTTTCTAGTCTGCTTTCTGTCAGACTTAGAAGCCAGTTCTATAGGATAAGTTGGAGATGTGCATGCTTACATGCATACTCAAATGATAACTTTTTCATTAAACTATTCACACAAAACATTGTACGGATTATCTCCTTATTTAACTTTATTTATTCACGCAAAAAAATCCGATAGTTTACTAGATCGTGATATGTCGATAGCAGGGGCGGGCAACCTCCGGCCCGCGAAGGCCTAGTGTCGTGCTTGCCACTTTGCTTGGCATTAATATTGCAATCCGACCGGCAAAACCACAGCATTCTCAAAATAAAAGATTCTGCTAAATAGCATTTCTCTCACTAGACTGGTAGAGGGAGAGTGGAATAAGTCTTACGTCTGGCAGTGAAAATGAGTAAATAAGTTGTAGAAGAGGCAATCCTAAACCAACAATGATTATGACCTTTTCCGCTCCGATGAATCCTTACTGAGATATGTCCAGTATGCGATGTTAAACACGTCGTGGCCATGTTTGGCAGCACCTACTGTTGGGATCAACTCTTCTTCAAAGTGAAGTACACAACGTCTTACTTTCGTTCCCAACTCTCGGACCGCCACTCCAATGATATTCTTCTGTTGTCAACCTCATCTATCGAGCCCGACATTGAAACACTTCTTCAAGCCAAGCAGCACCAGCCGTCCCGCTGATTTGTATGTTTTTCAATAAAATTCTTGTATAATGTATTCTAGTATATATATGTATATATATATATATATATATATATATATATATATATATATATATATGGTCACTTTGTGGATTTCGTTTGTTACTCTGGCCCTCACTCTGAAGAGGTTTCCCGCCCATGGTCTATAGGATATACAATTATGGTGAGATTTTTATTATTTTGTTCGAATGATGAAAAATTCAAGATCCATCATTCGCCACCACTCTTACGATGCCCCATATAATTCTCTCGAAGCCTTAGTTGCTACATCAGGAACAAGGTTACTTGAAGGAGATGACAGTCTTGTTCTATCTTTCAATATTTAAATTCGTCTCATTCTTGTTTATATGCGTCTAATTCCATCATAGACCTTTATGCTTCCATTAAACTTACCTCACTTTGGCCGACATCTCTTTGAAAGTATTCTGGCTTATTTCCCACCGTCAGGTTTTCTGGTGGCGAAATAAAATTAAAGAATTGAAATCATGTTTTTTTAGGTAAATGTGCTATAAATTTCAATAACTTCGTGATCTAAACCCGACCGCATTTTAATGCATGGCACAAATATCAAGCTCATTAATCTTAAAGCATCCTTTCGCGCTTTGGATTTTGCTCTCGGTGAATTCATTTTGATTAACTATATGAGTGGAATATATCTAAGAAATGGAAAATCATACCCAGATATCTTCCAAGAATGTTCAGTAAATATTGTTGATTAACGCGATTCATATTATCTAATTAATTTTATTTTCTTTCCCCTTTGCTGAAATACCTTTCCATTATACTAATGAATTAGAGTAATCAATATTGATGCGAAATAGCCTATATTAAAATTGAAATGGAGAAGAAAGATTACTCAATATTGGCCACAGTGTAGATAAGCTTAAAGGACCAGGATGGGGACTTTTATTGTGGAGCTAATTAGAGAGAATCTTGTTTTCTATCTTCAGTTTCATAAGTTAAGGTGAAGCATAGTGATATAGACCTTTTCTTTCAATTAACATTAAAACACGGAACCTAAAATCAAGGAAGTACTCAAACAATATCTTTGCCGTTAGATATTCAAGGTCTTAGCTTTTAGATACAAAAGTACGGTACAAGAAACTAGCCCAGTATAGAAATTAATAATAATATGTTTTTATATTCTCCTCTTCAAGGGCATAGGCCTTCACAAATTGACTGGCTACGAATTAAGAAAAGGCTTAAAAGAAGATGTAAGTGGTAAATCGTATGATAGCAGGCAAAATGAGAAACAACTATTATCATTGCAGCACATACGACTACGCGTACAAGCAAAAAATGGGTATAAGTTACGAGGGAGCGGAACTCAGGCCGTCTCGAGGCATTTATAGATTGGGTCTCAACAAAGAAAACTTTTCTAAGATCATGTTTTTAAATTTTTGTCGTAATTATGAACATCCAAATAACTTATAATCATTATATGAAACTAGTATACCAAAATTAACTAAACCTAGCCTAGCTGACACGTCAAATAGCACAATTATTCAAATATTAACAACAAAACTGAACCGTAGATAATGGGATCTTAGCCATCTTAAGGAATTCTGTTATTTTGTAATCAGCTTTAAATATGACTCTTTAAGAAAAGAGACATCCTTTGCACTATAATAATAATAATTCTTGGATTCTAATATTTTTAGATTTTTTGGCTTGGGTAAAATCTAAAAAGTAACGTCCGTGGATCTTATTAACAATTGCCGATTTGTACATGGATATTAATGAGCAACACGAAATGTGAAGAATAGCTAACTATCTAAGTGAACATCTTTTGCATGAAAGAGCTGGAAATGCAAAACATGTAGTTATAGTAAAGCACAGAGGAGAATGTTGAGGTTTCGCAACGCTGGAATGAGCTGTCTGGTAAGCCTGAAAAGAAAGAAACCACGCTAGTTCGCCGGTAGTTAGCGAAAAGCGCGTTGGTCGCAAGGTTGTATCGTTGTGGCAGTTCCTTGATATTGGCTCGGAAGTCCTGATTTGCTCAAAGGTTAATCAAGGTGTCGGAATTCAGTGAGGATTGAGGTTTCCCGGCGGCAGTCACAGGAGTTATTGTTTGAAAAAGGTTTGTTTACGTTGACGCTGCGGATCTTCTTCCACGCTGCAATTCAATTAAGTAATACTGTTTTTCCTGTGGATTACTAATTTGTATGATCTAGCAAGAAAGTATATAGGCCCCCAGGGAGGAAGCGATTACTGATGGGCTGTTTGTGGATTATGGAAAGTTAGTGAATATGGGGTGGACTGGTGAATAGGCGTATTTTTATGCCAATGAGATAAGGAGATTGGCTAGCGTGGCAGGGTTTACGGGGACAACCTTGAGTATATTGTAAGGTTGACATTTGGTAATGGGTTTCCTGACCAATTAGATATGGAGCTTAAGGAGATACCACATTCGTTTTCGCAACTTTATACTACGTTAGATTATCATATATGAAATTAAAGCGCATTAAAAACCCTTTTATTTCTGCCAAAATCATAATAACCTATGGCCCCGCTTTTGAGATATAAGGAGGTCTTTAAGACCCCCCCCATTTGAAAACCTGATATCTTATAAATGGCTATAAAATTACTAAACTTTAGGCATTCGAACTTAATTCATAACCAAAATAGGCACATATGATTTAGTTATCATTTAAAATCAGTTTTCTTTAGTTCCATTAAAATTTATGTTAATAGTGGACTAAAACTATAGGCTTTTCTCAGTTGGATGGGGGTTGTTTTGAATGACCTGAAATTTAGTTCAATCTACATATATTCAAATGATGCTAAAAATATAAACTAGTTGTTAGGCGCCGTTTTTTTTAGCAAATATTTAAAACCGCATGGAATAGTTTTTCGTTTTGTTCACAAACCAACTTTAAACTCTACGGAGAATTTCCACGAATCTCTCAAACTTTATATTATCATAATTTTCACTATTTTTTATTCATGTTGCTAAAACAAACTTCATACTATAAAAAGTGAATAAAATTTGCAATGGAATGATATTAAAATCAATGATGTAATTTTGTTTGTTTTTTCCTAAATTAAATTTAAATATCTAAGAAAAATTTTACACGAAAGTATTCAATTTTGCATTATCTAAATTTTCACTATGTTCTATTCATGTTGGTGAAAAAATAATTATACCATAAAATGTGCATAAAATTTGCACTAAAATGATATACAAAACCAAAAAATGCGAAATTTGAACGAAAGAATTTGAAAAGTGACCAATGAAAACATGTTGTATCCCCTTAAGCATTAGGAAAACATTGCAAAAATTTCAGTGTGTGATATACTTTCCAGGGCCAGAGTCTTGACTGCTCATAAGACCAGTCAAGTATCAGCAGTGGCTGTTAATTAAATAACCAAGCAGCAGATTACAGGTTCTTCGGCAAGGAGCGAAGAACAATTGTGTGCTTTAAATGCCGGAAAGAAGGGCACATGCCTATGCAGTGGGACCAGAGAATAATAGCGCCGAATGTAGTACCGGTTGTTTTTGGTGTTGTTAAGGGGAGCAGTGGTGAGTGTATTGTTTGACAAGGGATGTTTAACTATGGTGGTGAAGTCTCGGATGGTGGAATGCTGTGTGGGAGAGACTATGTTTCTGGTTTCTGGTTAACGGGAGGGAAGAAAAATGCAAAGTGGAAGTTGGATTGAGCTGGTAGTGGGTGGGACTGCACCTAAAAGTGGAAACAGTAGTGATTGATGAAATTGTTAATGGCATTAATGTGGTGATGGGAAAGGATGTTTTTGAAAGGTTGGAGGGCGTCACCATCATTAAATGGACGTGAGATTTGGAAGCGGTCATTGTTAAGGAAGTGCATTAGCAGAGAAAGGCAGTGAGTATTTAATTGAAGATATGGATTTTACAGCAAGATTTGATAGCAGATACTGGACTATGCAATAGTATTGGAGCCTGTGTTAAACAAGTCTATCTCTTACTATGAAAAACAGTTGACCTTGGTGAAAAGAGAAGAGATTGAAAAAACGTAAATCCTTAGATAGATGATGGTATCCTTTTACCTTAGAAGTAGGAGTTTGAAAGTGGGCTTCTCAAGCTAATGGCAGTTGAGCAGCCGATTGAGAGGAAAATACCTCCTGTTTTCGATTATCAAGTGTTGAATACATATGTAAAGAGTCACCTCGGTGATGAGGTGACGGATGTGTGCATTGAGGTTATGCGTGAGAGGGGGCAGGTGGGGAAGACGTGACTCTTATTGATCCTAATTCCACTTATTTACGAATAAAGGTTGTAAATGAATTATGGAAATATTAACTATTCAAGTATAAAGGTTGAAAATTCTGCTTGATGTGGTTGGGTTTTGGGTAAAACTGTGAACCATGCGTCATTTCAAAAATCCTGAAAATGGTGCTAACTAAGTCAGCGAGGATAGAGTTGGCCACATGCTCATACATTGATCACATCTTGCTGGTGAGTCACGGGTGTTTATTAAAGAATTAATTAGCCATCTTAATAGGTTTGTTCAGGTTACAAAAGACACCAGAGCCTCTGGATGGAATAGCAGTGCTTAGACTTAGGCTTCAAAGGAATGAGAAAGGTGAGCTCATTTTTTTCAAGAGGGATGAGCTACGATATATAGTTGAAGATCTTACAAGGAGAGGGTTGTTCTCAGTATTTAGCAAGATGGTCGTGTATGTATAGCCTCCGGCCAGATGGTTGCCAGTTGCTTGCAGCTACATTAAGAAAAGAGCATAAGGAACAAGATGAAATGACTATGTATGGCAGAGGACACAATACGTATGATAGAAGTATTAAAAGAATTCAAAAGACAGATCCAGTAAAGGGGAGCTGGTATGTTCCGAAGAAAGATAGTGTTGATCTATGGTGCGAAGCTAGTAGTAGCGCTTTTGGGGTATTACTTGAGATCGACGAATGTGCAGTAGAGCAAGGCTAAGAAAGGAAAGCGATTATAATAATATAAATGCATCAGAGTTGGAAGCAATTTTGAAAAAGATTAATTTAACATTATATGGGACTTGAGAGAGATTAATTTGATGACGGATTCCGCCACGGTGCATGAATGGATAAAAGTTGTTCTGACATAGAAGAACAGAATCTGAACGAAAGGGGTTGCAGAAAAGATAATCAAGAGACGCCTGAGCATTCTAAAAAACTGGCTGATGAGTTTAACCTAAACCTAGCAGTCTCTCCTGTGTTACATTGAAAAATAAAGCCAATGCATTAATCAGTGTGAAGAAAGGGTGTCTGCAAAGAAAAGAGGAAGATTCCATCAAGAGAAATTCAACCATATGTGTAGCAGCAGTTGACCTAAAAGGGATTCATGATATGCTCCATAAAGAAGTGGACAGCTTATTCTTTTTAACGAAGAGGATAGATCACACAGTAACCAGAAGTGCATTGCAGTAGGTAGTGAGAGGCTGTGAGAGGCTGTGAGGATAGCCGTAGATGTCGCCCACTATAGACAGGTGGCATATCTGTCCATCGTAGATTTTGGAAAAAGAAGATTTGCCATCTGCAAGGAGCTTAACATGGAAATCCTCTGAGTGTATAACTTGGATAGTGAACAACTTGTTTTTAAGGAGAGGAACATTAGACGAGATTTTCATAGACAATGCTACGGTTTCTGATAAAGGTTTCTCAGAAAGTAAAATGTCCACTGGTTTCTCAAATCCGCATATAGAACAGGCTGCAACGGTAGAGTAGAGAGGCTTTATAGTACGATAAAGGCGATGGAACAACGAAGTGGTATTATCCCGCTGGAGCCTTTTTTTTGGTATTATATATCCCCTAGTACTGAACAATCAGTACCCCCAAAACGGTGTTATAATACGATTGAAGACACTCTGCAGCAGTGCCACCTAAGTTTGGGGAAGAAGAGGTTTCGCCCATAAGACTGGGAGGGGAAATTTGGGTGAAACCGGCGCATGCTCGCTGTACGTCCTATTAATAGAGTGAGGCAAATAGGTAATTTGAAGAAATGATAGAAGGAACATAAGTTAAAAGTTGAAGAAAAAACATTTATTTGGGTCTGTTTTTTTTAGTTTGTAATAATGTTGTACATTTTGGTTACATAACACTAATAGATTAATGATTCTGTGCTTCAATTTTCGTACTAAGTGACAGGAGATTATAAGATAATCGAAAAGGGGAACTAAGTTGATCTTCAAATTTGATTGCCGCATAACGACGAGCTCTGTAAAGGAACTTGGGGAGTTACGTTTTACCACCGAAAATAATAGGGATAAATATTTAGATTTTATCCAATCAACAATGAAATTTAGATTAATATCGACTAGCAAATAAAGAAAATGATGAAAGCAATACGGAGCTCTTAAAGTGGACAAAGTGTGTAGTTACGAGTATCGGTAAGTACTTAAAAACCACTTCAATATTAGTAATCAACTATCTATTTTTTATTTAACGGACAATCGTAGGCTAGGATATTTACACACATTTGGTAGGCAAATCCATACCATTTTTTTATCATAAATGTCACACCAACACAAGGGATTAATCAACTTTGGTATTTTGCTTGCAAAAATACTCAGGGAAATTCAGAAAATTTGGTAATTTATAAATATTGAACTGCAAATATTATCCTGGAAAATTATTATTAAAACTATTTTCTTCTCTAGCATAGATAAATTATAGAAAATGTGAAGAATAAAATTAACACAATATTTTCAAATTTAGTGTTGTAGTCTACGACCAAGGACAGTTGTATTTACCTTAAATTACTGTAACTATACCTGTGTGTAAAAGGTAAAAGGGGGATTAAATAAAGAAGTTTTTCGTTTATTTTATGGTCCTAAATGTAGGAAACTTAATAAGAAACTATCACTTGGTCCTTTGCAAGTAAAATAGTCGAATTCTAACCTTGAGATTTTTTTCTGTCATGCTCATGGAATCGAGTTCGATTTGAGTCCTATATTTTTGTTGATATATGCACATTTAAAACCAGTCATAAATGCAAGTTCATAGTCCTTTACTTCCAAATTTTGGGATATTTGTTTTTTATTATAATTATTTTTCTAATTATTTTGAATAATTCTTTTTGTTTCCAATACTAAACGAAAGAGATATTGCATAACCGGTGTTTTAATCATCCTCATCATATCATATAGTTTGCATCGTGCACCCCGTAAGGGGCGCGGCGATTTGCCATCCTGGCCACCGTGCTGACGGGATCCAGCGCTCCGTCCGGCCCCAGCTAAGCCTCTCTTCATTCCTTCAGATGGCCTGTATTTCTCCCCTACTTCGTCGCTTTTCATACAACCTCTCCCACATCTTTCTCTGGTAAACATCTAATTTTACAGGGTAGATGCTGACCTTCTTCTCAAGCCAACCGTCCTTAATCGGGGCTGAGGGGGGAGGGGAAAACGTTCCCTAAACCCTGAGCTCCGGGTTGGGATGGTTTTTTTTTAACAACCTGCTTCATCCACACCCATACATTCCTCACATCCATTTTCCTCTCCTCTTCACAATCTATCTTTTTACGCTGTCTTCAAGGTGGAGCCTCCATGCTGATGGATTGCCAGGGCTCGGCGCTAGGCACCGAACCCGAATCCGCCCCTATGCAAGGACCTGCTCAAATAACTGGGGTCTCCGAGACCGTACAGGGAAGGAGGGATCTACTCCAACTGGTGCCCCTGCGACCACCAGGACCTTTTCCATTTCGGAGAAGGACCTGGCTGAGGCCGGTCCATTTGGCCTGGGGGCTCTTACCGGAGGAGGGGAGAAGCGGGTTCATTCCGCAAATCTCCTCTCCTAAAAAGAACAAAAACTAAAAAGACAAAGAATACTCGGGGCTCCTCTCCATCCGCGGGGGCTGCGAGGACGGATACCCCTGCTGCCACTTTTGCAAGCGACCAAGCCAAGATCGGCACATCCGGGCCCTCTACCCCCCTTCCCCCGTGTGCGGGGCCCGTGACTGACTAAGACAAAAAGTGCATAGGGCGGAGCCTCGATAACACCAGAGCCCCTGATTCAGAGGTTACCTGGCGTTTTTGAGCGCGCTGGCTTCAAACGCTTCCTCGTCATTCGCTCCACGGTTGGCACCATTTTTTCCAAGGACAACATGAACCATCAGAGGAGGTGATTAGCTAGTGCAGTTGGTAGAGAGCCGAAGGTGACCCGTTTCTTTGATGGGAGCCTCCTGGCGAATGCGGCGAATCCCGCCGAGGCGGCCAAGATAAGTGCTCTTCGGATACTTCAAGGCACCCCGGCGAGTGTACCGCCACACTCTACCATGAACTTTATGAAAGGAGTAGTTTATGCGACGGAACTCGTTGACAACTCCATTGAGGACATCACCTTAGAGCTGGCCGACCATAAAGCAGTCAAGGTCAAACATGTAATGAGAAAACCTTTAAGGGCCTCAAAACCCAAACCTACAATCTTCGTCACGTTTGACCGTGACAAGCTTCTTGAGTTGGTGCGTGCCGGTTGGTACCGCTACCACGTGAAGGCATTCGTGCCACTGCCGCGGCGGTGCTATTACTGTCACCGCTTCGGCCGCACGAATCGTTCTTGTAGAGGTGCAAAATCGGGGTCACCAGAAGTCTGTGTAAATTGCTCTAAGGCCGCACACGATGTCTAAATTGTGAGTGGCCAAGTGTCTCAATTGCGGAGGGCCGCACCCCGCTTCTTCGAAGCAATGTGGTGCATATCTCCTTGAGAAAGAAATCTGGCCGTTCAGGCCCAGGATCGACTCTCATTCCTCGAGGCTAAGGACTTGGTCCTGGTGCGCCTGGCTCTGCCTGGTGAGTCATATGCCACAATAGTTAGAAAGGCACCCTCTGCTCCTGGCTCATCCAATCCAACTAGCACGGTTGTTTCCGCGCCCATTCAAAGCCTTCTGCGGGCTCTACTCAACCCGGGCGCTCCCCTGGTAAAGCTGACGGTAAAAAGGGTTCAAACCCAGCCCCGGCTAAAACCAGGGCTCCCTCCTCTTCCCCCAGCGTGACCGTTTCCCGTGAGGCGAAATGGCCACGCGCCTCCATCGAGTCGTTAGACTCACAGGAGGCAACAACCTTGAAGCCAGTCGCTAGGCCATCTTCCGGGGTTCATAAAGCTGTCCAGCTAAAAGAGGAGAGCAACAAAGGAGCTTCGGCTCCTTCGCCCACGCCTCGTGGTGGAGCAAGTGGCTCGGAGACGGTGGTTCCTCGAAAATAAGGCCCCCCGCCTCCGAAGCCACAACGCCCGCCTAATGTTTCGAGGTGGAGGGAGGAAAAGACTCGCATGGCGAGCCCCTTCTCCCCCCCAATAAGTCCTCCGAGCTTAGCCTGGAGGGCATGTTTCTTCAATGGAATTGCCGTCGACTCCGGGCCAACTGGGAGGAGCTGCGGATGCTTGTCTCGTCCCATTCTCCGTTAGCTATCTTTCCGCAGGAGACTATGCTAGGCGTGTGCCCCCTCTTAGCCCTCCCGGGGTATAAGGGTCTTGCGACTCCACCACCACGGGATGGCCGCCTGGGGGATGCACCTTTCACACCTGGCATGATGTCTCCGTTCTTGCTTTCTCATTAGATACCTCCTTTCAGGCAGTGGCTGTGCAGATTCACCTGGATAGGAGTTATACTATCATTTCTGCGTACATTCCACCGTCAGCTGACTACGACGCGGAGGACTGCCACCACGTCGTGGAACGGTTGCCGAGGCCCTTTCTCTTCCTTGGAGATCTGAACGGCAGGCATCCTCTATGGGGAGATTACTCAATCAATTTCAGGGGATAAGTTCTTGCCGCTCTGATCGAAGAGCTTGTGATCGGTGTCCTAAACGTGGATGAGTTTACGCATCACTGTCCGAGACCCGCTCCATTTTCTTGCCTTGACCTATCTTTGTGCTCTCCGGATGCACAGCCTGATTTTGATTCGAATGTGGTCGATGACCTCCATTGAAATATAATTTTCATGGCAACTGGCGCCTGAGAGCCCACTTCGGTGGTGCTTGGCGCGTGCGCCGTGGCTTGCATTTCAGGAAATGACTGAATTCTCTATCTCAGTCGAGGAGTTTAGGGCGGTAGATGAGGCCGTTGAGTTCATCTCCGGCAACCTCATCGCCGTGGGCCTGAGTACTATTCCTAGATCGTCTGGCCGTTTTGCACGCCAACCACTTCCATGGTGGTCGGCGAGAGTGAGACGGCCCTCAAACAGAAGCGTTATGCCTACATGCGCTATAAGCGCCACACGAACGATTTCACTGTCGCTGATTTTCGTCGGCCTAAGGCTAAGTTCCGGTATATCTCAAAGCACGCCTACCGCTCTTATTGGCAGGCATACGTGTCTTCACTTAACGGGAAGACTCCTTTAGCAGAGGTGTAGAAGCAAGTCAAAAGGATTCTGGCCCAGATCTCGCAGGATCCCCCTCCCGTTCTCCAGGAGAATGGGACTGCAATCTCTGACAACGTGTCGGTGGCGGAATCCTTCTCGTTCGGATTTTCCGCATTCTCTGTCCGGGATGTTGCTCCCTCAGCATTAATGCACGTCGTCAGGTCGCGGAAGGCCGTCGGCTGTACTTTACCTCCAGGGGCGGAGAACTCTTCAACGACATGTTTACTGTGAGTGAGTTGCACTCCGCTCTTGCTTCTTGCGCCGACAGCGCCCATGGTCCGGACGATGTCCCGTACGCCATGCTTCGACACTTGGGTGAGCGAGGCATGGTGTTTCTGTTAGATTTGGTCAACAGGATCTGGGTGGAGGGTATTCCCCCCAGATTCCTGGTGAATCGCGAATGTGCTCACCTTTCGCAAGCCGGGGAGAGATCACTCTACTCTGGCAGGTTTCCGCCCAATCTCTCTAACCCCTTGCGTGTGCAAGTTGATGGAGAAATTGGTAAATGTTAGATTAGCCTTTTTCCTGGACAGCGGATGCCATCTGTCTTCTGCACAGTGCTTCTTCTGCAAGTTTCACTCCAGTTCGGATGCTCTGCTCCGACTGGAAAATGCTGTCTGCAAGGCTTTCCTTCGTAGACACACTACGCCACGGTGTTTTTCGATCTGGAGAAGGCCTATGATACCGCATGGCGATACGGTATCATAAAGAATCTCCATATGATGGGGGCGAGGGGTTGCCTCCCAATGTTTATATCTAAATTTTTGCGAGATCGTCGATTCCGCTTACGGGTGGGGGGAGCCGTCTCCGGCCCAAAGAAGCAGGAAGAGGGTGTCCCGCAGGGAAGTTTCCTCACTTTCACACTTTTTTCCCTGAGCATCAACGGCATCACCTCGGTGCTGCTGGAAGATGTATTTTCTACGCTCTACGTGGTCGACCTTTCGATCACTTTTTGCGCGGCCCAGATGCCAACTCTGGAGCATCGACTCCACCAGGCATTGAACCGTGTCCCTCGCTATGCCGAAGTGCACAGGTTTCGGTTTTCCTTGGCCAAGACTAAGGTGGTACACTTCTGCCGCCTTCCTTGGCTCCATCCCGAACCAGACTTGTTTCTTAATGGGGTACACCTGGAAGTGGTTGAATCGAACTGTTTTCATGGCTTGTATTCGACAAGGCCTCACCTGGGAGGCTCATATTCGCAGCCTTAGGGACTCTTTTACCCGCGCCCTGGATATTCTCCGTTCCGGGCCGTATATCGCTTTGGGTGCTGATATAGCTACTACCTTAAATTTTTACCGATCCTTTGTTCGTTCGAAGCTCGACTACGAATGCGGGTTCTATGCATCTGCAGCCGAGCGTTTATTGCGGAAGGTGGATTCGATCCACCACACTGGCCTTCGCCTTGCGACTTGTGCCTTCCGCACTTCCCCCATTGAGAGCATGTTGGTCGATGCTAGGGAGATGCCACTCGCTCTTCACCGTGTGCAGTACATCACTCACCTGTACGCACAAGCAAGGCACCTCCCTCAGTCGCTAACAGCTCTCACAGCATTCCCAGCTGATCTCGATTGTGCCTATGCCGCTGGGAGACGCCACTCATACCCTAAGCCCTTTGGGTTTTGGGACAGGAAACTTTCTAGAGCTAGATATACCTCTTGAGCTGGTGTCGCCTCTGGTTCTGCCCAAGGCGCCACCCTGGAGGGTACCACATTTGGCTATTTGTCACCACGCATCTGCTCCCAAAGCTTGTACGGCGCCGGGAGTATTGCGTTCAACTTTTTAGAGCACACCTCGTTCACGCTGAAACCGTGCCAGTGTATAAGGATGGCTCAAAGTCCCAAGAGGGGGTCGGTTTCCACGCCGTTTTCCCTTTGTTGGAAGTCAGCGGTGCTCTGCCAGGCGCTGCGTCTGTCTTCACTGCCGAAGTGGTGGCAATGCACGACTTGGTACGGGAGATTACGCCACGTGCCCGGTTCGGAGACTGGATTGTGATCTGTAGCGACTCACATAGCGCCTTGAGTGCTCTCGGGGCATTGGAATCCCCACATACCCTGGTTCGCGATATCCGTGACGCCACGGTTTTGGCGAGCCGGGCGGATGTCGAGATTATCTTCTGCTGGGTTCCTGGACATGTAGGAATTGTGGGGAGTGAGGGCGCCAATGCGTCCGCGAGGACGCTACGACCGGACCATCGTTTCGCTCTTCCTTACACCGACTACATGGCAGGAATACGGTCAGCTCTTCGGACTGCTTGGCAAAGAAGATGGGAGTTGGTCGACGGGAACTTAAATTTGCGTGCCATTTTGCCGCGACTGTTCCCATGGACCTATCCCCCAATTCCGCGACGGCTTCAGGTCGCTTTCTGTCGTCTCCGAATCGGACACACTCGTGTGACGCATCTCTATTTTATAGAGCGCTCGCCTGCGCCCTATTGTGACGACTGCGTCGTCCTCAAGACTGTTTGGCACATTCTTATCGAATGTCCCAGTCTGGGTGATCTTTGCGCACGTTATCTATCCCGGTACCGGGATGGGCGGGGTCGTTACCGCCTATCCCTTATACACGGGACGAGTTCGTGCCCTTTGACTTGTGGACTCTTTGACTTTTGGGGGGAGGCTGGCCTTCTCCCTTGTATTTAACTAGTTGTTTTTTTTTGTTATTATGGTTTTTTTTTTTTTTGTAGGTCACAGGCTTCCTGATTGTTATCTCTTTTTAATTGTTATTTCTGTTCAAATTTTTATTTTAAAGTAGTCTCAAACTAGGCTGTTTGTTTGTGGCGACTTATGCCTAAGTGGGCAGTCGCGAGATAGCCCCTTATAAAAAAAATTGCATCGTGCACCGTAATGTTAATTCATATATCCCTTTATATAAATATAATAAAAGTTGACGACTAACGTTTCCAAGTGTCTTTCTGTCTCTCTGTGTATAATAATACAGGCTATAGCCGTTTGCGTATTTAGACCGTTTGAAAATGAGGACGTTCTAATAAGATCGAAGTAGGAGAGTATTAAGAGATTTATTGGGGCTACTCAACTCACGTGAACTCAATTTATATTATAGACAAAGCTTAAACTAAGGAGCATTAGAAATATTTATGAGAGCACTAGTTAAAGAAAGAGTGAGGATTCACTAGATATACATATGTAGGTAATTTGTAAATTAACTGATATTCAACTATCTTTACTCTCTCTGTCTCTACCACTCTCTCGCACACCTAAACAGCCTATCTCTCTCTCATACGTCTTTCATAACGTTTGCCAGAGAAAATCAAAAGGAATATCAAATATTACCAATATTAGTGTACGATTTATTATTGGAATAACCAACGTTTGTGTAAAGCTTTAGCAATTTTCGATAGAGAAAACTAAACTTCTTAACAGATAAGTGTACCTTAGAAAAATTGACGTTGTTTGAATACAACTAATTTTAGTTTAATCTCTACTACGTTAGAAATTCCCTTGCCATTTTTCGGCTATTTAACATAGTAAAAAATTTGTCGCACTTCTCTATGTCTGCCCACTAATTGTAATCCTGCGACGCCAATATGGTCTTTCATTTGGAGACACTGGAGACTAGCAAGTGCTCCAAAAGTTTAATTTAAAATATTCTGTCAACCTTTTCCAAAAAACATTTATTAAGGCTGCTAAATCAAGCAGTAAGCCACGGGAAACAATATAATTAGAAGACCGAGCTTTTACCCAAATTGTGAACAGAGACCGTTTCAGGACGCCTGCTGTCATTTCTCCAGAGATTGATAAGATTTTGGCCATCAATTTCTACAGGTAGACTCTGTCACGTCGCCTCGATGAAGACAATCTTCACGCTCTCACACCCCTGTTCGAGTCCTTGATTAGTCCAAAGATCAAGATGGCTCAGTTTGCACAGAAACAAGTTACGTGGACAGCTTACTATTGTCACTTCACGACGAATCTAACGAATCACAACCCCATTCAAGTCATTGATTAGTCCAAAGATCAAGATGAATCTTGTAGCGCGGAAGCAAGTTACGTGGACAACTGACACTTTTCACTTCATGCTGAATCTAAGTTGAATTTGTTTTGTTCCCATGGAAAGAGATTTGTTCGTCGGAGAGCAGCTAAAGATTTTCAGTCAATTACTTCCAAGAATGCGAATTCGTGCAGTAGGTGTCATGGTCTGGTGCTTGAATTCGGTAGAAAGTAATGGACAACTTGTGCGCTTAAGGGGAACAATGCATGAGCAAGTATACAAGAAATTGCAGCGACTGAATGCCTTCCCCTATTTGCTAGATTGTCATGTTCAACCTACAATTTTCATGTAAGATAATGCATCCTGCCACATTCTCAACTCGAATGACCAGAATAACCAACAAATCATTGTTATTACTGACCTGGAGATATTCATGTCCTGAATCTCATTGAAATGTTTTGGAAGACGCTCGGAGAGAGGTCTAAATCGAATAATCAAAACAGTTAAACAACTCTGCCACTCTGCTGTAATACACAGTTCGCTCCGAGGCCGCAAAGGGAGTTAGCCTTTTTCCTCGTGTGGTGAATCTTTCTTCCGTGCCCAGCTGATTGCAATTACATCACTAGTCATAGAAAATTACGTACAATGAACACTTTGGAGACCGTTTTGCAATCAATAACGACTCGTATCGCGCGCTAAATGGCCTTGAGATATTAAAATCTTTACATCCCCTTGTGAGCAGTATCTGTGACGCCATCGCTACTATGAGTATAGAGGATGTCAAGATTGTCTTTGATATGGTTTTTAGTTATGTAAGATATAATGAGAACGCGTAGTCTAATGAGTGGGACTAAATATCTACAAGAAACATGAGCACCGGACGGGCTCTTTGCTTTTTCCACAGGCAACATGGCAAGGCTCAGGAAAGTTCTTCGCGCTATATGGCAAATGAAATAAGGGAGACGGCGCTCTGGAATTAAAATTCGTATATTATTGCGTCCTTACAATTTTCATATACGTATTCCAAAATTCCTCGACGGTATCAAGTTATTTTATTTACTTTTCAAATCGTACACATAATCGGGCAGTGGCTTAACCTGATCGAGAGCTATCTTCAATCATTCTAACGATATTCCTTGCTACTGCACAATCATCACAACTTTTAGAGTAAATATCCTAGTTCTTGATATCCTTCAATTTACGGTAAAGAGCGAGTTCGACACCGCGTTTGCCCTGCCTTGTGGTAAGTGATCCTCACCAATAATATTTGATATTTTTTTATGGATGTTTCTTTGCATACGTCCTTGAGATAGGCTGCTCACTGGAACACTTAAACCTCCCTCTTAATTGTTTTTATAATGCAAAACGTTGAGAGCTATATATAAATAGAAACATCTATTTTGTATATTTTATTGAACCTGAAAAAATGTTAAGCAACAAACGATTTTTAATTCCAGTTGCTGGTCACAAAGCAAAATCCATCAGACTAATGCAAAAATAAAATCCTTTGTTGCATTTTTAACAAAAAGTTTCAATACAATATCATACAGGTAGTGAGGTCTATTTTTAAAATACATTCTATGACTATTGTGCTCTAAATCGATAAAATATCTTTGATGCATTTTATGTTCTTTTGTATAATTAATCTTTTAAAGAGTATCCTTATTTTATTGTTTTTCAAAATAAATTAATTATTTTATTTTTCACATTTATTTATATCTAGCCATGTGTCTGCTGAAGATTGGCTGGAGATAACTAATTAGCATTGGGTGTGGTAGAATCCCTTAAGTGTTCTTTGCTTAGTTAGTTTCTAGATACAAAATCATGTTCAAAACATTAACTAGTGAGTGCTTAGTACCCTTTACAGAAAAAGCAACTGATTGGATCGAAGAGCAAATTCCAAATACTGTATATTGCATAGCCTAGCTATGTTAGAGGCAACATCATAAACCCATGTTATTTGGCTTACCCGAAGAGTAAAAATTGGTTTTTGAAAATATTCTGCTATCTAGACTCTATGACTGGGCGACATTTAAATCATTTGATGTGGGTTTTATTCAAGGAGTTATACTCACTTTGTGCCAATATTTTTTAGATCCTACGGGCTGCAACTTTGAATGGGTCATATTCATCATAGGAGAATAAAATTTATCTTGCAAATAATGATTACTCTACAAGAGAGACAACATGGGGTAAAATTAAAAATATAAACAGGAGAATTAACTAACGATTTAGAAAAATACCCTAAGCTATCAACTAGCCTCACACTCTTTGATCGGATAAGTTTCACGGATAAATTCAATACCTTAGAGGTGCTTTCAACATTCACAGTTATTATCTATTTTACTTAATACTCTATATAATTCTCATTGTAATAAGTTTAGGATCTAATTTCAATTTACAAGTATATACCCCAAAAAACCCACTGAACTCACTTTATGCACAATATGTATATTTTTTGATTCCAGCTTGAATAATTTAAGATGGATAATAGCTGTATATGAATAAATATTAGTAATACTATGTCACCATTTTGGGAACGAAATGAAAAACTCATAACATATCTGCTTAAATTAAAGAAATATTATGATAGTAAACGAGTAAACGATGAACTTATTACTTTCTTTACTGACAAATTATTTATTTTAAGTCAAAAAGCCTACTGTTTGCTCATATTAGGCCAATTAAATCTCCTCAAATTTCATCTCTGGTTTTCAACTTTTAACAAAGGGAACTGTGTATGATATGGCAAGACGTTAAATATCACTAAAGTAGAAAAACTTTGTGTGTGAATGCATTCATATCTAGTCCGGTCGTGCCACAAATGAATTGCACAGAAGATCATTTTATTAACTTATCTCAGAATTAAAGCCTCCGTCTTGCTAACATTAGCCATATCTGTTATCAAACTTTTTCAGGAAATATAGTCTCGTCTTTGAAAATAGTAAATATTTAAACCCATAGTCTTAATAGCATATTTTAAGGGCTCAAATATTCACCTTTGTTTAAAAGCAGGAAAATTTTTATAAAAACGCATCTCTTAGATTCTATAAAGGGCTGGTTCACATGTAGAAATAAAGAGCAACACAGTTGTCAATTGTATAGATAAACTAAAATGCTTTCTCAAAACATCGATATTAACAATGCTTCTCAAACTATGAGATAAGGCTTATAAAAATTTTGAGAAGACAACCAAGCGAGGAGGTAAAAGTGTGAACGAATTAAAGCGTCAATATACTTGATTAAGACGAAAACCACACTAAACCTTCGTATCCTAGTCAATATTTACGTCCTTTTAGTGATTTAAAGCCCGATTTGATTGGACAATGTTGTGAATACGGAAGAAAATTCTTGTTTGAAAGCTCGCATGAATTAAGTATCGCTAGAGAAATCCTATTGGGCTATCCTCATTAGTCATTTAAGGTCATTTATTATTGAAGGAGTGATATGGTGCACACTACTTAAATTTTAAAATATTTTCATTTTTCTCGCAGATGTACGGTTCCCCAACAACACCTGTTCTTGAAAATCCAGAGTATCAGACACGATGGTATTTTAAATACTTCCTTGGAAAATGTGAGTATTGTGTATTTAATTTTTTTTTTCCAATTTAGCAGAAGATAATATACGAAAAGGATTATTGACTTGGGGTTTGTAGCATTTATTGAAGTAAAAAATGAACTTGAAGAAAATACAGGTGAGAATGAATTAAGGGAACAATAAATGGCATAATATAAATAAAAGATGTAACACATGTAGTTTCAGCGTTTAGAGGTCCCCCAACCCTGAGTAAAGACTCGTTACTACTTGTGTAAGAGGATGCGTCTATCGCGTTAAATTAATTACCTCCATTTACAATGTACAATATATATATATATATATATATATATATATATATATATATGAGGAATTAAACCACATTCTCCGAAGACAATTTAATTCAGAACAGTTTCAGAGTATATCCCCCTCCCTTTTTCAACTGACACTGGGCCGAAAATATAAGAGAAATGCATATAAGCATAACACAAGATCCCCTCTTTTTTGCCCCAATCCCCTACTTTCATGTTAGAGACAAGAATCATACGATCGATTTTAATGGAAGTAAAATGGTATTTAAATCGGCTAACTATGTTAAGAGAAGAATCGTAGAATTGAGCTTGATATCGTCAGTGCCTAATTTAAATCTATCTGCGGGTCAAATTTCTTTTAATCCTGTAATAAGATCGCAAATAAATAAAATAGTAAAATGTCAGCCCTTCAAAATGTTTAGGCCTAACCCTTCCCGAGACTAGCCACAAGTAGGGGATTGGGGCAAAAAAGAGGGGATCTTGTGTTATGCTTATATGCATTTCTCTTATATTTTCTGCCCAGTGTCAGTTGAAAAAGGGTGTGAGATACACCGAAACTGTTCTGAATTAAATTGTCTTCCGAGAATGTGGTTTAATTCCTCATCTTTTCTTGCGATATATATATATATATATATATATATTTAAAACTACTTTTTTTCTTCAAGGAAGGTGCTACCTACAATAATGGCCAAACGCTTTAAGGATACTATATTTTTCATATAAGAAAATCAATAAAAACTTGGATTTCGTTTTAGTATGCTTATATCATAATTTGATGATGAGATTTAAAAAAAATTATAGCCCAAATGCATTTTATTAATACATAATAAATACATCAAATTGATGCGCTCATATAATATTTACACTGCTGTGCTTTGTTCTTCAGGACTGCTTTAATTCCTTTTGGGAGACTGGAGACCAAATTTGAGATGGTATTTTGATTAATATTGCTCTATTTTTGTTTAATAATTAGTCAAAAATGCTTACAATAAAAGGCTTCTGTTTATTAACCAACAGTTTGATTATCGTCCACAAATTCTCTATTGAGTTCAAATCTGGCGAATTCCTGGGCTAAGGTACTCGTAGTAAATATTGGACGTTATTTTGAGCAAAGAACTTTGTTATTCATTTTGCTTCGTGAGAAGGAGCGCTACCATGCTTAATAATACAGTTATCATCCACAAATGGTCCGGAAGTGTGGATAAAAGGTTCCTATGATAAAAGTGGTTCTTAGAAAATATTGATAGTGCTCCAGTTCCCATAGATAAGAAGCATCCCCAGAAATGAAGTATCCTGATGGTCCACTATAGTCCCGACAAAGGACTCGTGGAAATCATTCCGTTTTACCCTCTTAACGAAGAATTTTCTCGAAGCTTAAAACAAACGAAAGCAACATACATCAGTGAATATCATTTGGCCCAGTTTTCCATACTTCATTATTTATATTTCCTTAAAAATGTGTGGCCTATCCTTTAGGTTCTTCTTCGTGAGATAAGGCTTCTTTGCTGTTCTTCTCGACTTGAAACTTATATAATAAATTCTCTGCCTCACTTTGCGCAGTGAACCATTCAAACATGTTTTTTGTCAAATCGGAACAAACTTGGTACTAGATTCAACCTAATTCTTGAGTTATGACCTTACTCGGAGGCGATGTTGGCGTTGACTTAAAGCTGTTGGTCGTCCATTAGACTTCATGACGGGAATGTTTCAGGTCTTTGATGCAATACCATTAACATCTACCTCCTTTAATTTTGCGCCCCTTTGAGCAGAGGTACGAGGATTGAATTCTTTTCTTTGCAAATAATTATTTCTCTAATTTAAAAAGATTCAAACCTTTATTTTTACCCCCAAAATATTACGAAATAGATTATAATTACACAACATCATTCATTTAACTCAGCTCTTAGAAAAACAAGACCAGACTGCGATTTTGATTTCCAGGAAGAAATTATTTTTTTTATTATTTTTATTAAACTGACTTTTACAACAACATAAAATAATTTAAATATTAGAATAAAATTTTTTATCACAGAAATCTTTTAAAAGAAATAGAAAATAGATATTAGTCTCAAATCCTTTGTTCCTCAATGTATGTTGAAAGAGAATTTGATCAACTCTTGTCAAGTATATTTACTACAAACTTAGACCATTAAAACTTAACTTTACCTGGACTATTTTGAAAAATGAGACATGGATAAGATTGAGTACATATATAATGTCGTGGTACAACCACTCTATACCATACAACACTCCTATATTATGTGGGGGGAACTCAAACAGCTACTGCAACGTGAACCGTTGTAGGGCTGTTCTCAGGGATTAATGACTGACTAGGAGATCAGACTAGAGGCGTTTGGTTTCAAATCCTTAATAACCAGACAGGGGCATAAATGGTTGGTGAGATTTACTCGAATAGGCCGACAGTATCGTTCAAGGTTAGTTAAAGATGAAACAACAAAATATAATTTAATTTACACAGATGAAAATAAGAAAAATAATAGGAAAAATGGAATTATTTAAATTAAAATACTCTTAATAATCATTATTATGAGGAGAGATTCTCAAATGGAATTAATTGATTAATGTTACTAGACTCAGATCAAAAGGGGGAACCTTACAATACTAATAATAGAGGGGGTTTCAGTCTTACGGCTCGGTAACTTTCTGGAAGGTTTTTTTTGTGATGAGGAAAGTTGGGCACGATCCTAACCAACCTTGCGATGAAGATAGCTAAACTTCAAAGATAACGTTCGAAAAGAAATGTGGGAATTATCGTAATTCCGCTGGAAGAGGAATCTTCTTTTCCTCCATGGTAAGCTATGGAGATTTTCTCCGGTTCGATTACACGAAGGGAGACTGTTGTGCAAATTCAAAGGCTTGGCGTTCGGAGAAGCTTCCAATTCACTATGGTTGAATCACGGTTGAGAAAGTCTGCTGTCTGATGAACACTCACGGGACGAGACGATAAGGACGGCCTTGAGGGTGGGTTGGACTATTCTAACTACAGAATCACCTGAGTATTTGTATGCCCAATTCTGAGGGGGAAGGGGGAATTTGGAGAAATGAGTCACATGCTCCAGGCAACTTCACTCGGAGCAAAGTCGATTAACCATTTAGCAGTGAGGTGTGAGCCAGAGCGCTCAGGAGTAAAAAATTCGTGAATGTTTGAACAGGAAATGACGTCGTCCACTGCGTGATACCATCGCACATAGTCTCCAATAATATATATTTTTTTGGGGGGGGGATGGAGAGTTCAGAGGTTGTTCTTTTACAGCCCTCCCTTTCATACGATGGAACTTTTTTGAGAGAGAGGGAAGTACCTGGGACATCGTAAAACTGGATAGGAGGAATTATTATTAAGGCGATAGCCTCATAAATACGGTGGACCTAACTTGTATTCGTCAGGCTTACAAAAGGGCTATGATATTGATCTGACCAAAAATTAATGTAAATGGGTAGACAAAGAAAATTACATTTAAATTAAGGAAAAAAATTAGAACTAGGTATAAAAGGGTAGTGGAACAATAAGACAAAAACCTACTATATTAAATATGTATCTACAGGGACCATAAATATATGTGCAGTTAAAAAAATATAATATATACATGATTACCAGATGCATTTACAGGCAACCTTTAATTTAGGAGATTAGCCAGCATTGTCAGCTAATGGATTCAGGCTAATATTATCAGCTATACAATTTTTGGTTCCTGGTATATACCAAACATAAAATTGATATTGTTGGAGTATCAAAAGCCATCGCATTATACGTCCGTTATTCCCCTTAATATTTCAGAGGTACGACAAATGGCGATGGTCAGTCTCGAAAATAAACTCTTTTCCCTATTAAATACATGCTAAAGTTGGTAATACTCCATACTATAGCTAAAGCTTCACGTTCTATTACCGAGTCATTACGTTCACAGGGCAGTAGCTTTTGGCTCGCGTAGGCCATCGGGTGGCTTTCACCTTCGTCAGAGCATTGGAGCAGCACGCATCCAATTTCTTCGTTACTCGCATCCGTCCGGATGCGAAGGGTTTGGAGGGGTTAGTGAGCCTTAATATGGGGGCAGGTGCTACCATTTCCGTGAGCTGCTGGAATCAGTCAGTAGCTTTATGATTCCATGAAAGGGGATTTGGGGATCTCTTCTGAAGGAGGTCCCTTAAAAGGGAGGAAATAGATGCGAAGTTAGGAATAAATCTACGGTAAAAGGAGGCCGATCCCATGAATGACCTCAGCTGTTTCTTTATGCGGGGAATGGGCATCTCGACAATCGCTCTGACCTTTTCTTCCTGGAGCCCATCTGATTTTTCGAGCGAAGAAGCTCTTGAGTAGTAAGGACGATGTTATGCTCAAATTGATTGGAGCAACCGGGCCACTCAGAGATAACGTATTCAAATCCATTCCCCAACAGCTGCAGCTGACTCTTTTAAAGAGGTGCTAGCCTGGGAGAGACATTCAGCACGGGGGATGATGATTCCAGGGGTCCAGGTAAAGCTGGAATAGGGTAATCACCATCTTATTCAATTCCTACTACTTGCATGACATAGAGGGGTTTAGCGGGATACACCGCTTCCAAAGGTGACTCTCAATCGAGGGCCAAAATATTCTTGTTACACGCACGGTGGGTATATTTCTTCAACATATAGATATGGAAAACCTTATCCTCTGAGGGGGTTCGAATCAAGTAATCTACTGCCCCTTTTAACTCTAGATCGGAAAAAGAGCCCTTGCACTGGATCAGGAGTTTGTTCCTCTCCGTGAGAAGTAGCAACAGCACCTCCTCGCCAGGCTTAAAACTTCTTTTCTTTGCCTTCAAATCTAAATAAGTTCGATACTTTTCCAAATTTACCTCAGCATTTTGGTACGCGATGACAGCACTTATCTCGAGGCGCTTTCGGAGGTCTAGGAGATACGAATAGGAGGATGGATTTCGTTATCCAGACGGGCATTGGTGAAAAGATCCATTAAAATAGCAAGGGAGCCTCGAACATTAGGGCCATACAGTAATTCGAAGGGAGTGAAACCTAGGGTCCTATGGGAGATTTTACGACACGCAAACAGTCCCACGGGTAAAAAGTGGTGCCATTCACGGGGCTGATGATACACAATTTTTTGAGGATTGCTTTCAATTTGCCATTCAGCTTTTCGCACACTCCATCGTGGCTGGGTGGTATGGGATGGTAAACAGAGGTTTTACTATGAGTTGCTTGCCGACATACTCCATAAGCTCGGAGGTAAATTGTCTTCCTCCATCCGACAATACATCTTTAGGAATTCCTACCGGAGAAAAAATAGAAATGACGGCTTTGGCGGAGGAAAAACTATTAAGCGCTTAAGGGGAACCTCTTCAGGAAAAAGGGTAGCAAAGTCTATCGAAGTGAGGAAGTAACTGTGTCCTTCAATAGACGGAAGAAAAACTGGGACAATAAGATCAATGACTACACGAGAAAAAGTTTCCGAGATGATCGGGCTTTTCTAAATGAGGTCTAGCTTGAGGCGCCCTTTTGCTGATGTCCTTTGGCAGACATCGCATAATTTGCAATACTCTGACAATTTTTATGGCGGCACCTGGCCAATAAATATACTTAAAACCCCTTTGAGATGTTTTATTATAACTAAAATGACCGGAGAATTAAATATAGTGAGAAATTTGGAGGACTGGGGATCGTGAGAGCGAAGAACACACAAGGTCTGTGTTTCAGGTTCAGGTCCGTCGGAACATTTACGATGTAAAAGCTCATCCTTCACAAGGTATGAGATGCCTTTTTTACCACGGGAAGACTCTTACTCCTGAGTCCTAGCATTCTCCCAAGGAAGGTGGACAGTTGCGCACCCCTTCTGGGCGCGTGCAAAATCATCATTCCAGAGGGTCTCCATAACCAATAGACGGTTTTTTAAGGAACGGGTTCCAGGCAAGCCTTGGCGGCCTCGGACCGGGTTACCACGGGTTATGCTACGGGGCTACTTGTAACCTAGGGGCTCTAACCAATCAGTACAGAGCAAAGTTTTATTGGGGCTGCTACCACTTTGATCCAACCAGTCAAATAATCACATTCGATGTGGCATTTTACAATAGGGGAACGATTTTCTCGGCCGAGTTAATCATGGATCACAGCAAACATTTACCGACCAGAAAAGGGAAATTCTCGGATACCATGATGCATGTGCACCCAGTGTCACGTACAATGGTGGACACACGCCATCCGTTCACAGCTATATTTTTAAATTTCAAACCACCGGAAGAGCTCTTATTAAAGTGAAAATTTACTTGGTGACCCGATTTCTTGGTCGACGAGAGAGAGGTAGTGATATCTTGAAGAGACGGGGCAGGAGCCGTAGTGGCAACAAAATTGGTGTACCAGATGGGAGGACACGCCCCTAAATTGGGAATTTTGAGGGCATGGATTTCCTGGGTTAGGGAAGCAAAGAATTGAACTATTAAGACGAAGTCCAGAAAGGACCCGTACTCATGGAGGACTTTACATGCATCTAACCAAAACTAGAGGTGTTTCGGGAGTGTTTGCCCAAAATAGCGAAAGGTCTGACCGCCGCGGATCTTTTCATGACGGAAAAGGGCTCGATAAAATTCTGGGGTCATATTTACTGCAGCTAAGATTTCAGAATTGATAGTAGAGTAGTCCACAGTCGCCTATGAGGGAATGGAAATGAATATGTCTCTCAACTGTAAGTTTAGGCGGGAGAGCAATTTGGTGACAGTATCTATGTACCTCGATGTCCCGAATGTTGAATTAAAAAATCTCCTTCTTTAAAGACGGGTAATCTTACTGACGTGCACTGTGGAGTTTCGGTCTGGCAGTTAACTGACATTAACTCCAATTGATTTCAGCTTAATTCCAGTTCATGCTGCCTAATTTTTTCACGCTGTTCAATTTCTGCTTTGTTCTTTTCCACCTATATATTCTCTTCTCTTTCATTTATTTCTTCTTCCTGAATATAAGTTTATAATTCTCTGCCCGACAAGCTCAACTGCTCTCCTCGATTCTTGAAACAGTCAAACGATAAAGACATCTTGTTAGCTTACTAGGGGGAACGTAACACATGAACGGGACTATTGAGGTAACCAAATTACTTAGCAATATACGTGAAACCTAACTTTTCCTAAAAATAAATAATCAAAAATTATCATAAAAAAGACGGTTGGGACGGGTTAATCTTACTAATCCCGTTGGGGACAAACTCAAATATTCCGGTAAATGGAGTAGACAAACAAAAGAACGGGTCACACCTAAAAATCAAAATTTTAAATAGTTAATATACTAGAGTTCTACTGATCTAGAACTAACTTGAACGTACTTCGGCCAAAAGAGGAAAATAAAAAAACTTCAATAATGAGAGGGAACTACTAAAACTCATAGTTGATGTAAATCAACTAAACTGATCTACTATATAATAGCCCTCACACAATTGACACCAGTTTTTATAATATAGAGGTAATATATATATATATATATATATATATATATATATATATATATATATATATATATATATGTATATATATATAATATACGCTGTGGTACAACTACTCTATAACATACACTACTCATATATTATGTGGCAGGTGACTTAATTACCTACTGCATCGCGAACCGTTGCAGGACTGTTCGTAAGGATTAACGACCGACTAGGAAGTAACACTTCAGGCGATGGGTTTCAAATCCTTAAAAA
Organism: Ceratothoa steindachneri; assembly: GCA_963969495.1. Lineage (NCBI taxonomy): Eukaryota > Metazoa > Arthropoda > Malacostraca > Isopoda > Cymothoidae > Ceratothoa > Ceratothoa steindachneri. Next base: position 152,555,770 of record OZ018322.1, on the reverse strand, counting down.
TCAAACAGAGCACATAAATTGTTGGAGAGATTTACTTGAATAGGCCGAGAGTATCGTTCAAGGTTAGTTAAAGATGAAACAACAAAATATTATTTTATTTACACAGATTAAAATAAGAATAATAAGAGAAAAAAGAGAATTATGTAAATTAAAATAGTCACTTGATAATTACTTATGAGGAGGAATTCTCAAATGGAATTAATTGATTAATGTTACTAGATTCAGATCAAAAGAGGGAACCTTACAATACTGATAATAAAGGGGGTTTCAGTCTTACGGGTCGGTAACTTTCTGGAAGGTCCTTCTTGCGATGAGTCGAGTAGGGAACGATCCGATGAGGGAAGTGGGGCACAATCCTAATAAAGCAGTTGGGGAACAATCCAAACCAACTTTCCGATGAAGATACCCAAGCTTCAAAAATAATGTTGTTCGGGTAATGTGGAAATTCTATTACTGCTCTGAAAGAGGATTCTTCTTTTCCTCAAAGGTAACCGATGGAGATTTTCTTCGGTTCGATTAAATGAAGGTAGACTGTTGCGCAAATTCTAACGCTTGCCGTTAACAGAAGCTACCAATTTACTAAAGTATAATCAGGGCTATGAACGTCTGCTGGCTGATGAATGCTCACGGGACGAGACGACACAGACGGCCTTGAGGTGCTGGGTGGACTCTTCGAACTACATAATAACCCGAGTATTTTTATGCCTGATTCTGAGGGGGAAGGGCAACTTTGGAAAAAGGAGTCACAAGCTTCAGTCATCTTAATCTGGAGGCCCGTTCGTTTATCATTTATTAGCAAGGTGCGAGAGAAAGTGGCTTTTTCTCGCCTCGTTACCTGGGGAGGGAACGAGTTCGCAGGATTGGGAAATATTTTCCCAATGCGCTCAGGAGTCGAAATTCGTGAATGATCGAACAGGAAGTGACGTCATCCACGGCGGGATACTATCGCATGTGGTCTGCAATAAATTGGAGGGGGGGGGGCCAGAAGTTGTTCTTCTACATATAAACTTAACGATTAGTCTTGTGTTTGTTTGATAATCATCTTCAAAATATGGATCGCTCATCCTACCAGGATATTTTTAAACTACTCTTATTTGTAGATTATCCACCAGCAATAAAATCAGATGAATTTAATGGTCCTAGCATAAAGAGCAAATGAAGAGTGGGCAAAAATGTAGAAGTGAGTTTATATTTTCATATCTAATTGATTTAATGTAGAGAATGAGAACTACGAAGAACGCATTTCATCTTCTCTGTCGCATAAAATAAATAGATGAAAGAGCTGAAAGAACTCCAGAAGATAGAAGAAAGAAGTCCAAGGGGAAAAGATCTATTAATTAACGATTTAACAATAGGGAACTCACAAATTAGCATATAAAGAGATAGATTGCATTAATAAATGGTCTCAGGGTAAAAATAAAAACAAATATCTTACTATTCTCAACCTATATTTTGTTTCCAATTTACTAAAATTCGATTTTCTCTTTTCTCTGGACCATTTGTTTTCAATTTTATATGTAGAGGAATTATAAATAAAAGAATTGTTTTATTTCCCACTTATTTAATTGGAGATGCAATATTCACGGTCCAGTGAGCATGACGACTGCCATTTCCCTTATTTTCATACTAGATTGCATTTTTGTTTGTGTGTATAAAATACTCTAGTTTATTGTGTCAAATTCCTGCCTTACATTGTAGTAATTAAGTAGGAATTGTTATTCTACACTCCTTAACCGTTTCATTTACAATATTTTCCACGTTTTCCACCCATTTTCTCTTTATTACTATCTCTCTTTACTAGAGTGAAATTGTCCACGTTAATTATCACGATTCCCTTTCACTTATTATTTAATCTTTCTTAATAAAATTAAATATTGGCAAATTTACCAATTACAATCCTGAAATGCAACCTTGACCAATATCTCATTCGATCGCTGTTTTATATTTCAGTGCACCAAAATTATGCTGGGCTTAATGCGGAGAAGAATCCTTTTCTATTATCTGTCGTTCTATCGGACTCCAATAATCAAAGGGTGCCGCAATATCATGCAATCCTTTGGAAGAAGACGGTAAGTGTAATTTAAATCTGCTATCACATTTTTTTCAATCCACTTCCTTTTAGATTAAATGATACAGAATAGTTTTACGCTCCTTGAAACTATATACCAGTAGCCTCAAACGTAGAAGTTATTTACTTTATTCCAGTGTTAAATAGTGAAACATATACCCCATTGAGTTTCAGATTTCAAGCAAATGATATAATATACATAGATTTTTAGGAGCAGATATATAATTAATTCTCTATGAAATAAACTACACGACTAAGGTAAGGAAAGGAAAATTGCAGCCCATTTTATCGTTAGTTCTTTTTAAATTAGGCAAAACCTTTGATCAGATTACAAAAGGACAGTTTTATGGGAAAACGAATTTTATACGTTTGCTATATCTATTTAATACAGCCACTTTCTTGGCGGGCGGTCATGAGAAGCTTCTCTGAGGCACACCCGATGCAATGTCGAACCAATGCCCTCAAAAGGTCAAATCCAAAACCCTTCTTCACTTTCATATAGCGGTTAAAATAGTTTCCTTATTTTCTCATGTATATAAATCCCATTTTGTTTCTTAATCTTCCTCTTGTTCACATAGTCTATTCCACAACTTTGACCTGGTTGTCATACAAGTTTTTCTATATGTATATATGTACCTATGTATAAGAAAAAGATTAAAATGACAAGCTGTATTACAAAGATCTTATATAAACAACAAAATTTTAAATGAACACTATTAAAACATAATGGATATAAAAGTCAATGTAGTGAAATGAAAGAATTAACAGCTAAAATCTAGAATTTAAATGATTAAAGAGTATTAAACGGAGAAAATATTGAAAGCATCTCTCATATTGAAAACACTAAGGAAGGAATTATAAAGATAAAAAAATGCTCTAAATTATTAAAATATAATCTGGCATACCGGTGAAGATCAGGTGATTCAGGAAATGAAGAAATTATTATGAGAGGGCCTTGGAGAAAAGATAAAGATTTTAGTTAGTTAGTTGGTGAATGAGATTAAGTTGGATGTTTGTTGGGTAGTTAGTTATAATAAGGATATCAGAAGAGGAACATTCGCGCGAATCAAGGTTAAGTGAAGTTAATTCGATCTTTATGAGTAAAGATTTCAAAGTTTTTACACTATATTTATTATTTTTGCGGGCAATTACTCTAAAATTGTTCTGCATTCTATTTAATGATTTCTAATAACAGAAGGCTCGTTCGTAGATAGATTTTTCTTCTGTGGTAGATGATTCACAAATGAGAACAAAGCCTCTTTTTCATTGACCAAACCGTAATTCCACTATAGATTCCATGTCGGCTTAGCTACCATTGTGAACGGCCTTGGATAAAATAATAACCTTTGCTGACCGAGAGAGACGCTGGGTTCATGCATAAAAACTCACATTGCACTGAGTATGCCATAAATTAAGTGAAATCTCCTTTGCATTGAGAAGTATGCTCTGGTACAAGACAGGAGGAAAGCATAGGTCGCTAGATGGTCACCAGTGTGGTGGAACATGTACACTTACAATTCACGCTCGGCTGCAAACTGTAGACATCCGCCAGAATTCTAGAAATATACCCGTAGCCCCATTCTGTTGTACAAGGCTAAAATGGCGTATTTGATATCGTCAGGACCTTGGGTGGTATCGACGCGCGAAGCGAGGGAGGAAGGCAGCTCAAGCTTAGTATGAATAGCTAGTGGAATTTTTTAATTTTTCTTCTCCCTCTGGAGATAAAGACCAGTTGGAGACCTTTGGCGAGCCACCTAGGTTATTTAAATTCTATTGTAGCATTATTCCAAATAAAGAAATTAGTCGTGAAAAACTCCGCTACTCGTACGAATGCGGAGTATAAATTTTCAGTCCACCTCCTCCACTAAGGGGTGAAATTGGATTGGGGGGGCATTGCAGAAGCTGTGAAATCTTGCTAAGAATCTTTGTGGCTCGATTTATGATTTATGAAAAGATGTAATCCTCCAGTGTGAAAACATATGCCTACCAAAAAGAGTGGCGAACAAGCTTTAAAACATACTAGAGCCTAACACTGTCATGACGAAATTTACTTCAATTAAAATCGTTATGGTGGCGCTTCTTACTCATATAGGCATACTGCTTTATCATGGAGGGTCATCTCACCCTAGAGAAACCATTAAGGAAGGGAACGTTAACTGTGAAAAACGGCAAGAAGTTCGACTATGGTTGTCATGGCTGCGCCGATGAGTACCACTGATGTGCTGTCTCAGATGGCAGTGGCCATGCAAAGATATTTGGATTTGAAAGTGATCACTATCCTAAACGTCGTCCAACACCAAATCAAAATAACTGTGTACGGCCGTAGATCACCGAAAGCACAAGTCAATAAAATGAAGAAGTTCACAGAGAGTGGTTAATTCATTCATATTTATGACATATTCTCATCTTTTCGTTAAGGTCATCCATGACTTGTTTCTGAAAGTTGTCAAGTAATCTTCCTAGAGAAAATCCATACCACTCGAATTCGCCAGGAGAAGAAAGGAATACAAAAACCGTGCAACTACTCTGTGAAAACCCCCCAAATCGAGGTCAGTGATGGTCAAATATACACCAAAACGATAGACTATCTCCTATTCAAGTATAGCTTCCATTCTCTAACTGAACTGAGGTAGTAAAGCAAAACATAGGAGAGAGACATCATATTGGGAGTTAATTAGTCATGAAAATCCTCAACCTCAAACGATTGGTGATGGATTTGTTAAACCCATATATCTCGAAAAGACTTGCAGAGGGCACATGCCCAACATAATCTCCCGAAGACATAGCGCTAAAAAGAAGAGGGAGGAGAGTAGTATCAGCAGCTCCTCCTAATTATCGCAGGCCAAGTAAGAAAGAGAAATGGCCCTAACATTCTGAGAGACAGAACACTGAAGCCTACCTGGCTCCAGAAATAACTAAAGGGGCTGCTCTTTCACAAGACGTGCGCAGATGCCCCTATGGGAGCAAAAGGGAAGGACGCCTCTTCTCTCAAGATGTAACTCTGAGAGAGCGACTAAACAAGTGTTAGATGGGAAACCTCTCTAACAATAGAGGATGTTGAGAAGGAAGCCACCTCCACCAGACATATATATATTGCCGTCTTCATTGCACACCATTAGACTTAACTAAGGTGATGTTACTATTACCTTTGCAGCTTCTATTTGAATTTAATTTGAAAACAGAAAAAATAGAGCTTGCGGCTAAATGAAACAAAAAAAGCGTTTAGTCGCTCCTGCCTATCTCTCTCGGTTTTTCGAAACTTTTTCACGCTCAGTAAACGTTAAAAGTTGATGTTTGCGCTTGTTAAACACTAAACCTGAATGGTAGTACCCATTGGGCGGTCACCCTCGAAAGACTACAGTTTATAAGCGAGAAGCCAGAGAGGCATATTCGTGGGAGTAGAATCCGTTAGTAAATATTACCATTTATTCTTCGAAAAAACTGCCATCTCATGTGACACCCAGAAATGAGACACCAAAATGTAGTTTTCCTAGCAGCTAATAATGGGGGAAGAAACGCCACACCAATTGGCACGCCACACCAGCTGAGACAGGCTGTAAGGACGTACATCTCTTTTTTTGTGACTCAAATCCTTGAGCCTCTCAAACTTTATCGATGGAAACCTGGGGTAATTAAAAAGGGGTCGTTTATTTCGGTTATATATCTTCTCTTTGGCCAAAGCAGGATTTAGTTAGTTAGGTTCTTTAATATAAATAAAGGAACAGATATAGAATTACCAAAGAGAGAAAAGTTTTAGAATAAAGAGGTACATAGCGGGGTCTGAAGAACGCACTAGTTTCGCGAAGCCAGGCCAAAAATGTAATTTAGATCAGTGAGCCTAGTCGATGAACATGAGGAGGTTATTTAAGATTAGTTATACATCTTTAGTCCGCTCAAGTTGAAATTCCGGTTATTTATTTCATCATGAAGGATACTAATGGTTTTTCACTTATCTATAATATATAAAAATAGGTTTTAATTAATTAGGACAATTTGTTAATTACTAGGAAGTAATTTTTATATAGGAGTGGAATTTCTAACCTCTCTTGAAATATAAACATTTCTCATATACATATATATATATATATATATATACATCTACAGTATCAATCATAAAGATTCGAACAATTAGGTTTTTATCACAACTCTTTAGTAGATTCAAACCAAATCAGAGTAATTAATGCATAGTAAATTACAGATATATAACAGAAGTATTGCTATGAGTTGTACATGTACATTGTACATGTTAGGAAGGATGTAGCTACAAGTTACGTAAAAAGGGCATTTTTATTCCAAAAATCTGTTGGGTAAAATGTTGCGGGAAACATAATTCGAAAATTTCTATCTTTGAGACAACCAATTAAGTTAGGGTAGTAACTTACTTCTATGAATTCTCAGCACTTTCACTCATTAACTTGTCAAGTTCTAAGCAGAAAGTATGTGTAGGGGACTCACTATGCCTGATTATATCCAAAAGCTAATTATTAAGCTACTACATAAGGATCATCTTTCCATCAGAGCCATTGGTAAAAGAATTAAACACACAAAATTTTCTCATATAATATTATATCATGTAACGATACCACCAACGTATATATCAGTAAATTCCTATTGGCAAGCATATAAAACCATAGAGAAAGATTAGGATTACCCGAGAAGTAAATGAATTTGGGGGCATTGGTGTCTGACGAAAAGCGCTTTAAATTCTCTCACGCTAGCACTCAAGCCATTTATCAGAGCTAAGAACAGGAAAGCTAGATTATCTTTCGATACTAAGCACTTACTAGGAATGGAATGAAAACCAATAGTCTAAAGTACATTACCGCAATGAATCGAATTACAATTTCTTTGGTTCGTTTGGCAGAAGTTTTGTCCTTCGAAAACCTGACGAAAAGTTTTACGTGAAGAGTAGCGTCAATTTTGGTGGAGGAAGAGTCATGTTGAGAGGTATAATTTCGATGGAAGGGACTACTCATCTTATCCACTTATCCGCTTGCAGGGCAGAGTGAATGTTTAATTTTTTTAAAACTTCTGCATGCATATGTTGTGTCCAATATGCAGCTCACCACACGGCGAAGATAGCGAAGCATTTCCTGCATCAGGAGGAACTACCTAAATGCCGTGGACTGGCCTGTTCAGAGCCCGGACCTCAACCTGAAGACAATTTGTGAAAGACAATAGGAGAGAAACCCAAGCACCTGGAAGAATTTTGGATAATATTACAAAAGGAATGGCTAGGAAAAATGCAAAAAAGAATGATTTCGTTTAGTGGGCTCGTGTGGCTGAAGATTTCAGCGTATAAATAATAGTAAAGGTCTAAATACCAAGTAGTGATATAATGTAACAACCTAAATTATTTGTTAGGTGAATTATACCATATTAACCTCTAATCTACGTCTGTTGTGTTATCTGTCTGGATAATTTTGAACACCATATTTTTCGAATGAAAATACTCTTTTGCACGTAATTTCGGTTCACCAATCCTAACATGTAGAATGTACATGTAATACTTACAGCCATGCTTAGTTCATATCTGTAATTGATCATTCATTCCTTAATATTATTTGGTTTGATGTTACTGTACGTTTTGTGATGGAAACGTAAGTGTCTGAATGATTATGTCCGCTTATGTATAAATATAGATATCGTTTGGTAATACTTAAAATTTAGAGGATATATTTCATTATCTTTATTGGTGGCACTTTGTTAATCGTTTTGGGGAAAGTTCCTAGTAATTCAACCTATTTTTTTATTCCAGCGTGCTTAAACCATTTTGTTTGACGATTTTCAATCCCTAAAGTTGGAAAGGTTGTAAAATATAGTGTGAGAGTTTGCAGTAACAGAAAATTCTAGGAAGTTGACAAGATAATCTAGCTTTTGCAAAGAACTCTTTATCGATAAGATTTTAGTGTATATATTTCTATATATATATAAGCTTCAAACTTCGTCATCATACCAAAAGAATAATACCTTGACAAAATGTACACTAATCCTGAACTACCGAACAAACTTTCAAAAAATTGAAAGAAACCCCTGAAGATAAATTGAACAAAACCATCGAGTACATCAATAGCCAACAAGGAAATATAAAATTTAAGAAAAAATAAGGACTTTGTCACTAGATACGCCTATGTTATTTTAAAAACACTTAAAAATGGTAACCGTCTAAAAACTATAATAAGGCAAATCCCTACTTCGAATTATGAACTTGGTAATTTCCCTTCCTACCAAGTTTAAAATGAAACCTTCTACAGATTTCATTGATATAATCCGGTCCACCACCCCTAAAAGTATAATAGCCTCCATGGACGTTAAATCCTTATTTACAAACTCTGCTGTTTCTGAAACTATAGACTTAATCCTAGAAAGAGTATATGACCAAAGCGATCGCCCCCGACTTAGCTTACCAGAGATGCGTTGAGAGAACTCCCCGTGATTTGCATTACGTAAGCCTCCTTCTATGGACTAAGAGGCAATCTGTACGTACAAACCGATGACGTTGCAATGGGTTCTTCCCTCCAAGTACTCTTTGCAAACTTTTATTTGGGAAGTGTATAAGAACGAGTCTTTTCAATGTTTCCAAAACGACTGATTTACTACAGATATATAGATGACGTATATATAAATATAAAAACAAAATAGGAAATTCAGGAATTACAAAGAGCATTCAAGAATTGCTCCTCACTTAACTCCCCCAGAGAAAATAGCCAAAATAACCAATTCAGTCTTAAGATACCCTAAACATTAAGTATAACGATTAAATAACCACTAAAGTTTACGTCGAAAACACAAATCCAGGACTTTGAATGAATGAAAAATGTGACTCGACCGATTTTTATAAAAATAGTGTAATAAATTCTTACATCAGTCTTACTTACACCCATTCCTTCACATGGAACGAAACACACGAAGAACTCGAACGTTCTACACAAGTACTCTTTATTAACAGGTTTACAAAAAGGCGACATACACACAACTATACGAAGGAAGATGGAAAGATGTTATACGTCACTTAAAGGCAGTACCAATCAGCAGGACGAACAAAACAGTATTAAACTATAATACAAGAACATTGTGAGCACAGCGTACAAAACGGATGAAAGAGTAATGAAGGAAATGTTAAATATACAAGTAAAAGTAACACATAATGAAAGCAATGTATCACTCTTAATCTAATACAATTGATAAACGTACATCTAACCTTATCATGAAAAATAACCCAAGTGCTCAACTAACACCTAAGCAGAGAAGTCATTTAAAATATGAATATACTTGAAAAATGGGAAACAATGAGCTTAAACCTGATTAATATATCAGAATTACAGAAACAAAGTTAACAGGAAGAATCAGTTACCAATTAAACTATGGTGCCCTCAAAACACATACGTTGGAAAAACAAGGAAGACAACTTGATCGCAAGTCACTCGAAGATAATAGCGAAATCCTAGCACATGCTCCAAACTACCGAGAGCTTCAAGCCTTATATATAAAAGAAAAACTACAAAATTAAATATGCAAACAAACATACAATTCACTGTGCCTTCGTCACGTCCCCACTCCCGATGTAATCCCTGCCCATCTGAATCCTGTACTCATTATAGATTAACTATTTAAAGCAGGCTAACCACTCATTTTAATGTAGTTTTTTTCTATAAGAATTTCCATTCCCTATAAGTATGTTCAGATATTTGTTAACATCTAAATGATCAAGTATATGAAGATCTGTTTTCAATTCATTAAGTTACAAATAGTATCCTTCGATAATAATATAGGTGTAAATTGATACGCGTTAGACCAATAAATATTGCGGGTTTGAAAATGTTAAGAAAACGAAAGTACTAAGTCTAATCAAGCTTTCTTTTTCCCTCTGTGTTATACACAAATTTGTATAAATATACATTTATATATATATATATATATATATATATATATATATATAAATATATATATATATGTGTGTGTGTGTGTATGTGTGTGTTTGTTGAAAAACTATAAGCCGTAATTTAAAAACTTTTCTCTCCGTATAGATAAATCGCATGTTTTTCTATTTTGGATCCCTCGCAATTTTTCAAAAAGAAAGCCCAAAAAAGTTGAAAATGAAAACCACAAAAGTCGCAACCGAAATTCAATCAAAAACTTTTAGTTCCATTTTCTCTTACCTATTCTCTTCCATCTTCTGCCCATCCTTTATTCTTCGCCTGTTTCTTTCTTTGTAAAGAACACAATAAGTAGTGGTGAATGTATTAAAATATTGAGTAATGTATAGAAGAAATAATACTCGTAGTTAAAGGAAAATTTGATATCAAGCATTTTTGCCCCAATTATTAAGGGTATAGAGAATGAAAACAAAGAAGTTGCATGAAAACTATTATTTTAAAGAGAAGGGAGGAGTAGATAATACTCCAACATAGATCAAAGAAGGCACTTTTGAATGGAATTCTTCCATCCTACGGAAGACTAAAATTTAATATAAAATTAAGGACAAGGGCTCTCGTTATGCGACTGGCTATCGCACTTTATTCGGATTTCGAGGCAAAAGTTCAATCCTTGCAAACGCTAACGTAAACAGGCGGCATCATTCGTGATCCCACATTTGGCGGATAAGCCGAGCTACTCCGCGATGATAAGCACTTACACATACCATCAGGAACGACGAATCCACTCTCTCCTCTCTTCCGGAAGCCTTCTTATGAAGTACTTTTATCCAATATTACTAATAATCATATCCATATACCCCTGACGCGGAACCACTCAAACTCCTTTGGTCACGATGGCACACCGAAAAATTATTGGTGTAGTAAAACTAAACTTATTCTCTCGACACTTTGCCATAAATCTAAAGCGGCTTGCCTGTGATGACTTTAAGCTCACTATTATTTGTTATTTTGATGTTAATGAGAATTAATTATCCAATCGTCGGATCTTTTCTAAGATAATGAGGGAAAATTCAGCTACCTACCAAACTACAAAGACCTGCGAGCACTATGATTTACCAACAAGGAACTATTCTAAAGAACAACCCATTGGGTTATGGCCACAAGAGATGGCCGTTCACTTAGCAAAATCTGCCCCAATTTTTACAATTTTATTTCCATGTAGGCAATCCTTAAATATTCTATTTACTTTTCTACTACATTAAACTCTTATATTTGACTTTCCAGAGATGGAAAAACGTGGGAAATGGGTGCAGGAGTTAGACTTCATTAGAAAGATATTTTCTTATTTTGGTTTCCTATCCAGGATTTATATTAAAGATTGGAATGGATGCAATGTAAATAAATTCAGGAGTTTCTAGGAGCTCATTTAACTATGTAGACTGCATTAATCCTTAATTACTGACACAATAATAACCTTATTTGCATTTTATTCACCACACTACTCCGAAATGGGGAAAACCGAATTATATGTGTAAAATACCCAAACTTTTCTAGCTATATTAACTGGGATCAGTACGGGCAAAGCAACAGAAATTGATCGGGTTGAGCTAGAATTACACGAAAAAGCAAGATCAAATTTCGTTGTATTTCAGAGCATATGAACGCTTTATTTACAAAGATCGTACATTTGACAGCTCTCTACAGTCTTTTCGTTTGAAGGAAAACGATATCAGCTCCACCTTAAACATGATAAACCTCTCTTGATGATGGTAAAGTATAATCTTTCCATATAATAAAACAAATATGAGTGACTGCAAATTTGCTTAAATTTTGTAAAGGAGAAAATGAAATATACCTGCCCTTATAGTTGTTATTTCTTCTTCAAATTCGCTGTTATCCTTCGGGATAATTTTAATTTAAAAATCATTAATATTTGATCATTTTTTTCATTCTGTCTCGAGATTTATAAGAAATTCTTCAGACTTTAGTAGATATAGGTAATAAAGTGCTATATCGAAATCTCATTAATTTTCACCCCTGTTTACGTTTTATTAAAATTAAAATCTTCCCTTATTTAAATTTTACTCGTATAATAAGGCGTATCTCAAATAAATCACCATCTCTCACATTGCCTTAATTATTCCGAGCTGAGTACTAAGAATAAGTCAATTAAAATAAATTATGCTGCACTTGGTTTCCAAGTATCTCAGTTCGCTCACGCACTATTTATTTAATGGTTATCAACTTTTAGGACTAAAAAATTAGTCTTGGAAAGTTACTCGCTTAGCGTGGCTCAGAAAACTCCTTTAGACTGTTTTATGAATTTACTAACGATTATTGTAGTAATCGTATTCCTTTGTATTTTCTGTACGTTTTTAAATTTAATCAAAGTGAGTGAGCTACAGACTTACCAAATGTAAACAGTGCTTTAAGGCGGAATGCAGTCACATTGATTGTTGTTAGTCATATAATGTAGTTGTAGTGGCATCAAATTTATGTTTGCTGCCATATATAGTAGAAAATCATGGTTAGTATCCGGAGTTAAATCTTAGGTACTTCCTTGGAGTAAGACCCGAAAGTAAACACAAATCTACGGTATAAGGTAGTAAAAAAACTTATTTGTATGTACTATTTACCTTAATTCAAACGTAGCTTTCATTAACGGGGCTATTATGTCGTTTGAGCAACTCACGTTTGATCATATTCATCCTGAATGACAATCATTAACGAAATAGTTGATACAATTTATGCATTTAATAACTTGAGTATCCATGGATCTTATTATAAAAAGCAAACATAAATTTTGGAATACACAGTCACCCATTTCAAAGACATTTGATGATTTCACTTCAAGCTCCCCCTCGAAGGGACGGAACACTGCCATAAAACGATTAACAATGCAGCACATAACTAAGACTAGCAAACGCATTTGAATTCTAACCCTATGCTGAATATTTCGAAATTAGGGGTGAAACCCGATACCTTTGATTCTGGGGGGGAATTGAAACCTAAACAGCCTTCGCTATTTATAATAAACTAGTAGAATAACATTTTGAAAGCCTAGCCTTAGGTTCGAATTCAAATGGGGTTGCGAGACGTTGTTATGCGCCCTAATATGCACTATTTTTATGCTGTGCTTCTTGCCTTCACATATACACGTCCCGCCCCGAATTCTAATTAAATTAATTATATTTTATTTAATATTAAGTAAAATAATATTTAAATATCCTAGTTTAATTCAGAAAATAAATTCTCTTCAAAATGATATATAATATAATATGATGCGATGCTAATTTACAATGTGACTGTGTATTCCATATTTAGAAAAGCAAATTAGCCAAATCCCACTGTTAATACCATATTTTCTACTTCTTCTGATTTTAATTCACATAAAACATAGGTATAAGCAAACGGATACAAAGCAACGCTGCGTATAATTCGTACTAGATTTGTACTCGTTTTCACTTTCCATTTCCACCCCCCTGATCTCTCTTCCCTTCGCTTCCGTATTTCTGTAATTCACCTAAAAACATTCAGGAATAACAATTCTCGCTAAATTGACTCCAATACACAACCTAACTTCATTAGCTAACACCAATTTATATTGAAAGTTTCTTTTTTATTATATAGACACTAAATTTTATTGTTCCATCAGTAAAATAAACAAGTAATATAACTATGTAACGTTGCCATTTTATAAGTTTCGGTTCCCGAATAATTTGGCGCAAACAATGTCTATTATTTTCGCCTAAATGCTGTGAATAGCACATTTAATTTCTTGAACGATGAAATGTGCTCTATAGACAACTCGGTTTTATTAAACTATTCTTCGTTTATTAAATGAGATCTTAATATAGTATGTTATTTGTTGAAATGCGTTCTTTGAACGGTGAAATTCAATATTATTTGAAACAGCTCACTGAAATCTATATTTCATAGCACTAGCTAAGTAATAGTCAGCCAATGTTATTTCCCAATTATGTTTATCTATTCGTATTTAATTAAAATTTTAGCAAAATACGATGGTTTCTAAGTACTTTGAAGCTTAAATTACCAACAAAGTTTTGGCAAAGCCAGTGTAATCGGGTTCTATATTATCATATGATGATTACTTTTATAAATAAAATAGATTACCTTCACATTTGTTCGAAAATATGCGTAGACTGTTATTAATAGAAAGTAAAATCACATAAAAATTGTTCTATGTTATACCTCTTCAGATATTTAAAAGTTTAGAGTGGGTAAACTTTTAGTGGTCAGGATGCAACAACGTAAGTTGAATGAAAGATCTTTCTTCGTTATTATAGCGTGTTTAAGTTTTAGTTTAAGTAATTGAGATACTAGATTTAATAAACTCATATGTAATTCAGTGATTATTTAATAAAACTTTGCCAAAAATATCGCAAGAAAGAGTTTGGTAAGGCTTCTTAGGATGTAGATAAAATCAAAAGGAATAAATGAGGGATTTTATGAAAAGCTTTAGTCAATAAACAAAGGTTGGTCAATAAAACCCAAATTATTGAACTTCCGTGGTAGCATGAACCTCTAAGGAATCGCCTAGAAACACATAGCGTTAAAGTAAACGCTTAGAACCGCATAGTGTTATATGTTTGAAAGCAGCCAACAGAGTTTGGGTTGCAATAAAAACAACACGAGTTCTTACTTACCAGACCTGGTTCCATTTTAAATGAGCCAAATTTCCATTATATTAAAATATTTTATATAGGTTTCCTTCAAGATTTGAAACTTTTTAAATTCTTTTTAGAGTTCCTAATATTTATTTAAATTTTGTACCAAACTAACTAGCTTACATGCTCGTCTCCATGATCGTAAAATCTTTCAATGAATTTTGCACATTACTTCAAACTATCTAAGCCTGTAACTGTAGTTTTCTAACCTTTCTTTCGGACAGCAAAAACAAACTTGAATTATGGACAACCAACTTTGAAAAAGAAACTTAAAAAACAAGGCACGCTTTTGTTAACTCACTACTAAATTATATTTTGTGCTTTTATAAGTAGATATTTCATTAAGTATTATAAAGAAATATTTAAATAAATAGATATCTTCTATTAAAATTAGATTTACTATTTAGCTTAATAAACCTCTATACATTTTAACTGATTTAACATCGCTATTTTTAACGGTTTTCAGTGTGCCTTGCCTCAGTCCTCATTCATAAAAAGCGTTTCATTTTCGGCAATGGTGTAAATAATCCGACGTTGCAAAAGTTTTGATAATTAATTTAAGAGTGCGGAAAATATTACATATAAAAATTATTGGAAGAAAGAAAAATAGCTAGGAAAGTGGAAGTGGGAGTTTAATATATGAAGAATGGAGTGTTAAATATGCTGCTATTAATCAAACTTAAAGGTCTTTTTGCGCTCATTTCAAGGTTTCATTTGTTGTTCGCTCTTATATTCACATCTTGAAACCAATGATTAAAATTTCTGTTCAGTAAAGGATGATGCAAATCATGCACTTATTTAGAAACAAGGAAAGAATGAGGAGTAATGATTTAATTTAAAATAATGTTTAATCCAAACATAAATATTTCAGCAGCTATTCAGTCTGCAGTTATCATCTACCCTTGCTCAACTCAGAAAGCTACTTTATAGGTTTAATTATTAAAATAAATATTTGAACTGCTAAAAGTTTTAATTATGAATCAAGAATTTAGCAGAGAATATTCATGAGAGTTCGTCATTTATAGGAAAGTTGAGTACAATACCATTCATAATTGTGAAAGAACTACTCAAATCTATATTTCCTCAAAAATACTCGTTTATTTTCCATGAAACTTCCTTTGACTATATATTTTTTAATTTGCCTTTGAAAGTGCTGTCCCAAAAGTTAGAAGACATAGCTAATAGTTCTAAAAAGAGGAACAACAGTCTTCTAGTTGTCGTTTAGTTTCTCGTTATCCACTGTTATATAAAATGTAACTAGAAGTCTATTCTGTATGATTTTCATGTAAATTAAACGAGAATTTTAAAGGAATTTTTCCTTTGGTATTTAGTTCTCTAGTTTTTTACAGTGATGTATAATAAATGAGAGAATCATTTATGCTTTAGTTTAATTAAAATGTACCCAAAATACCCTTATAATTATTAAGGTTCGCAACCTAAGCAAATGACATCATATTTACATAAATACCTGCCATTTTTACCCGACAATACATTATTTACAATCCTGGGTATGTTAGTGATAAATAATAAGAGTTTCAAAATTGTAAGCTAAAAGCTCTTCCTGTTAATAGAAAGAATTAGTAATCACATGAACTTATCCACTTTCAACAAGCCATCATACCGTTTTGAAATTACTGACCTTAAATTGTTAAGAGCCATGATATTTACAAAACATAAACTATATTGAAGGCCAGACTTTGGAACTAAACGTTTTGCTGTGGAAGTAAACTTTCTTTTGCAATATAATTGTAAAAATTTGAGAGATAACAAGATTAAGATTAAAAAGAACTAACAATTGACTGTTGAATTGTGAGTTGGAAGTTCAAATTGAGAAAATAATTTCAAATTAAGATGTGCAAGTTTTAGGAAAATTAAAAGCACGCTAATAAAACATGAAAACTCGGTCGACCTCTAAGATACAATTTTTTCCATTTATTGAAAATCAAAGACAAACGAAGAAATATGCCCTATATAGATTAATCAAAACAGTGTGAAGTTAAAATGGTGAGGTTAGGGAAATAAAAATGGGTGGAAGTCTTACCTAGAACTTTAGGATCGAAGGCAGCAGAAATCTCCCAAATTAGTAACTTTGCAGGAAAGAAAGCAAACCGCTTTTCTCAGTGAGATAAACTTTTTGTAATGGATAAAAATATCACATATTTTGATATATTTAACTGATTATTTAAATTTTCCTAAATATCTTGGATAGCAGAGTATCCTTCTTGTTTGCTTAATTCAAGAATTAAAACATGTTTTGATTGACTCATTCGATTGTTATAACTATATTATCATTCCATTAATTTAGCTCTTCACTTTACTCGTTATGAAACTTCTATACCGTAGTTGAATGAACTGATCTTCCTCGCATGCTTCTAGTTGGTATTATAGTTCTTCTGAGTGAAATTATAGATGGCAATTAAGGATAACTAAAATAATATTATATTCAAAGTGAGGATGAGCCATCAAGACACATCGTAATACACCTTAGCAAACTGGCCAGATTTAATAACATCGCATCTTCCTTCCAAATATAAAATATCAGCTAAGATATAGTAAGAAGCTATTTTACTCTAGCCATTTGTCTAAAGCGAGATTTCCGCAGGAAGTTGTGATGTGCCAAGGTGGCTGCGGCAAGTTGTTGTACATCCATTCCATTTGCTTTTTTCATTTATCCTTGTCTGACTCCTTGTTAAATAGAAGGAAAGGAAATTAAGGCCACATAATCCTTTCTCCTGTGTGCATTCTTCATACTAGGTCGATTAGCGTTGATAGCGGTTTCTTTGTTAAAATGAAAAAAAAGAGGAAGGATGAATCGTTAACAGAAGTCATTCGAGGAAGGAAAGCGCTAGTTTTAGAAAATAACTAAGATAGAGAAAATAAAAAGGAGTTTAGCTGCAATCAAACACATCAACTAATTCACCATAATATCAAGTGTCTGGAAAGGCATTCGAACTCAGGCAGAAACCTGTCTCGGTGATAGGTTTCTGCCTGAGTCCACGCAGGTGAAACCCTGATTTTTCTTGCTTAGGACAAGTAGGTCAAGTTCTTTAATCCTTCAGAGTTTTCTACACTTAGAGGAGAATCCTAAAAAAACATGTAACAGGAAGAGACAGAAACAAATAATTAAAGAAGATCAAAATAACCCTAAAAAATTTATTATCAAACGCAGATCAGGTTACATCAGGATACATGTAGAAGAAGTATTTGATACACATGCTCTCCTGTCTCTATTTTCAAAATAGTTTCGATCTTTGGCTAAATAGAAAATCCACTTCCAACTTACGCCAAGTTGATCTCTTCAAAAATCACAAAACATAATCTTTGTATAGTACTTTCGTGGGTTTGCATATATATTAATTAATTTATATAAATTAAAAATATGTAAGTAAAAAACCTAGAATATAATTATTATATGCTATTTTTTTAGTTAATTGCTCTCATATCATTATTTATATTCTTGGTGTACATCTATCTTATTCCTTTTTTGTCTTTTTTCTTATGGTTTCAAATTCATCGTTCGCGAAACCAGTTCATTGCAACTAGTAAAACTTAGATTGGTGTCTTAGAATTGCTTTACAGGCGAATTAGCCGAAATGAAATATAACCCGGTCCAACCAAACTTCTATAGTGTTTAACAAGAAATAATTGATTAAATATAGATATAAATAATCACAGTTGATTTTTATTGGACAATTTACTGAACGCAAAACAATGCTAGACAGGTTTTCCCGCTCTATTTCTGTTTTCATCGCGAACCTTTCATCAGTTTGAGCAAATTTTGTCTCGTCCCAAATCTCACATCCGATTCACTTTAAATTCTGCGAAAAGGGAGATGTAAACAAATAAAATACACATGTACACACAATTAGTGGATACGCACATAACTCTCCCTATTGGTTATTTTGTTTATTTATGTGTTCCTGGTTTCGTGCAATCAGGAGGATTTTGCAGGATTGAATTAAAAGCTCTAACTCTGCACAATGATGCAGACATGAACGCATGTATTCCTCACAGGGCTGGTGGACACGTGCACAATGAAGTTACTGAAGCTTTGATAAGAGGCTCTGTAGATTTCTGCTTTGTTCTTTGATGTTTGGAATAGTAAGGAATTTCAGGCATAGGTGGCAAGATAAGTAAAGTATATCTTTAGATCTTGCTTACTTTCACTCTTTTTTCTGTTTTTTAATCATTCATTCTTTCTATCTTTCTTTCTTTCTTTCTACCTCCATTTCTTTCTTTCTTTTGTGGCTTCGAACGGCAACAAAATGCCGCCAGTGGTTCGCGGCCGATTACAGGCACATCTTGGTTGGAAAACTCGTGCCATTGTTGAGAAAGATCAGAAAGAGGGTCAACTACTCGTACGTCTTTCAGCTGGATGGTATCGTCTCCCGTACGGACAAAATTGTGCAACAGTGGTCTCATCGACTACAACGTATAGGCGCATGTCGAAGGAAAGGAATGCACGGTCCTCTACAGCAACGTCGACGAGTTGATGTCCTTCGTCATCAGCGTTAGGGCTAACATGAGGAAGGACTTCTTCTGCAACGGTGGCGATATCTTCAGGTCTTTCCTAGAACTCGTGCTCTCAACGAGGGCAGCCCCACTAATTAATATTACAATTTGAACACATATTTTATGTAAATGTTAAAGCAATAAAACGTGTCTAACTACATCATAACTATGATTGTTTTCTTTGTAGCGAGCGTTGTAACGAGTGTAACAGGACTTTTGCAATTCCAGGTAAACTACGATTAAATTCGCCACTGATGATTATGCATATGGATATTCCTGCGTATTTAGTGTAATTAACTTGATGATAGGAATTAGTTATACTTGGAGTAGAGCTGCTCAAACATAGTGGACGAAAGTAGCGGTGGGACCCCACCACTACTGACGAGAACATGAGAACTGGTGTAGTATCAAACCTGTTAGAAGAATTACAGAAGCGACGTGAAAATTTCATATCGTGCCTAAAGTGGTCTATATGAGGTGAGAGGGAAAACTTGTTCTTTCAATGCTAAATCGTCTGAGTGAGAAAATGGCAAACGAAACTTGAGTTTACTCTCTTCCTGCTAAGATTTCTCCGTTAGACAATTTCTGAGTGTTTTGTATTTTCTTGCTGTTTGAGTTATTACCAGCCTTGTCAGGAACTGAGGGAGAACAAGGTTGAGTTAGTAAGGGACGCAAAGCGTCTCCTTCGCCTATGCACACTCGTGAGGTGGAGCTTCTTTTTTGCTACCCTGATTAATTCTGCTTTGTGTTTCTTTCTTGCTGTCGACCTTTTTTATACACAGAGATGAGTGAGTAGGGAGAGACTTAAATCGCGCAGTTTCAGGTGATGCGTATAGTTGGAAACAAGCACACAAGCATTTATGACCTGGTACCTAGGCTCATCCCTGATTCACTAAGAAAGGTCTTTATAGAAAAATTCCTTTAATCCTCTGAGTACGATTTCTTTCACGCTTTTGCTGCTCGATATGTGGGTTGTGTGGTTACTAGTAATGCGTCTCCCACAAGCCTTTTTATTACCAAGCCTCAGGGCGAATGATAGGTATAGAGCATTTAAGCCTTAGAAAACCTTCTTGGAAAAGTCTACAATCCATTGGCTAATCACCTGTCACAAAAAAACGAATCTAAACATAAATTAACTTTAAATATTCGGAAAATAAGTTCTTTATAGTAATAAATAATCTAGTAAACAGAATGAAGGGCTTTGTTATTGAGAAAATAGACACAATATATTGCTAATTGATCGAATTATACAAACTTGAAGGGCTTAAAGCAACACATATATTATTACACTCTCGATTACAGAACTCAAGGAGTTACACGATTGATACGATTAAGCCACACTAGATAGAGTTCGTCATCTGGTAGCTAACATTTCAGGATTCATTTGCTGTATATTCGATAATAAAATTAATATTAAATGTAACTAACAATTGGGTGTTGAATTGTGCGTAAGAAGTTCAAATTGAGAAAAGAAAGTTTACAATAAGATTGCTCCAAATTTCAGGAAAATTAAAAGCACGCTAATAAAACAATACAGGAGCAGGTTTTGATGAGCGCCTCCTAGTCTGTAGCACCCAAATATTCGATTCACGCTATGAAGATTCCATACATATCCCGATCCCATATATTTCCTTTGTTTGCTCCTCATTCCCCCCAAATTCTTTATGATCTACACTTTTCCCTTATTTCCTTTATAATAATAACAATTACATTATGTGAGCGGTAGATGGTGGATAATGAAGTAACACCATCTTACCCCAATGTTGCTTCCTTTAATTCTCTATACTTGTGTGTAATCTTAGATTCGATATTTGAAGAAGATATAGCCATTATCAACTGAGGATGTAGGATAGGGAATTAATAATGATTTGAAATTTTCATTAGGAATTTTTTATGTGTGGGGGTGGGGGTCATTAGTAAATCTTTTACACTTCAAAATGTTGATTTCCAAGTAAGATTTCCAGAGTATGGCAATAATAATTCAGTGAGATGTGAAATATCGCTCTTATCTGTAAATCATCATAAACGAGGTTCGTACCATCGTCACACGAATAGTTTCTTCTTGTGGATTTAGCGCTATGAATTATTTTACTTTGTGTATCATCAATTGCAAAATAATTATAATTACTTTGTTTAGTCAACCGGAGGAATACTTTAGAAATTCCGGGTGAGCACACAGTAATGGCCCAAAGTTTGCTATTAGTAGTAGTAGTAGGGGTTCGCCAACCTCTCTTCATCCAGGCTTATCCCGACCGAAGAATGAAATAGTCATAAACGTCAGTATGAAAATCGCTGCTAAGAGCAGTGTTGTAATTTCCATTCATTGAAGTGAGATTTACTCTTTACTTTTTATTTATACAAAACAGAGAGAAAATGGAAAAGAAAGAAGGTAATAGGGGGAGGTTAACGGAAAAATGAAACATAAAACAGAAATGTTGAGTACATAAAAAATAGAACATTTTAAAAGTAATGAACATTTACAAAATTTATTTTGAAATTAGAGGAATATGAGTGAGCGGGCCGGGAGAATATTCGTGACGAAGGAGGATGTGTAAAGGTTGGAGGTATAAGACTGTGACTAAAGTATCCCGAATGAATGAAGGATGTATATAGAAAAAACAGAGAGAGATCACTGTGTAACACAGGCAAACAGGTAGTGGTAGTGGAAAAGGGTATGGAAATAACTTGAGAGGGAATAGGAAGAGTTGATAGGTGGGTGGTTAGACACCGATGCATGGTGTGGTTGGGTGAGTCTTAGTGTGCTCGTGACTGGATGATGGTTGGGGGCTAGTCAGGAAGGAGATCGTGTTGGCTTAGTCGGAAACGCGTTATTCATAATGCTCTTAACTTATGCGTAGAACGGTAAGGGTTGCGGGTTGTCATTGGCCTCGGAGTATCGCAGTGCCATCGCAACATACCGTCTTGCGTGTACTGCGGTTGATATAGGGTGTCTGGTGAGTTTCCCGAGTTGTTTTGAGAGTCTAGTGTGAGCGTATATGTTGTGGGGTGCTAATTTGTTGTTGTCGTGTAGTGTGGACATTCTAGCGTACAAGGGAGAACGGCCAGCGCGTTCAGAGCAGAGTTCTGAATGTTCTGAGTCTTCTGCTGCCACGTGGCACTCGCCGCTACGAATGACAGTGAAACCTACGTGAGAAGAGGTAACACGAGTGTTTCATATAGATGTAACTGTAGTTTCTTGCCCGCAGGGAGGGTAGAACCTGCGCAGCATTTGTTTTTGCGTGCGGCTCTTGCTTGTGTTATGTTGTGGTGCATATTGAACCTAAGGGACTTGTCACAAGTTACCCCAAGGATTTTTGTCTGATGTGTATAGTCGAGCCCTGTGGGGTTAAGGTGTGTCATGTCTGGTGTGTGTAAAAAGATTTGTAGGTTATGCATGAAGTGACCTCTTGGGCCGCAGAGTGTCGTCTGTGTGGTCTCTCGCCCTGCGGGAGCACTTATATAGGCAGAGCATAAGGACCCTGCAGGTCTTCAGAGCAAAGTTCCTGTCAAATTGCTGGATTGTGCGTCCGCAGTGGTTTGTTTGCTCCTAAAGTAACCGATATTAACCGGGGAGGATTTAGAATATTTTATTAGAGCGCATCCACCAATTGGTAATCAGATCTGTACGTGCGATAATTTCATGTAAGTAAATTAATAGAGCTAATAAAACGTTTTACTTTGTATTATTATGTTTATATTATAATTTGAAGGTGAAATATAAATCAATTTAGTGTCCAAATCCATTATATTTATAAATACACTCATTTGATACGTGCATTCAATATTTTCAATGATTTGCCTTGTTCTTCAAAAAATTATTCAACTTATTTTGGCATTCTGTAAACCATATTTACGATGGATGATAGCATGACTTATATTGCTACAATTATGATCAATAAGCACCTGCAACTAGTTAATCGAAATGTATATGCTTAGCAACCTCCAGTGTAATTAACGCGCACAAAGACTCTATTGCTCTCAAATTTTGCAAATTCCCAGGCAAAAGTCTCAAAAGTTTAATTTATATTTCGGCTAAAATCTATGTTATTGCTTTTCTTTTGTAAGAAAGTGCCTCACCATGAGGTCAAGTACAGTTATTATGGCCAAATTGGTCCTGAAAAGTTGGGTAAAGCTGCTTTTGAAGTACATTTAGTTACCACTTTGAATTCATAACAGTGTGTTGGGCAAAACTTCGTGTTCCAAATTCCTTAGATAGATGAGAAGCAGTTTAACAGTAGATAGTGTCCGAATGCTTAACCGTGGAGAGGAGACAGGACACGAAAAAGTGTGCTCCTTTTCTATTTCTAACGAAGAATCTTCCAGAAGCTCTAAACAAGTGGAAGGGAGCTTCACCACAGCATATTAGTTTGTCCACTCCTCAACAGTCCACTCTTTATATTTCGTAAAAAAGTTGAGCGTGTCCGTAAGGTTCTTCTTGGTGATATGAGACTTCTTCGCAGCCTTTCTCGACTTGACCTCTTTTTCAAGAAGTCCCGCCAAACTGTTCACGTAAAGGCATTCACAACTTCATATTTCAAATCGTCAGCATGCTTGGCACTGGATCAACTCGAGCCTTGAACTGACAACTTACCGGGAGGCGATCATGGCGCCCATTTGAAGCTCTTGAGTGCCTAGAAGATAAAATGGAAAATCTATATTTCTCACAAGACTCAATTTCTGAGACAATTAAAAGCCATCTCTGAGCGTATCTTCTTATTATTAATGAATGGCACTTGGACTACTTTTTAAACTAAATCATGAACCAGCTGAGGTAATGATTATAGGCACTTATACTATTGTCTCACACAGCAAAGTTTTGCTCTCTTTTTTTAGCTTGGTAATTTTGATTTGAGGTTGTCTTTTTCAATACTGTTAGTAGAATAAATATAATCGTATGTCGTTAATATTCTCAAGTCTTCACTCTTCTTTTTTGCCTATCCTACCCTAATGGTTCTCACATTCAAAAGAATAGTTTCAATACCGTTATGCACGCTTTTATTCCCACCTTTAATTTCTATAATATAACTTTTTCAGCGCTGAATCACATGCTTCCAGCTCCGAGGCCTTTATTTTGTCCGAAGCAACTCGTGTTCTTCTCTGAAGGACGTTCCTCTGGTGTATCATCCGCTTCTGGATCAAAGTTTACTTTTTACATACAAGATCTTGAACTGTATGGCCCCATCCCACTGTTCTTTTTCACAAAATCTATATTCCTTCCTGAGAAACCTACATTGCTGTTGTGTTCCTGTATTGCTTTTACCTTATGATAATCTTTGTAATCTTTGTGGGGTAAATGATCTGCCTTCTCGAATTTTGCTCCCAGGTTATGGAATGAGCTTTCTGCAGCTCTACATTTCACCCTTTGCTTTTTATCCTTCTGGTGTGCATCAAAGACACATCTCTTCTCTCAAGCCTTAAGTCAGTTGATGGAAATGCGTTCTGCAGAGACCGTGGACCTTAATATAATCATACAGCCACGCCCATCTTCTTTTTTCCATTAATATTAAGTGATTAGTTTTACTTTGGCATATCTTTGTTATATTTTTGTCCGAAAATAGAAAATATTGAATCGAAGCGGATATATTTGTTCTAGAAAAAGCCATGGAAGAAAAAATTCTAAAAACAAGAGATTATTTCCCTCCAATAACCAGCCGCATTTTGTGATAAGATGATAAATTGATTCTTTGATGCTTTCCCATTATCCAAATCACTTACAAGTGCCTTTGAATGGCTAAATGGCTAAATGAAGTTTCTGCAACTATATTGTGCCACCCAGAGCCTAAGCAGATGGCAGATTTCAAATTACAAGTGTGAATATCCATATTTCCCATGCTCATAAGTGTCATTTCATGGCTCTGAATAGGTACAATTGAACTTTACTTTTATATAAAAAGAGCAACGTCTTGACTTAGCTCTTCGCCGCAGGTAAAAATAGTTATTTATGTAGAATGTGACAGAGAAATAGCGATGACAACCACTGTATAAGTAACCATCAACTATAAGGGACAATTTAATGTTTATTATACAGAGTGCTCATTCTATCATTTTTTGAAACGATTAGAATCTTTTAATATTGTTAGGTAATTATTTAACTACCACTGCTTTTCTACAGATGGAGTTACTGCTCTTTCCAGTGTGAGATATTGATATTTATTATCAATGCTGTGTAAGATAACCATTGTTAAATATTAATGGCCTTTACTCAGCCTACTCAGAGGGAGAAATTCAGGTTAGCCGCCCAAACTTTTATCCTAGATCCACTACTGATTTATCTATCTGCCTCGCACTTGGTTCTTTCTCTGAACGTGTGATTTGTTGATCCTAACAATTGAAGATAATTTTGAGTTTCTGAAATATTATTAGCTCTCTCTAAAATCAAAGTGTAACTAAGAAACTTTCCTTTCGGTAATTATATCTTTTGAGAATAATCTTGACCCTGTTACCAAAAATAGATGTATATTAAATAATAGGGTTATGACAAGACGATATTTAATTATAGAAGAGAATGAGTATTGTATTTGAAATATTTTTTAGAAAAATACTAAATATTTTCCGAGGCTCGCTTTAAAATTTAAAGCATCTTAACACACTTATATTTATAATTGCAGTAATATTTTTTTCTTAATATTACTTAAAGCGTTTAAATGACTCAACTCAATAGATTTAATCGTGCGATTTTGAAAATTATATCTGCATAGATAACTCGAAAAACATCAATGAAATTATAGTATGCAATTAATATCAATTATTTATTGAAAATATTCAATTGTAGATTAATAAAATCAATTTATAATAATATTAAATTTTATACGAATAAATTCATCATCAATAATTTTATTTAAATTCAGCTAATCGTCTATGAAACACGAGATTAGTGACGTTATCCCTTTATCGATGTAATTAACTTGTTGCTTCTTATGCTATGCAATATGTATCATTTCCATATTTAGGACGTTTCAATTTTCTGAGAGGGAAAAGAGGGGGACACTTCAAAGGTATACTTGTCCATCATCAATCTCTCGCATCCTTGGATTCCTATTTTGCATTTTATAACCACTATTATATTCCTAATTTTATCATATTTAATAAAGTAATGGCAGCGAGCAGTAGCTAGTGAAGTAAAATATATATAAAATGTTTGAAAAGTAATTTCATCCACAAGTATATGAAAAAAGAAAGATGGTTCAGGTATTTACATGACTAGAAATAGAATAAGTTTGAGGATTAAAAGAATAAGATTCGAAGATACTAAAAATTTATTATTCATCATTCCTGCGTGTTATTTTTGCATTTATTTCCACCCAGTTCTCATTTTTTCAAGTTTTCCTTATTACTTTTGGATTTTTGCATTCATTTTAACCTTCTTCTTCATTATTTTAGTTTCACTTATTATTTTTTGCATTTTTGCATTTATTGCAACCCTTTTCTCTAGTTTTTTTTAGTTTTCCCTATTACTATATAAAAAAAACAAAGAAAAGTTGCTCGTGTAGACCATTATTATTTTATTATTTTTGTTACAGAATAATTAATAGTCGAAATTTAAAACAAAGTTATAACTTATAATAAACTTGCAAGTGCCCAGTGCTTTGGCACTTACCTCTATATCTTGACGCCTTTACAGCTCTATTTATCCGAGTAGCGAAAAACACTTAAAAAAAATAAAAGCCCCATGAAAAATATCATATACAATACTTTCTCTTTCAGAATTCAAGTTGTTTTGCTAAGAAGTACAAGCATACGAAAGATGCTGTTGTATGTATTCACTTGAAACTAACAAAAAGAGTCAAACATTGAGGGTATGACCTTTTCAAGGAAAGAGTAAAGGGTGTGAAAATACAGAGAAGGTTTATAGCCCAAACCTTTTAATAAGAAACTACTTAGGGTGATTGATACCGTCTCAGTGAGCAACTATCATGAATCTCTTTAGTATTCAAACCTTAGGAACATCTACTGTTGGCGTTATCCCCACGAGGTTACGCAATTCTTTTGATTTCAAAAAAATTACTAGAGACTAGTCTTTTACAACTCAAAAAAAGGAGTTCAATAGCCAATCTATAATGCGCCAGTTACTTAATAATGATAAACACTCTCTGCATCTTCTTGACTGCCATTTGAATCTTGCCAGTTCAAGAACGACTATAATAAACTACAAAGACTTCGTTCCTAACTCCAAACAAGGACAATCAATAATGAACAGAAGATCGAAATGGGCGATGGTAAAATTTCCCCACAGCTTCCACTGTGTGTGCATGCTTGCATTAACAAATATTTAGCTGCGGCTAATAGGTGACTTCCTATTTCTATTAGCTGAAGGAAAACATCATCTCGAGTTGATGGTAATTAGACCACATCGGATAACTTCAGTCCCCGAATGTTGGTCTAATTTTGATAGATTTGAGGCGACAACGATTAAAGAAACACATGGATCTTTTTATAGTTTCAATCCTATATACAGATCTGATGGTGGAATTCAATAGCAAATATATACCATTACATCATTTAGCTTAAAATCATTGAACTGATTACGACACTGCAGCAAACCCTTTTGACTACAGTTCGGTCAACACAGTATTTTTTGCACTCTAAGTACTGATGAAGGCAGTTTAGGAAAAATCAGAGTTCTGCTCATCCGTCGTAATCTAAGATTTGTGAAGGAAAATTACTGTTGAAATTATATTAGCTAGACGCATAGAATCAGAATTCCGTAAAATATTTCTACCATGACATAGAATTTACTTCTCTGAAACACCTTAATAAGTGCATGTTACTAAAAGTAGTTAGCCAAGAAAAAAAGTAGATGCTGAATAAGATTGTTGGTAAGCACGTGATTGTAAAAAAGGGAAAAAATCATCTGATTCGGTAACGACTACGAAGGAAAGATTCCTATTCTATGATACATTAAGGAGTTGTTCTTCAATGCTCAAGTTTATCGTGGATTAGAGTAGAATATTGCAATTTTTAATATTTATTTATTTAGCCAATATTAAAGATGAATATGATCAGCTAATTGTTAAAATTGAATACAGCATCATAACCTCAAAGATAATATCAGCTTTGACAAAGTTCAAATTTGACACTTCTATGATAAAGTTTAATATAGACATTTTGACAAAATTCAATATGGACACTTGTTTGACAAAATAGAGTCCAAGATAATTCACGTTCAATAATTAATTTATCCTAGGGTTAACATATTAACTCGTACCATTGTCCATTATTACCCTATATTATTACTCATTTAAATTAAACTAATCTTTTTCAAAAAGTATCTATATTGAATTTTGTCAAAGAATTATCCAGATCTTTGGAAAAGTTTAAAATGAACAATTCTTTGCTAAAATTCAATATGGATTCCTTTTTGAAAAAGATAAGTTTATTTCAAATGGATAATAAAGTAGGTTAATAATAGACAAGGGTACGAGTTAATTTGGCAACACTAGGATAAATTTAATTATCAGCTTGAATTATCTTACATACTATTTTGGTTTTAGTTAATTTCTAAAAGCAAAGGAATAATTAAACTAAGATAGATCAAGATAAATGTCAGTGTTCAGATTTTCTTTAATTTTATTAACACTCCTCGTATATGACGAAAGGTTTGATGATACTCGCCTGGGTATGGGTCACCCTTGACCAAATATTTCTTGTTGAGCCTCTCTGTAATCTTATGAAGTTTTAATATAATAACTATAATGATTTTCTTATAAAAACAAATCGGAATCTGGTATTGAGACAAATTGTTTAAAAAAGCCTAGTACCTAGTAAATTATCATTTAGCCCATCTCAGAAATAACACGTACAGGCCGAAATGTATACTGGAGTAAGAACCATGGACCGTCCTCTTTGATTCTATACCATATTTAATGGACGAATCATGAAGAGGCTGAACGAAGAAAAAAAAATCTGTTGAATACCAAGGAAAATTCTAAGAAAATATAAAATTGAACGGGGTAATAGATCAGTAATGAAAACTAGGAAAACATAACATATAACATATTTGGGAATATTTGAGGTGGTAAAGCAGGTTTGATTTAAACTATAGTAGATCAAATTGTTCACATCAACCCTTCTCTCGTTCATAGCAACCATTCTACCTAATAGATAATTAACCTAAAAATGAGAAAAATATCAGCATTATTTGATTTGTACCGCGGATTCTTACCGAAGAAAAGAGTAGCTACCATTCTGTCATTCATAATAGTAAACCTATATTTAGGGTTATTCATTTCCTATCACAAATCTGAATACAATCGATTCCTAGTAATATTTCATTTTTGTTTTATTTATAATACTATTTTCCCTTTCACATTTAATTATATTTAACTATATTAGATTAGACGAATTACTATTTTCACTGAATCCAAAAGAAAGATAAACATTGTGCCAGATGATTTCCATCTATGCCAAAATTTCTGTCTCATAATTAAGAGGTGCTTTAAATCCTCTTGAAATGAAGAATTCCGCAACAGAAACAATACAAAATTTTATTCAAAATCTGATTTGTAAGACGTAATAACATAAATCTCTTTTTCAGGAGATAGTTAATAGTCAATGGCATTTGCATTTAACTGAATTAATCATGTCAAGGGAATAGCTTGCAGACTTCTACACTGAAGTCTTATGAAATCTGCCAACGTTACACGGCCCTCACCAAATTGTCTATCGTGGATTAATCTTGCTATTGCCGCAATGAATTCCGCGCGCCCCGCCACGAATGTCTAAATAAAAATCAAAGTAGTAAAACGAAATATACAGTATACACACATTTTTATACGTACATGAGCATAGGCGACCCAATATATCCGAAGTGAATTTACGGCTACGTTTCTTCGCACTCTGAAAAAATGCAATTTAAATGTTCGCGTAAAAGTATTTTGTGAACGGCATCGTGATCAATATTTACAGATTTCGCATTTGTTTGGAGTCAGAAAAATAGATGAGTATTTTATTACTCTCAGAATTTCGATTGCATACCAAAATGGATAATAAAATATGAATTTCTCAATGGTGTGTTCAAAGTTAACCGAATGTTGAACCTTAAATCATCAGGGCCGAAAAAATATGTTTGGGGCTGGTACAAATTATGTAAACATTATTAATTTGATTCGTTTCGTTTAGCTTAAGAATATATTTTTCTATTCGAATAGGTTAGATTATTTAAACAATTTTAAGGTCAAATGTCACAGTCGAATAGCTAGTTAACGAGTTGAACTCGTATTTAAAATAACCATTGATCTAAATCACAGTCTGCTCAATATTAGTCTGGAGAGTATCTATCTGCTTTTAAAAATTGATAAATGAACTTAAACCACAATATTTGCACTAAAACAGCAATATACCAGCTAGTTCAGTTGCGTTTAATGATTTTTAATTATTGCGTTAATAGAGATAAGTTGACTTTGTAGGGAAAACTTTTGCTTTTGAAGTTAACAAAACTTTTAGATAAGAGAAGAGATATGTTGTTACAGCAGAGTAAAAAAAGAATGAAAAGATAAATGAAAAATAAAAATAAACGGAACACTAAAATATTTGGAAAAGTTGCCTGACCTTAAAAGGAAAAAGAAAAGAAAAACATACAAATTAGAGGCTCGACCGCCGGGATGAAAGTAAGGTGAAACAAGGGGCAACAGGATTCTGAAAAGCTACACAGGGAAGTGGAAAAATATCCCGATCCAAAAGTCCAAAAAATAACTAAAAAAATATTTGCTTCCTTTGAAGCCTTTCCATATCTCAGCAGGTCCATAACAACTTTGGTACCTAACTAAAAATAACTCACACTATTTGAAATTGGTGCCTTTGCACAATATCAACCATTTTAATATAGGATTTCAAATAAAAAACAGTACAAAAGGGTAAAAGAATGACTACCTTACTAACTACGAAATATAATTTCACACTACTCATGTATATTTAAAAAAAAAGCACCTGGGAACTATTTCTCCCTCCTTGAATTTAGAGACTAAAACAACAATGCTATTGTTAAAACAATCCATAACACATTACACTAACAGTTACATCTTCTATGTCCAGGTCAATGTCAAAACGACATCTATGCGATCAATTCCTGATTAAAGATATTTGTCGTGGTATAGCTGACTATATAATATAATATATATTATTAGTATGAAGGAGAAGAGTTCAAGCTATTATAGCGAACATTCCAATGACTGATTGCTACGTTGATGCGCGAATTAGAAAGATCAGGTTGAGGCGCGTGGTCAATACGCTTAACTCTAGGTTGAGTCTGAGGTTGACGAGATTTGAATAACGAGGCCGAGAGTGACGTTCAGGTCAATTAAAGACAAACATAAGAAAATATAAATTTTATTTACAAATTAAAAATAATCAAAATGATATACAGGAAAATTAAAAGTTGGATAATGATTTATCGTTACCAGTGGAAAAGTCTAATTTATATTAATTTATTTCGAGCTACCTGCTCAGATCCAAATGGGCTTACAAGATTAAAGTGTGAAAAAGGGGTCTTACGGATCAGAGGACGACAGCGACTTCAAGGAAGTTGGAAGGAAAGTAGGCGCTCGGCGAGACGACCTTGGCGGCATCTTTAGAGGAGGGATCTTGGTCAGGAGAGGAGTGGAAATGAAGAGTATGGTCAGCACCTTACTTCCTGGGTCGTGAAGCCCTAAGCTTTAACCTTAGCTGGAAATCAAGGGGAGGGCTGGAATCCATAGTGATTTTCGGGATAGGTATGGTTACCTCAAAGTAACTTCGACGGAGCTGGGTGCTTCGAGGAGTCGAAGGAGTAATCCGGGGTAGCTGCTTCAGAAAACAGCGGGGGCAGAGGCTTTCGTTTGACCGTGGATTCCATACTAGGGAGAGAAATTCCAGCCTTCCATTAGGTACACACAAAACCTTCGACTTGAGACAAGGGATGTCTTCTTGCAAGCGAGCCCTGTTCTTTACTACTGTTTCAAGGCGGCTAAGGAGTTTAAATTTGGGGATTCTTCTCATGCGGTAAATGGAGAATAACCCCCACCTTGGGGAATTCCCAGTAGGCAGGGGAGGCGCTAGACTATCGGCAATAAATGGTTATTTTACCCCCTCTCTCTATCTCTTTGGGAGAAACTGCTTGAATTTACGACCGCATAGGGGATGTTCTCCACACTCTACTTGGATCGTACAATGTTGGGGGAGGCACCCGGGCTTGCTTCCCCATGTGACTCTCGGCCGCGTGGGGTTTGGCTAATCACATGACTTCTTGCAACGTGCTAAGCATTGCAAAAAAGAAAAAAAGGGGTATCCTTCTACAATATTAAATTTAAATGTTACTAAAGAAGTACTGGCCAATTTAACAGATCAATTAAATTACTTTTTCGACTAAGTGTTAAACAAATAACGACCATAATGCTCCATCTCCGATGTTATAATGAACTTACGAAACTGCAGATGGTCGCACATTGCAGAAAAGTTGGCGGTAATTCTTTCCAAAAGACAAAAAAGTCTTAATGTTTAGAAAGTGGTCGTGTAGGGATCTGGACAATACAAAAATTTTAATATATTTGATATGATTTAGGGAACTTTGTGACATATTGACAAAATAAACTGGTATTTTTGGTTACATTCATTTAGGAATATAGAACCTATCCATTGCGAGTGAGAACGTTACTCTGGTGAAATCAAATTGGATAAAAGCTTCGATTAAGGGTAGAGAATTCCATAATCCAAAGAATAGTTGGTTCAGCTAAGTGATATCGATTTAATACTTTACTCAAAGCAGTCCTTTAATATCTAACACAAAAAAATACGTAGAAAAGATGATCTTAGGTAATGCTTTGCGTAGAATAAGATAAAAATATAACCAAAATAATCTATGTTTATACTTCAGTTACAATCAAAATATTCCTAAAAATGTTCACGAGAGATCTCATGTCCTTGCTAACATTAAATTTCGTACATATTTTTTTCCTTTCGCTCTTGATTAAATTTTTTCAAATCACATGAGATTTTCTGCCTTCATTTTCACTATAAACAAACAAAATAGTGCGCTATAAGCCTAGAAGTTCTTATATAGAAATCCAAATGCCATATATATATATATATAGTGAAATTAAATAGTATAAGGGAATGAAGGTGATTGTATAAAATTTAAAAACTAGCAATAGTGTCTCAAAATGAAATTAATCGTCCCTTTGTCTAACTAAAGATCAGAACTTACAAAGGAATTATAAAAAACTAGTGTCGACCTTAAAATAAGAGACCGGGAGAATTTAAAGATAGGGAAATATTTAGATGCAAATTTGATAATGCATCGCGCGCTTTTAGGATGTTGAATGTTTCCTTATATGAACGAGCCAGACCACTTATTAAAAATATTTAGTGAACACTTCATCAATGGCAATACCATCAAAAATACAAATAACTTACCTACGATACAAAAAGTAAGTAAGTTTGATGAAGATAATTCTCTATGAATTAATGAAATTATCGAAAATTAAATTAGTTTTATAATAAGAATATTAAAATTTAAAAAACATTAGGTTCCGATAAATTCTAGCCGATCCACTTTAAAAAATTAGGAAACAAATTATTAAAATCAGTTTTAAAATGTCTATTAGAATTAAAATAATTCCTAAATAGTTCCAACACGCAAATGTAATACCAACGTTCCAAAATGACATATGATGATCATAGAAATTTTCGACCCATCTCTCTTACGTGTGTCCTTTTTAACCAAATAGAGCCCATTTTAATAATAGATCAAAAAGCACATGTAGGTAAATAACTTATTAAAGGATACAACACGGCTTCTGAAGCCAAAACTTGTAGTTAACAAATTTCCTTGACCAAATTAAGGCAAAAGATATAGTTTCTTTCGATTTAAAAAAGGCTTTAGATACCTTTCCACATAAATGACTTTTAAAAGAGATAATATCCAATAAAATAATTAAAAGCGTACTAAAATAAATGAGCAATGAATGGAGACCCCAGGTAGAGTGTTGATTAAATAGACATTGTTTATCATGGGTATAAGTCAATAATGGCGTTCCTGTAGGGTCTGTTCTCGTACCCTTATCTTTTTTTAATATATGCATAAAAATTGTCTTGTCGTGAATTTATTCTGTCAAAGTTCAAAAAGTTTTGATGACAGGCAAGTAGAGAATAAGTTAAAATATCATACTGACTGTGATAACTTTCTAAAAGCCTGAAAAAGACTAGATAAATGGTCAGAAAGATGTCAGATGCAATTCACTGTTGGCCATTGTGAAGTAATGCATATTCGTAGTGATAAAGCAAGTAAATAAGAAAAATGTTTTGGTGTTTTAATCGTGAGTAATATTTTATATTTATTGTTAAATTGTAGCGTGATAAACAGTGATGAGGATTCCTAAAAAAAATATTGAGGCTTTTGTTTTAAATTAATAACTATTATATTATGCTTATAAACGGCGCTTGATATACCATTTAAATTATGTGCTACAATGGAAAACGTCATTTTAAATTGGAACACGACCAATCTCAATGAATGAAATTAATTCTTGAACCAAGAAACAGATCGTAAGAAGAAAGATAATGGAACAGTAGCATCTGCACAGCCAAATTATTAAGGTCTTGAAAATATATAACGGATTTATTAATATAAATGATAACTCATTATTGAGCAAGAAAACAGAATGGTAACTAGAAATAATGGCTTCAAACTAAAAAAAAAAGATGTTTCTCGTTGATATTACGAGCATAAATATAGTTGAGACTAGAATAAACAAATATGACTTAAAACTGTGTACTTGCGAGAATAAGAGTGTGAAACTGATTATTTGTAATATCCTTTCATCCTTTACGTATCTTTTAGCTCTGAATTCTATGCTTTTCCCTCTAATAAAAACTAGCCTGAATTTGATCATAGGGTCTTAGCTGATCCCTAATTTTGTCATTGTATCAAAACGTGGTAAAAAATGACTAACTTATGATTTTACAACCCTTCATCCCCCGTTATGTGAACTAACGTTATCATTCTATCAACTTCATGTATAAAGTGAACATTTTTATTTCTTTTTATCCTTCTAAAATGGTGTTTTGTTCTAATCTAATCAATATTTTAATAATTTTATTTACTTTAATTTAAAATGAAATGCAACCAGAAGAGTTGTGTCTGGTATTTCGTGTTAGCCGGTTTGAAATTTTATTTTGGTCTCATGAAGGTCATAAAAGTGGAAGAGCTTTATGAATGTTTTCTTCTAACCCACATTCTTTTTGTGCTTGATGATTTGTCTAGCCAGAAATTGATTCTGATTTTCCTTTGGATGGGGCATGTTAACATAGAAGCAAGGATATCCTGGCATTTCTGAATTATAATAGGCCCATATTAATTACTAAGAATGACTAGCAGCTTCAAAGTCTGTAATATAACACCAAGGATTATTCCGTTTGGGAGTGGCTGAAATTCTAATATAAATTTGGCAGCGAAAAAATTATTGGCAGGAAATATACTGTCCAGGTATACCTGTGTAGACTAGCCCGGCGATCTGAGTCGTACACATGCACGAGCAGATAGCTGAGCACAGACCGCTTGAAATAATTCGGGGTGATTAAGAAGAGTGCGATTTACGGTTGACCAGTTTTTTTGACTAATGGCTTGCAAAGTTGCCATTCAAAAGATATATAAAGACAATAGCCCCCAAATATAATTTTAATATATAATAAAAGGGGCAATTTTTCTATACATATTTATGTCGACGTATGGTGGCCAAGTGTACGTGAATATGCGCACATCGGCTCTAAGGTAGGTTAAGAAAGGCAACAACTCTTATTGTTTTTAAGAGTGCGATTTAATTAGATAGCGGCAGCTGCGTGACCAAGGAATATATCAAACACAATGACAAAAATAGATTTTTAATACACAGGAACTAAAAAGGCACAACAATACATATGGATATATAAAAGGTACATAAATGAGACGGACTTAAGCTCTGAATACCAATTAGATAACCGTGGTTAGGGAATGGTTATGACGGGAGATTGAGGGTAATGAATGATTTACTTCCTTTTACACTCGAGGGCAAGGTGGGGCAAACTTGGGGAAGTCTTGGTGACCATAATTACTCACGGGTGGTAGCAACAAAATCTACAGTGGGTTAGGGCTACTTTGCGAGATGCGGGCCTCTTGTCATCAGGGGTCACAGAACGAACTTCAAAAGGTGGGTAGATGACTTTTCCACACTTGTGTTGAGCGAGCTAACAGGCCTCTTGTCCTAAAAAGTCACCAAAAGAACTTTGGAGGAAGCCTTCTCCAATTCTTATTCCGAAGGCGGATGAAAAAGGCTGATGTTGCCTCACGAGACTCTTCTCCCCGACCCAAAGACAGCGGGGTGATCTCCAGCTCTTCCGTGGCTTGCGTCCGTCACTCACACTTCTTGGGAGAGAGCTCGTTGAATAGCTCCAAAATAGGGAGAGAGATAGAGACCATCTTAACCTTCGTTATCGGGCGCGACGAACCGAGCGTCTCTTCAGGGATCAGCTGGCCCGACAGGCAAAAGCGGCTGGAGAAATAAACGCGGTTCACGGTAACCTCGGTGTGAATTTCACGGAAACCTGGCGGCGAGTCAAAGAGGGTGATATTGGAAGGGAAAGGGGAAAGCAAACGGCTCGCTTTCTGTCCCGAAGTACGATCTTAGGAGGTGGAAAAATAATATTATTCTAAGGGGATACCTCCACAATATATATATATATATATATATATATATATATATATATATATATATATATATATATACGAGGGTGTCCTGCTCCTCCACGAAAATGCTCCTGTCCACAAGGCCAGAGTTGCACAAGCTGCCCTGCGCGAGTGCTGATTTGAGGAGCTCAACAATTCCCCCTACATCAAGATATGGCCCCTAGCGACTACTTTTTATTCCTCCAGCTCAAGGCTGCACTGCGTGGACGCCGGCTGGTTTATGGACGATGAAGATTTCTAGCTCGCCGTCCAAGAGTGGATTGAACAGCAGTCGGGAGATTTCTTTTTGTTGGGAATTCGAAGACTTAGGGACAAGTGGCGCAAGTGCATTGAAGGCGAGGGTAGTTATATTGAAAAATAATAAATCACTTTTCCTTATATCTCGTTTCCTTATATCCGAATTTTGAAACTTATTGCCCGCCCTCGTGTATATATATATATATATATATATATATATATATATATACAAAAGGGGGAACAAATTACTTATGGTAGTCAAATGAATTAACGAGGTAATCTGGGGATGCCCATACAAGATTGCTTTACCTTTAACCGCGGGCGAATTGGATGTGGGGTTGAATACAACGGCACAGGTCTTCAAGAGGATACTTCGATAAGTCCTAAAGAAGAGGCCTCGAAGATGGGGTTAGGTTACTTCGTGCTGAAGAAGGAGATTTTCTCTGCTCCATAGACACGTAATCTCACCTCGAAACGATTTTCCAGATCCGCAGGGAGTATCAGTCTCGAAAGAACGGGAATCTTGAAGGGGTGGCGAAGACGAAAAGGCCGCGGATCTCTTCGGCAAGAAAGGGGTTTGATAGTTTTCCTCTGAACAGGAATCAAAGTCTAACGAAGGTAGATCTGCTGGCGAGATCTTTGACGAAGTACGACGACGGCTCACAGGGGTTCACGGGAAACAGACAGCAGTCTGAACGGAGTGGATGACGGGCTTTCAATCTCCTCGATAGATGGTGAGCTTCGGATTAAATACCCAAAGGGCTGATGAGATAGACGCCTCAGCACGTTGCGGTCCTTAAGGTGATCTGGGCGCCAGTCTAAGCAAACACCTTTCATGTTAACGCGTCATTCGAGACGATGAAACCTGCCTCGCAATATGGGGGTAAGGTTGAAGTGGCTGTGCACGGTGTTATCGCAGGGGAAGGGGAGGGGAAGACTTATGGCCTTTGAAAACAAACACAGTTGTGTGATGGTTAAGCGAGAAACTGATTCTTCCTCGATCTTTATAAAATTTTCACGCTGGCGCAATTAGTCTTGAAAGAGTAGAGGGGTATTTCCTTGGGGTCTTCCTCTTACGGTTGTCCTTCAAAGGGTATTTCCTCACATAGACAATAACTATGTGCCACGAAGGATACCTCTGTAGAAAATTTCATTTGTTAGTTTGTCATCAAGGTGAGTAACTATGTAAGATTATTTGAGAAGAATAACTTTTTCGCCACTCTATTTATGGCAATTTGGTAATTACAATAAACAGATAATTTATTTACTAAAAAAAAAGATAATTGTGCTGAGATATGTAATTTCATTACTCGCTTTCACCTGTGAAACAGAAACCATGGCTTCAGTTGCTTTGACAAACAAAACTAACTCACTCGTAAAATATAGTAAATCCAGCAAGGCTTTTGTTAAGAGCCTCCATTATAAGTATATCGCCAGCTGCTTTTCATTGCAGGTACAGAGTTAATCTCTTTCATTGGTTTTGGGTTAAATTTTTTATTTTCAAAATTTTTTATTACGTCTCATAGAAGTTAATTCAAATAAACTCTAACCTTTGGTGGTCACTCAACATCACCTGGCTAGAGTTAAAATTATAAAAAAAATCTTTCCTGGAGTTTCTTTCTTTTCTTTCACAATTTGGTCTATTTAAGGAATATTTCCAGAATTTCTTTAATCTTTTAACTCACGCCAAACCCTGCATTCTTTAAATATATGATTGTGGGTTGGCTACATAGTGTCAATGATTTGATTCTTTGAAGCTTCTGGTTGGATGCCTTTCGTGACGTCATTTTTTACTACATTACTAAAGTCGTTTGTAGAAAGGCAAGACACATCGCTAAAAGCTAAAAATATGTGATGTAGAGATTTTAGTTTTCCTTCGACCCTTTCTCGACGTTAAGATATTACTAGGCAGGAAAGGAGTTAGGATGGTTTCAAGCGAGACAAAGACTACTGGATGATATGTCAGTGACGCTTCTTACTTTATCCCTATGACCATATAAATTTCTATTTCATTTTCAATATATTTGTTTGGATTAACTTAACATACTTGTCAACAAAAGCAGTGCTTTTTCACTAGTTTAATATTTACTTCTTCTTTTATTCTTATTTAATTGAATTGTCTTGCATATAATCAAACAAAAATCATTACTGCACTTCATAAGAAAATTATTTTCTGTTGATTCTTTAATCAGACACTTCTTTTAATAAAATTAATTCCTGACGCTTTCAAAATGACAATGACATTAACTTTTGAGGAAACATAATTCTGACTGTTGCTAGGCTCAAATTATAATAGTGATAAAACAAGAGCAACTTAACAATATTGCTAATATTTAAAATATAAATGTACTCTGGCCTATGTGGGAACACTAGTTCTGATTTGAGCGAAGTTAAACCGCATCGAGTGTGGTTAGTTCTTGGATGAAGTTTCGATTCGGGTCCCTTTCCAGGTGGCTGCCATACTGTTTAGAACTCACATTCTGGATCCCACGTTGAACAGTATGTTTCCACTGGGAAATGAATCTTCATGGAGGGATGAAATAACCCATCTTGATATGCGAATATGTGTATCAAAATATGATTTAAATTCTCAACAATTCATAACCACCATATGATCAATACTTTTGAAGCGCAGAAATATATGGGTGGAAGACACAATGGTACTCCTACTATGTATATAATGATAAAATATATGAGAAAATCCATTTTTATATAACAATCGAAAACACTGATACACTGCATTCCATATCCTACATGCCACTATTTTTCGGAAGGAAATAATCTATTAAATGAAATTTATTGGAGGAAGGTGCTGTAATGTTGCGCACTTCAATGTTATGAATAGGGGAAATCTGGCAGATGTAGCAAACCCAGAGACAGGAAAGCAAGGGGCAGATCGTTAAAGTATAACATGCATTGTGCTCTTCGAATGAGCAAACAAATAAGAGATGAATAACGAGAATATTGGGATTAAAGCTATTGGAACTAATTTCAATTAAGAAAACAATCTTATTTTCTTAGTGTATTTTGTTCATAAAAAATCCTTTAGAAATTTATGACCTTTCTCAGAGATCTATTGAACCCACAATTCTATTTTTAACCATTAATTTTCTTAATCTTTCTCCTTCCTTATCAGCGATTAGTATGTTCAATTTTGGATGTCTGAGGAGCTATTCTCCCGTTATTATCATAGATTCCTCTACATCGGTCCGAGAAATTTACCTTGACGATATTTCCAATTGTTCTCCTTGTCAACATATTCTTTATTTACTAGACAAAATCTTCTTGCCTACTAGTCAGTTTCCTTTCTTCATATTTGTTTCTATCTAAATTTCTTCACTACTGAGCAAAAAACCTTTGGTAGTTTAACCAATTTATTTTCTTTTTCCCTTATCGGTAAAAATTATCCTTCCGTTCTATGTTAACTTGTATTGATTTTTTGCAATAATCATTCCTTTCTCTATAAAATCAAGCGTAAAGGAATGAAAGAGTAATATTTCTATCAGTGAAATGGTCTTTACATATCTATGTATATTCCGTTGAAAATAAATAAGATCAAATTTTGTTATATCCAACACAGTTCGATACGTTTAAATTGGCTTGCACGAATAAAATGCATATATTTGTGAGGGAGCAAACAACTTCTGTAATTAGTTGAATGCAACGTTTGCTGCAGGAAATGCGCACATTGAGTTAAAGTCTTTGAGGAATATTAGCGTTATATTTGTTGTTCGAACATTATGTAAAACATTCATAAAATTCACAGAGCTTTGGATTAAATGATGTAAACAGCTTTTAATGATGGGATATTTTGTTGATGCATTTATATCAATAAAATATGGTCGTAATGGAAAAATTAGAGTTTAATCCTTTAAATATACTTCTAAAGAATACTGTTTTCATATCAGTACTACTTATCATACGTTTTCCCTGAGACCAGGCGATTAAAATTGTTTTTATTAATTTACAGCTTAAGAAAGCAAAAAAAGAGTACTCTTGTCACAGGAAGTGATTCACTCAACATGTCGGTGTATAACTGCCAAAACAGAAAAAAAAATTAATGAGACAACATAAAGGCATCAAATAATCATACAAAACTTACCTGGTGGCCAACCTATGTCTCTTTTGCTAGGTGTGCGGCCACTAAGAGGGCCATTACGTTCTTTGGGTGGGTTTACAGGTTCCTAAGAGAGGAGATGATGTGTGTAGTGCTTGATTGTGAGGGGTTAGGGCAATATAGTACTGAGTGTTATGATATATGCTAGATTTTGGTTACATCTTGTCCATGTTTTTGTCGCGGAAAGGCTTATTTTGTGTTTGTAATGTTGTTCTATAGTGAAATCGCCTGACCTGAGTTGAGAAAGGATTACTCGGTCTGTTCTATTTAATGAAAATTCTCTGATTGGTTTATTAAGGAGGATGGCTCATTTAGGATGATGGGCGATGTTAGTGTGTTGAAGTATCTTTGAGTGAAGGTTATGTGGATGTGTTTGTTAAAGTTGGAGATAGGTGGGTGGGAAAGAGGTTATTGCAAAGGTGTTAAAAGTAGTGTGCTGGGGCTTTTCTCTTGAATTTGGTCGCAGGGGTATGATGTTAGACGGTGTCTGGGTGTCTACGAGTCAATATTTTGCTAAAGAGTTGGGTTCTAATCATATCTAGGTCTATTGTGATTGCAGGTATTTTTGTTTCGGCATTGAGGAATGTGGTCGATGTAATACTTCTCTCATTTTAGGTTTGATAAAAAAAAAAAGTTACATTCTGCTCCTTCAAAAACATCAATCCTCGCTAGAATTATTTCCATTTTGCGGAATAGCTTCAAGTATAATGGGTCATCAGACCTTTCTATTTTTTTGCTGAATCTGCTCTGGTATTTGTAAAATGTAACATGAAAATTAATATACACCAACTTAAATTTATATATATATTTGATTATATTCAAGGGAGATTTCACTTATTTATTTAGAAATAAAACAAATCTCAGGCAATTTGAAATCATACTGCTAATGCAGGTATTGAGAAAAGGAAAAAATATATAAATATATATTTCTAAACCATATGCAGGAAGCAGAACTTAACATCTAAGGGTTTGGATAGTTTTAAAATGTAGTATTCAATCTTGTTGTTTGTAGAAAAGAGGTAGATCACGAGCAATATTAATGCCGTACTTAGAAGAAACCGAGGTTATAGGGGAGTGGTTTTGATTGTTAGCAATGTATGGAGGTACTCAACTTTTATGAAAGTAAATTAAGAATCAGACTACAAAGATGATTCCCTAACTGTATTCTAATTTTGGCTGGGCTTACGGAAGGCTTTAAGGTAAATCGAGGTAAGGAAGGACGTTGCAAAAGTATACCTTATTCTAATATTAGCCTATTAATGGGACAAGCAACACGACACAAAGTTATTTTGCGGGTGACTAGCAGTCTATATATAAACAACGCAAAGTATAAAATTCTGAGCGACAAGACTTAGTGAATTTAAAAAGCGGGAACGTGAACGAGATAATATTCTTAACGACAATAATCTACTAATCTTAATAATACAATTGATCGTCCTAATTGAGTTGCCACGGGTATATATATGATTATTTTATAGAGGGCGTGGCCTAGAATCGTTCGTGGGATAAACTTCAGTTGTCAAGCTTATTGGTCCTCACCCCTAAGGCAGAGCTAACGAAAGTTGTGTATGTCGAATTACTTACATATTCCTAGTTTTATCTATATAAATGGATAAGCCTGTCACAGCTTTGCGATACAATTCCTTTTGGTAAATGGGTGTATGTACCAACATGCCTCGCAGACTTCCGTTTCTTGATAAATCAATTCTGAGACGGAAATTGTTTGTTTATGAGGTGTTTTATTGACGCTTTCTGCCTAATACCGCGCACAAGCTAAGGAAAAGCTCTCTCATCGCAATCGGAGACAACGACGATTTTTATTCGACAACGAGGGCTAAATTGACATCCATGAACTCTGCCATAAACAAACGGTGAGTATCTGACGAGGATTTCCATCTCCGAAGGCCAAACTGCGTGTGATCACTTATCCTCCACGTTAGGTAACCCAACTTTCCCATTGCAGTCATCGTATCCCGGCTGGCCCTTCCTATCAAAATAAACGTCAGCGGTTGCAATGGTTGACGTCTACAGATTATTCATTAATCTGAACTGAACGAATCGTCCTATCCTTTGTGTGCGAGCCCCGATTTAAAATACCCTTTTAATCACCAACCTTACCCCGACCACTAATTCTAGAATTATCTTTCCTGTATGTCTCGTGCCGATATTTAATTTCCCCTGTGCGATCATTCCCTTTAAACCCTATATTTGTGTATATTCAAATTATTTTTTTTTTCTTGTTGGTGAAGGTATACTGTATTTTCGTTATTATCTTTCTTTTGTTAACTTAAACGTGTACCAGCAACCTGGTAACCTTTGGCAAACTTGCACTCTGAATTATTTGTTTTAAAAGGACCCCGCAAATTTAAAAGTAAACCATCCCCACTGAATTCTTAAATATTTGCCGTCACGAAGGGGACAGATCAAACCTAAAGCTAACTTTCACCCCAAAACTCAAAAAGGGCATACACATATATAGAAGGAATCTGGCCATTTCACTATATATTAATATATATATATATATATATATATATATATATATATATATATATATATATATATATTTTAGAAACCCCAAGATACCATCACAAATGAATTTGGGTTAGAAAAAATGACTCTGGCTAAATTCAGGTCAAAATTCAAATATCTCAATGTCACGCCCGCTCTTTGAAAATATGCAGATTTGCAAGATACTCAGGAGGTATCAGTAAATGTCTTGTACGTTTTTTAAGGTGGAGGTTCCCCTGGATGTCTATTATACCACTTTTCTTTCATTTATTACATCATGGTTCATA
The DNA here is from genome assembly GCA_963969495.1 of Ceratothoa steindachneri. NCBI lineage: Eukaryota > Metazoa > Arthropoda > Malacostraca > Isopoda > Cymothoidae > Ceratothoa > Ceratothoa steindachneri. The sequence goes on along the minus strand of OZ018322.1, from coordinate 152,511,784 downwards.
TTAAACTTAAAATCTTTTGCATCAAATTATCATCTAACTCTTTATAAGAGATATTAGTGCATTTTTTGTTTTATGTGCGACCTTCTTTCGGTAATTTGATACAACATGCAGCTAATATTGTTTCTCTTGTTCTTCATTAGTGAGAATTTTGTTGTAAACTTCTATCAGTTTTACTCTTCTTTCAGCAATGTCATTACCAACTGCCATACGGTTAACAACATTTTCTGCCACCTAAAAACTTTCTCCTTGAGGCCAAAAAAGAAGATAATAAACTTATAATCTTGAAGAAGAACTTTGTATTAGTAGTAACAAAATCTTGAATTTTCTTCTTTTCAACAGTTTCAATATCGCCTTGCGTTTTCTTTTGTGGGTCTGAGTCTGATGCTGTTGTAAAGGCTTCTTTCAATTTTTTGTGTTGTCTCATGACTGATTTTATTATTAAAGAAAACCAAAGCAACCAACTCTTCTGCCAAATACCACAAATGATTCTTAAATTTTTGCAAAGCTCTACTAGCTAGCTCTTCATTTATACTTGTGTAATTTTAAGGCTCTTCAATAGGCACAAATCATTACGTGAAACAATTGCAGCACTCAGAGCAGACAACCAATGTTTGATATAAATTAAAGCAGGAAACCAACAAATTTCCTTTAGACGTTTATCTTGTTTCACTGTTAATTTGAATTGCTTTTTGAACAAAAAGGTTTATCAAATATATCAGCTTCGCCGTCCAACGTGCTATGTAGTAAGCTCCTGGTTTCTTAAAATTTATTACAGTGCATGGAGTGCCGCCTAGCAAGATTATTGTCAGTTCTAAAAGCTCTTTATAATCATCACGAGGTTGCTGTTCACTCAGTAGTTTGGATACAAAAGCAATCATTTCTTCCTTTTCTTGCTGAGGAGAGTTTTCTAATAAATCAAATGATTTCAACTCCAGTGTGTTCCAGTTTCATTTAAATCGTTTGAATACCTCAATGTTAGGACCTGAAATGGTTGTAATGTAGGGGTCACCGCTGCCTCTAAGAGGATTTGAAAAATATGATGTCATCAAGGAAGCCATAGCAAATCTTTTCCATATTTTGTTCGGTTACGACACAGCTCAAGTTTTACGCTCTGGGTTTGATGTTGTATCAAAGCACATTTCTTTTACCTTTTTAGTGAAATTGCACTCACAAACTTTTGTTTATATAGCAGTTGCAGTCTTTTGGTCCGTTTCATGATCCATCTGTATTACTCCAAGCATTTGTGTTGCTTCACTACCAGATATTAGAACAGGAAGACTATCAAAGACTTCATCCCTAGTAATATCTTCAAAACTATGCCATCCCAATGCATAATCAATGGTTTGTCAGTGTCAAAGCTTCGAGTGACATTTTCACTTATCTTTTTTATTCCATGCTGTTTTGCTGTACGAAGTGTGGAGTAGCTTACGTTGTAATCTTTAGGATTTTTCCCCACATTTGATATAGCTGGAATAAGAGTTAGAGAAGCAGGTCGATCACTGAATTTAGACACTTCTAATACAGATAGTTTATTTTCATTGATAGTTTTTTCTTCTTTCATGGTGTCCCTTGTTTAGATGCTGAAGGTTGGTTTAGATCAAATACTTTTGTACTTGATATTGCGTCACTGCTGGAGGCACTATTGCTGGCAATACACTCTTCTATAACTACAGTTTCATCTATAGAACTTTCTTGACGAATACGCAACTTTTCTAAAGATGTTTGCTTCTTTGCTGCTAATTCCTGGCGCTTTTTATCTTCCTCATCTACTCACTTGATTTTACTTTTACGACCTTTCCTCTGTAAATGTAGAAATTCTCTATCTTGTTTAATAGTTATTAATTCATCAGCCACAAACTTTCCTTCCATTTAGTGTCTTTTGCTATTGAAAACTTTGATTTCTTTCCTTTGCTCTTTTTCAACATTTGCCACTAATCGTGAAATTTGTTCAGTTTATTTACAGCATTACATTTCTGCATTGTTGGTATTGTTGCCTTCTGTCAAACGTTCATCACATCTTTAACAGTTGAAGTTAAAGCTTTTATAACGGTTTCGCTTTTAGAATTTCTGTAATTCAGGAATAAGGAAAGTACTTCTTTATTCGATGGCAACACTTTGATTTAATGTATATATTTGTTGGCCAATCAACCATACATCAGTTGTGCTTTGTGTCATGTTTATAACAAAACGACAAAGTAATTAAGAGAAACACACAGTAACACCTCACTCTGATAATGCTGAACACGCACTGAGCTCAGACCCCCTCAGTGGCAGTGTCCTACTGCTCAGTTCATACTTACTCCTACGGTTAGGATTCACTAGTAGTATAAAAAAGGTCTATATTTGACATGCAATTAACCGTTTATTTTCACTGTATTTTAGTTTAAATTTTTACTCACACTTCCTATATATTATAACCTCTAAATAGAAAGAAAATTAAAATATTTTTAAAGAGTGGACGCGGCCTCTGTTTTTATAACATACAAAATCATATTAGAAGGTATCCCAAAAAATCCACGATGGTGCACTATTTTGCATCACCCTAATATATATATATATATATATATATATATATATATATATATATATATATATATATATATTAAAATTCAGGTATCAGGCTTTTAGGGTCATCTGAAGTATCTGATCTCATTTCTTTTAGATCTTTGACAGATTCTTGTATATTAAAGGTTCTGGTTTTAGAAACTGTAGAAACGACTTTACACATTTTTCTTTTTGTGTGCCTATTTTGTTTTAAATTTTGTGAATGTGTGAAACTTTAATCTTATTTCTTTTTTTGTATTGTGTTTGTCGTTTTCTTCGTTGAGTATTGGGCAACACAGGCTCTCGCTCAATTCCGGAGTGAATATTTTGAGTATAATTAAGTATTCGCGCCGTGAAAAATAATTATCGCTGTGTTTTTATTTTTTAGTGATGAATCGTAGTTCCACCAAAGCCTACCAGCAATCCTGCTGTGTTTCTAAATAATCCCCTCCTTTTTTCGTGGTGCTTTTCCTGAAAGTTGGTCAAAAGCGATAAAATGTCATCATTATTTAGCACGTTTAAGTTGCGAGGAGTGTCGCTTGGGTTCAGTGGCAAAGAGCTTCTCCTAGCTAATATCCAAGTAGATGAAATGACTGAAAGAGTTGAGAGAGGACAAAGAGAAAGAAAAGAGGAGAAAGGAGAAGAAAAAAGAGAAGAGAAGGAAGAGGAAGAAAGTGAAAAAATTCACCTTCATTAACTTGAAATGAGTATGACCAGGAAGGAGACGCTGTCCATCAGCTCGAGGTCTGAATAGTAGTAGCAGCTCCTATTAAATTCTGCTCTGTAGTTAATGGCCAGTTCCCACAGCTCTTCCCATGCAGCGTGGCCCATCGCATAGTTACCATTTCGTACGTTTAAAAAGATCCTTAGATGCCCTCTCCCCTAGAAACCAGACGTTCTTTAGAATTCAAGGAGGTCATGACTGAAGACTTCGCAAGGAACCAGAAGAACTGCGATTTCATCCGATCACTGTGGGCTAAGGCGTAGTCAAAAGAGCAAGAACCTACGCAAGGAGACAAGGTGATCTCCTACCAGGTCACATTTAAACTACTCGCCATAGCAGCCTATTTTCAGGCCAATTTAGACACATGAAGACCAACTAGAAGATCTTCAAATATTTTTATTGGCCAGGTGCCCATGAAGAAATCCTCCGCTACTCCAGGTCTTGGAACATCTGGCAAAAGAATGCCCTAAAAAAGCGAGTTAAGCTCGCACCGTCGCAAAGACGACCCCTAATCTCAGAGCCATTTTCCTGTGTCACAATTGCTCTCATTGTTCCAATACAGCCACCGTCGAGCGAAGGTCACAGTGACGTACCAAGGTTAGTGGATTTGGCCACCTGGTTCCCTGAGGTAGTACCGTTGAAGAATATAGAGAGCATATATTGTGCGGAAGCATTAATCTCCATCTTCTCCCCCGTCGGATTACCAAAGTAAATTCTGTCTGATCTTAGCCGCCAATTCACGTCACAACTGATGGAGTAGGTCAGCATGCTTCTGAGGATAAAATACCCTTTTTACCACTCATAACAATAAAAACTTCCGAGTCGACAAAATTTCAGGGCACGCTTCGCAAGGTCGATTGGGACTGAGAAAGAGAGAGAAATTAATTGGGAATTCAAAAGACAAATGAGAAATTTATATAAACACGCGGAAACTATACAATGTATATCTTTCATGAGCAGTAGCTCGCTGCCTTAGTATGCTTGGTGTAAATCCGACCTCAGTACGGAACTTTTCGAATTAGGAAATAAATATTTCCGAAGAAATTGCGGTATGCGCTGGATTGATTTCATCATTCTTCTGACTCATTAAAGATATATATATATATATATATAAACATATATATATATATTCAAAAAAGGCCACAAGAAAAATAAAAAGCAGAATCCACGTAATTTCGAACTTTGTTCAATTCCTAAGTACTTAGAATCTGCTCTTCATTTTTACTGTGAGATTTTTTCCAATTATTTCTCTACTCACGTGCTACTTTGTGAGTTTCTCATATAAATATATATATATATATATATATATATATATAATATTTATAAAGTTCGTTGACACGGGTATTTACACACTTAAATTTTCAATATTTCTTAAAATATTTCGTGCTTTCTTCTAATTATAAAACTAAAAGGTTACTCAGTCAGATTGTAAAGTTTTATGGTTATATATAACAACATTTGTTACTAAAAAAATTTAACTGGTGATAAAAATATTAAAATATTGATAGTTTAGTCATTAATTGATAGTTTGTTCCACTCCTCTTCAGTAAATCTCCACCAAATAAGCAAGGTTAGGTTAGTTTCTCTTTCAGTATTCGCAAAAAATTCTCAATGGTATTGAGGTCTGGTGATATATGGGCAATGAAAAAGGGTTATTTTTCTCTTGTTAAACGATTCCAGAGTTAATCTAGCTATGTTTTTTAGGGAATGTTTTCCCCTTGAGACTTCCAATGATGTCAACGGAAGAATTTCTACTCACTTAGGAGCAGCTTTACTCCCAGTATCTTTCGATATGTGGCAGCACCCTTTTTCCAAGCAGCGATGTGGAATGAAACTGTGCCATGTACAGTAAAGCAACATCAAACCATTGGACTACGTCCTCAATGTTTCATGGTTGCGATAGTTCCTTTTTTTATCTAAACGTGAGAAGTATCATTTGGGCGCCAAAGTTTGAATTTTTCTCACTTACCTATATGAAATTATTCAAAAATACGCTCCTCTTGTCAAGATGTTCTCTGGAAAACTTTTAAAAGTTTTTGACATGCTTTTTATTAAGAAGGTGGAGTTTGGGTGAATAAAAGAATGCAGATCATTAAGAATGGTATGTACTACTTGTTTTTTTGCCCTGTCTAATCTCTGACAATTCCAGAAAAATTTGTAGATTTTTAATAGTAAAAATTGGAGTATCGATCCTCGTGATGTTTGCTAATTATAAAATATTAAAACAACTTTTAATACTATGTTCAACCGAATCTCCATTTCGAATCCCAGATGGCAAACTTTACCGTCAAATTGATGGAGTAGCGATGAGATCACTACTAGGCCCTACGTTCGTGAACTTATACATGAGAAACCTAGGAGAAAAACTCTTAACTTAAATGACGAAGCCATCCAAAATTACACCAGATTCGTTGATGACATCTACCTCACAATTAATGATGACACCAATTACTCAAACTCAAAAGGACCTTAGAACCCCATTCAGTTCTTAAATTTACATATGAATTAAGGGTAAGTGGCCGTATTTCCTTTATGGGTGTAGATGTAAAACAAAACAGCGACGGAAAAAATACCACCACCGTCTATCGAAAAGGGAAAGACTTTGGTCGATGCCTTAACACCAAAAAGTGAGTGCACCGTGAACGATAAAAAATCGGTAATGAGCTCATACATAAGAAGAGCTATCAAGAACTGCTCAAAGTAGACCGCAGTTGATGAATAATTTCAAAGATCAAAACAGATCCTTATCAATAATGGCTACTCAAACAGAGAATTCGACAAATTACAAAAGAAAATTCTCAACTCCAAGTTTAAGGTAAAGGAGGGAAGGCAAAAAGGAAAACTACTGCCACTCTACTAGAAGAACCAAATGATGGATGCTTACAAAATTGAGAAAAGGATAATACAAGATATCATAAAAGTAACACTAAAAAATAAAATAACAAGTTATCTTTTCGAATTTATTATAAAGACACAAAAGTTAGTAACTTATTAATGAAAAACAACCTCCGCCAGAAGAAAACGATCTTAAAGGCTACAAATATGGTAGAAAAATTACAATGCCCCCATCAGGAGTGCAAACCTCATCCAAATATCAATATATAGGTATGATTACTACTAACATCAGCCGGCGCCTAGAGATGCATTTATAAGAAGGAGGAATGAAAACACATTACAAAGAAAAGTATAACGTCCAAATTACAAGAACAACTCTGGTCGAAAACACTAGCATACTCAGAAGAAACCCTGACATTCCCCGCCTAAAGATTCTGAAGGCTCTTCTCATTAAAGAGATGGGGCCCCAAACTTAACAGCCAACGCACCAGTTCCGAGCAAGTACTTCACCTTTTATGCTAAAGGAACATGGTACTCCGACTTTTACCAATATAAGCAGCAAAGAACGAAAATCAAATTCATTCTTTGCTGTTCACAACCTACAATGAGCTACCTCACCGGTAAAGGAGGCAAAATCAAGGTAAAACACCAAATCAACACAGCCTCAACAATAACGAAGACTTACTTCTAAAGATGCCTTAAGAAAGGCGAAAGCTCAGGGCCAAAACTCAAATTAGTTGAAAAAAATAAAATGGATCTTTCTAATTGATCTTTAATGTACAAGTAGATACGAAAAAATGTATTCGCAATTTGGAATTTTCCAAATTATAATTTCTAAAATCAAAATACAACCTGATCTTTAACAAAAATAGTATAACGCAAAATAAAATACAATAAGTTCTTCCATAAAGAGACAATTTTAAACATATATATATATATATATATATATATATATATATACAAAGAAAGAGCAACTAAAGGGGCTGCGGGTGATAATACAACCACCACAGGGCTATACCATTTTTTATTTCCTATCTTTTAAATCAATTTGAAGACAGAAAGAAAGATAAAGAAACCTTGTATAGCTGACTATAAATACATATAGTACAAGAGGAAGAAGAATTGGACGGGAATGAGCAAATGAGCATTATCCGACCGGCAATCAGCAGACCCAGGTTCGAGTCCCGGCCAGGAATTTTCAAAACTTTTTTCCCCTGGCGTTATTTCTTTCTTCTCGGTAAAGGATCGCCTTCACTGCCCCGCCCTTTGCTCCCTCTGATTCTGGATTCTTCTAATGTCCCTCTCTCTTGCCTTTAAAAAACTCCGGTTTCTTATTTCATTTGCTCATTCGCGTCCAATTCTTCTTCATCTTATATATATATATATATATATATATATATATATATATATATATATATATATATATATTATATATATTTGAAATTGTATATTTGTGAAAGAATTATTTGTATTTTACTTTTAGCTATACTATTTCTATCGCTTTGGAGCCCTGAGGTGTTAAAAGATTGAGACTCTCTTCATTTGTTCACAAGAAATTCCCTTTTAACGTATGTGCATCTCCAAAAGTTTTCTCATTTTCTCAGAAACTTCAAACTTCTTTGAAAATTTGATTTTTACGATTAAGTTCCCTTTGGTATATCATAACAACTTTCAATAGAAGATTCAATTTTCAGAACTTCTTTGTATACAATAGAAATCTACTAATTTACAAAAGAGAATTTTTAAACAGCTTATAAATATGTATAGGTAAAAAGAAGTAAATCTCTGAAAAGGGAAACCGGAATAATATGAATGAAATGGATTTATAACCCTAAAAGAATAGAATCATTGGTTTCACTCTTGGCAATATATCCATGCTATTCAAAATATAAATACCTTTATTTTTCAATTAAATATTTTAAAAATACCTCAATTAAATATTCATATTCTAGTGGTAGAAAACTCTGCTCAAATTAAGTGGAGACACAATGCATAGGGATGGAATTTCAATTAAAACTTTTCACTATCAATTAAAATATGAGTTCTAAATTTTATGTACTTTTATTTATATTTAATAATGAAAATTTAACTCTCAAAACACGAATTATACATTTTCAGCATCATTACCTCAAGTATTTATCTGAGTGGTCTTTTCATGTTCATTGTTCATTTTATTGCAAAATTCCCATTAAAATTAGCAGGATTTTTCCACTTTTAATGTAAATCAATATTTATTAAATACTACTTAAGTTTCTAATCTCTACATTTTCCAGAGATCATTCTTTAAATCTTAAGATTTGCTTTGTTTTCATTTTAAACTTTGTAACAGAATAAGTGTTCAAGACAGTGACATCAAATTTAAATTCTGTTTTCCTAAATTTTACCAAACTATATTATCTGGTTTAAGTCCATTCCATTCTATATTCTACTCACAATATCTTTGTCAGAAAATATTGAGACTTTATTTATTCTTTCCAGTTTCGCTTTAAGGTTTATTCTTTTCTAAATTTCGGTGTCTCCTACCCAATTTCGGACAATATTTACGTTTATTTGTCTCCCAACGTTTTTAAAATATTTTCCGCCACACATATTTTAATAAGAGTGTCGTTATTAATTACCGCTGAATGTATCTTGATTTTTGATTATATGCATTGCTATCTGATATTTGGTGCTAACAACTGTTTGATGAGTCATGTGACGTGACGCATCATAAACCCATCGGGAATGCACGCTCATTCGCAGTGTATGTGTTCCACCATGTTTGTGTAATTGCGCATTTCCTGAAATGGGCAGACATATTGAAGATTACATTGAACTTGCATTCATTTGGTTATTTTATTTAATATATGCACAATAAAGCTGCCCATTTCGTGAAGCGAGTAGTCATTTTTCCATATTGTGTCTTGAGCCAGTTCTGTCGCACAGTTCTTGTACTGATCAATATCTTCTTAATTGGCAAATCTGGTCCTACGACGTGTTCCCTTCAGTGCTTGTCCATTGCCTTGAATTTACAGCACTCTCTAGTAAACTTTTATCCGGTAAAAATTATAGTTTTATATTTACCAGTGACCTGTATATTTTTCCTAGCTAGTTAATTATATTATAATTATTATTAAAGATGCTTACATACGTACTACTTAACTAGTATTATTATAGTTTCTTATTATCTGTTTGTCTTGCATTAAATCAAGCAGAGTAGCATAGTGACTAAAACATTGTCCTGAGCTACATATCCATGTTTTCTTGTACGTGGTCAGCTGAATTCGAGAAGAAAGCAATTCCCTTTGTCAGAGAAGGTAAAACTGTAAAGAGGTTAGAAAGAGAAGATTCCTATACCTTCAAACTTACAAAATGGTTGGCCCGAGAGGAATCTGCTAGATCATCATAATGTTGTAAGTAGCTATGCTAATAAAAAGAAGACAGACTGCAAACTAACAAAGAAGTATGCAAATATACCTCATGCCCTAATCCCGTTGCAGCTGCCGATGAGACGAGCTTGGTTGCAACAGTGTAATGAAGCCACAGATCATGTGTAATGTTGACAAATGTTACAAACGAGGAATGCTTTCCATATTATGAAGAATTTAGGAGTAATAATGGAATTATTCTGCTTTATAATTGGTTTCTAAGTAATAAAAAATCCATTTATCCATTGTATAGTGACCCAAAACATGAAATACGCTATACAAATAATAACAAAATGTCAAAGCCATTTCACGAAAATGGAATGGATATTATTTCCCAGTTCAAGAACTGGGCGACATAAATTGCTCAATACATGAATGAGCTTGGTAAATGACTGCACGTTTCACAAAATGGGCAATCTGACAGTCAAATTCTAGAAATAAGCAATTACACAAACATTGCTCGTGTAACATATGCAGTTAATGATTTGGATCAGTATTTTTCTAGAAATTCACAGAACCGTTTAATTGTGTTATATTAGTTAATAATTATATTCTCCAAGACAGTCTATCAATAATTCAGATTATGTTTATTGCAAATGTGGAGAATAACCTTTTAAAGTTTAGAAGAGAAAGTTTGACTCCACTAGGTACTATATCTTCGATTTAAAATTAGTGCTTTAGAAAAGGATTGCATCCACTTTAGATTTGCGTTCTCAAATGTGTGCCGTGAACCACAAATTCATTCATTCCTTCGTTATTTCTGCATTAAAAATACCCAAAGATAATGTTGGCAATGCAAACACTCAATAAAGTCGTTAAGTTTGTCATTTTTCGATGAGACCAGTCCCTTAAATTATTAGTAACCATTACTGATTTCGAACATGAGGCAGCTCGCAGGTTCAATGCGAGGAACAACATGTTAATAGTTTTAGACCAGGATCCTCAACCTGTGACACTCATCAGTTAAATCCAATCTATTTAAACGAATTTTTTTCCAGATTTGGAATTATCAATAAAAAGGGGTCGTATTTTTGAGGTTTAGACTAAAGGGTTGGATTTTACATCAACATGAAACTTAAGTGAGTTCCTTTCATAACAGCTTGGAAAAGTACCAGAATTGACTTTTTAAAGAAAATGAGAGAGATAGAGAGTGGGAGACAGAGAAAGAGAGAAAGAGAGAAATTAAAAAGAGAGATAAATTTTGAAAGAGAGGGATTTAGAGTGAAATACAAGTATTAAGAGAGATAGAGAGTGAGCTGGAAGTAAAGGGAGAGTTACAAGGAGTTACAAGGATAGAAAGTACCCTAGAAGACCTTACGGTCCATTCACAGAGGGTACCTTTGGACTAGCAATCGAGCGGGCACATGGCTGCTCAATTGTTTTGCGTCCCTAAAAGGCCACTTTTCAAGAATTTGTCTAGTCTTGACTTGAACTGGTCAACAGATTCACTGTTCAAAACTTCCACTGGAACGGCGTTCCACTTACCACAGATACTGTAGGTGAAAAAATTTCAACACAGATTGAGGTTGTAACGCTTCAGTTCAAGTTTTAAGCCATAATTGGGTGTTCTGTTCTCACTCAGTGTGAAAATATCCCGGTAGTCAACATTGTCGAACCCTCGAAGTATTTTGAAAACTTCAATGAGCTGACCACGCAGTCTACGGGTTTCCAGCGAGAACAGATCTAATTCCCTTAGTCTATCCTCCTAACTTTTATGTCGGATAGAGGGAATAAGCTTGGTTGCCCTAACTTGTACGCGTTCCAATCTCGCGATGTCCTTACGAAATGAAGGACTCCAAAATTGTACGGCATACTCCAAGTGCGGTCGGACAAGTGAGTTGTACAAACACAGTACAATCTCCTTGTTCCGATATCCAAACTGGCGCTTTATATAACCTAGCATCCTTTGGGCCTTTTTCTCCGCCTCAATGCACTGTTTCGAGAACTGAAGGTCACTAGTGATTGTTACACCCAAGTCCTTCTCAGTGTCGGAGGATTCAATAGCAGTACCCTTAAGGATATACTAAGATTGGGGCTTTCTGTCACCGATATGCATCACTTTGCATTTCCCTACGTTAAAAAGTATTTGTCACGTGTCTGACCCCTCCCCAATCTTCCCAACATCTTCCTTCAGGCGGGCAGTATTTCCATCCTTTGCAACATTCATACCCAGCTTGGTATCGTCGGTAAATTTGGAAATCTTGGCAACCATGTCACCGTCCATGTCGTTGACGTAGAGGATGAATAGTAGTGGTAGCATCACAGAACCTTGAGGCACCCCGCTAGTAACAGGCACCCACTTAGAAGCTTGTCCATTGACCACCACCCGTTGCCGTCTGCCACTTAGCCAGTTCTCGATCCAGCCGGCTACTTTTCTGTCTATGCCCAGCGCTCGCACTTTCAGGAGAAGGCGGCGGTGTGGTACCTTATCAAAGGCTTTCTGAAAGTCTAAGTAGACCACATCCACCACCTTGTCCCGATCGTGCTCACTGAAGACGAAGTGGAAGAATTCCATAAGGTTCGTCAGGCATGACCTTTGCCTTCGGAAGCCGTGCTGGGAACTCCTCAGTAGCAGGTTTGACTCTAAGTACGACATCATTTTGTCCACCATCATGATTTCCATGAGTTTACCGACTATCGAAGTCAGACTGATAGGTTGGTAGTTTGACGGTTGGTCTTGGTCTCCTTTCTTGAAGATAGGAGTCACCTCCGCTTCACGCCAGTCTCTAGGAACTCATTCGGTCCGGATTGACATGTTGAAGATTGTGCTCAGGTGTCGTAACACCTGATCGCGCACTTCTTCTTTTAACACTTTAGGTAGAAACCCATCCGGGCCAGGTGACTTATTCGTCATTAGATCACTGATCTTCTTTTTTATTTCCCCTTCGGTGAAGTCCATATTCTCCAGCTCTTCCCCCGAGTAGGAATCCATTGACTGGGAGATGGGACCACACTGAGGAGAAGTAGTCGTTGATGAGGTTAGGATTTTCGGCATCTAATTGCTTTAATGCGCCTTCTTTATTTCTCAAAGGGCCAATCGATCGACGGATTAGTTTACGGCTGTTTACATATTTAAAAAACTCCTCGAGATTCTTTTTACAGAGTCTCACCACTCTCAGACCGCTTAGCCGCCCTTATGCTGGACTTCACTCTCATGGCTAGCCTCCGGTATTCGTCAAAGTCACCCTAAATCTTCGATTGCCGGTACACAGTTCTCTTCTTCCTAAGCAGTTTGCCGATTTCTCGATTAAACCTCTTTGGTTGAACAGAAAACCGACGGCGACATTTCAGAGGAATGAAACGCGATTGAAGACTCATGAATGTGGTTTTGAAACTGTTCCACGAGTCTTCAATAACATCGCACACTTCTAGCCTCGCGTCAGTCAGTCCAGCACGAAGACTTGCATTGTCTGCTCCTTTCCAATGAGTTCCTCGATTTACTAGTTGCAGGTCCCTGCCTTCGGGACTTTGATTACAAATCTAATTAGTCGGTGGTACTGCCACCGAGCTCTTCGCCAACAAAGAGGTCCTCAACGATGTCATCTTCAGAGGTGAAAACCAAGTCAAGGATATTCTTTCCTCTCGTTGGCTCTCTCACCCATTGAGTGAGGACCTCGTTGTTTGCGAACTCCAGGAGTAGTGCTTTCTCACCACAGGGTTTTCTGGTTTCCGAGTCAACTTGTGTGTTTAAATCACCCATGAAGATACATACTCTGTCTTCGACAAGTTCTCCTAGTATCTGGTACAGATCTCTGTCCTTTTCAACGAGTTGGGCAGGAGGTCTATAAAGCACCAGGGTCCTGTATTTGGCAGGACCTATCTCTAGGTCAACACCTAGTAGTTCAGGGTCGGATACGATTTTGCAATCCGTCGAGTTGAGAGTATCCTTGACATACAACATCACACCGCCACCCTCTCTGCCTGGCCTATCTTTCCAGGAGAGCTGGTAACCGGGAATCATGAATTTACCTTCAAAATCTCGGCTTGAGGTTTTTATCCACGGCTCCGTTATGGCCACCATCTCAGGTTCCTCTGTTACTACGAGGCCACGGAGCTCAAGAAACTTATTCCTGATTGACCTCGCATTGAACAGAAGAACTTTGAGGGAGGCCCCTAGTGTAGGACTCCCTACGCTCTTCCGTTTCCTGGTTTCTCTGTTTTCGTGGTCACACCTTTTTTGACGACCTCCGAGAAGGTCGTTCCAGGAGTGACACGGGCGTGCTGGCGCACGTCCGATTTCGCTCTGTTTCGAACGCTCCTTTGGGTGCTTTCCACGACATCTTGAATTAGGTTGGCGAGAATGGCGAAAAAAGGCGATAGAAATAGAGAGTGAAAAGGGAAATAAAGGAGAGATATAGGAAGTCATAGAGAGCGAAGAGGAGAGAAATAGAGAGTTGGGAGGAGGAAAATGAAAATGTAGAGAGAGAGAGAGAGAGAGAGAGAGAGCAAAAGAGAGAGAGAGAGAGAGTAATAGGGTTTGAGAGAGAAAGAAATAAAAAAACAACATTGGATTGTTGGAGTTAGGAATTGTCGGATAAGATGAACAATATTGTTTTGTACTCTAGGTTTATGTAATAGCAACCTACGAAACATGTGAATTTATGAAAGGCATGTTGAAAGAAAATCAGTTTTAAGGAAGTTTAATTTGAACTTTTTTTGTGATTTAAAAGTTGCTGTATTTTTACTGCGTTTATAAGAAGATAAATTTTGTAGTTCTGAAGGAATTCGATGGCAGACAAAAAAACTTGATTACCTCCAATATTCAACTGGTCTGATTATTTTACCCCTCTCTTTATAAAGTAAAGGATTTTCAGAGAATTTGTTTTACGTCTTCAATAGCAGAAAACGAAGCTGCACATTCGCTCAGATGAAAGAGAAGTTATTTATTATAAGCTTATCAATAATTATCAGACAGGTTCTTCAGATCTGTATGTTCGACATTTTATATGTTTTAAGGAAAATTTTTAACATAAATGTTAACCACTGTTTCACAGTGTGGAGTGCTTCGTCTTTTATGAGAATACAAGCCCTCATTAATTTATAGGTGGCCTAACCCTAAATATTATTATTGGTGCCTTAAATGCTAAGAAAAAGAAAATATAAAATTCAAAATAAAATATTCAAAAAAATATTTTGAAACTTAATTTTGGGTGATAAACTTACAATGGTATCTGGACGACTGCCCGAATGACTAGCGAGAGCCCGACGGCTAAGTGGCCTGGTTCTCATAAAAATGAAAATTGCAAAAAGAAAAAAAATATGAATATACATCAAAGCGAAGTTCTTTAAGAATGAGTTTTTTTTATAAAAACATCAATTTTAAAAAGCCCAGGGGAAATGTTAAATTTATTAAATCGGCTTATACATGAACATTCAACAAGGTTTCTTTTAATTGATTCATTTGAGCAAAAAAATAAATTTTGCTGAATTCCAATTAATTAAGTGGTTATTTTATGACATATGCAGAAAAAGCACTATTATTTACTGCTCTCCTAACAATGTATTTATGCTGATTAATACGGTCAGATAATTGCTTTCTTGTCTGTCCAAAGTATTTACTTAGACAAACAGAACATTCGACCGAATAGACTCTCCCAATATTATTGCAATTATTGTGAACTAGAATGTTTTATATAGTTGACTCGTATTTGAAAGCAACTGAAATGGTAAAGATTTCTAAAGGACTGGTAAGGTCAATAAAACAAACAGAGAAGGGTAATACCAAAATGTTTTTAATATTCAAAATAGATAGCAGGAGCTTTATTATAGAACGTCATTTTTGCAGAAGAAAGACAGTTTAGAAGAAAGGGATAAAGGTAACATAGTTTATGGCTTATTTCAAAGATATTGGAGAAGTCAAAATGCATATATTCATTCTTAAAGAAATTAGCTTGGACTTATATTCCTTTTTTTTTTTGCAATTTTGATTTTTATGGGAACTCGATGTGTCATTTTAATTAATGCATTGATTTTGTATTAACATTATTTTATTTATCTTCCTCTCTCCTTGTCCTTCTCCCCTTAATTCCAATTTACTTTTAACCTTTTTGGCTCTGTTGAATCTTTCTTGCCTTTCAGTTTGCCCTTGCTAACTATCATAGCTAAATCTTAATGTGAATTGAACCATCACTCTCCTACCTTCTCATTGTTGATTTCTTGCCTGAAAGGCCGTCCTTTATCTTTTACTAGTTTATATATATACCCTTATTATATTATTTTCTCTTGTAGTTATCGTTGAGAATCAACTGAATAAATTTCGAATGTACTTGGAAGCACCTTTTTCATTTTCCTGCGCAACATTGCATTCATATAAATATATATATATATATATATATATATATATATATATATATATGTGTGTAGAATATTTGCTATCATTCGGTCTGGTGGTCATTTGCATCTTAGGCGAATTAGAGTGATGTTTAGATAGCTTTTTATTAAGGGGAGTTCCATTTCTCGGCACTTCTTTTAATTTTCTGATTATTAATTTGTGCAGTCATGTGCATGCTTAAATCACATATTAAGCTCTACTTGAAAAAAATTTCTGCACCAGCAAACGCGCTGCTATTTTGGTATTAGAAATTTTGGGGATATTGTATTTTATTTTGCGTAGGGAGAGGAGAGATTCTCCACATGATGCTAAACTAAAACACAAAATATGCATTTGATTACGCTCAGACTATCATTTTCTCTAACTCATTATTCTTACGTAAGTTTGTGTTTACTGTACATAGCTATGCGTAAATGTGACTTATTTTTTACCTGACCTTTTTACTTGACTTACAAGTTAATTATCAACTCTTTTTCCTATGATGTTTTCCCTGGATTCGTCCTGTCTACAGTAATTTAGTCCTCATTAAATAAAGCTTATTGTTGCAAAAAGAACGTATATATATCCAACAATCCGCAAGAAACAGAAAACGGGAATTAAGAAATATTATTTATTAATTCGCAAATATTCGTACATGGAGGGGATTCGAACCGTACACATTGAGGCTGCGAGCACCTGCTTTGATCTCAATTAAATCATCTCTTAGGCTACTTGGCTACGCAGAAGAACAAAAAATCTTCTGATCCACCAACCTTTTAAGCTACGATTCGCAAGGTTGATCGGGACTATGAAAGAGAGAGAAATTAATAGGGAATTCAAAGGACAAAGGAGAATTGAGGTAAACATACAGCCAATATACAATATGTATAAATCTTTTATGAGCGCGAAAGAATGATGAATCCAACGAAAATATTTCCGAAAGAGCGGAATATAATGAGATCCTCAGCTTGAACGTCTTGCATGGGGTAAGCGTCGAATTGAAGGTAACTCAGAGCTGCCAGGATGCAACAAGAGAATATGATTTACCTCAGAGTTCTCGATGGGGTGGAGGTACTGGCTCTACCTCAGGTTCCTGATGAAGGAGGACTGGTTTTACCTTAGGGTTCTCGATGAGTGAGTACTGGCCCAAATTCACTGACGAACGGCCGTTGTACGGAGCTGCCAATTGACTGAGGCGAACTCCACGGTGGAAAGATTCTAGCCGTCAGTACCCAAATAAGCCCCGGAGGATCCGATTAGAGAACGTAATTTGTCTTCCTGCGCTGGTGTACTGTACTGCCTATTCAGCGGAAAATCTCCGGTTATATAGGTGGTCAGCGGGCGGCGAAATTGCCTCTGACCACGCCGTGCTCTCCTGGAAATGGAAGTCGTCGGCTATGTGCTGGGAGGGGGGGGGCGTGTAATTCGGAGATAGAAGCCGGTAGAATAGCTCTTTGGGTTCTCTCTCGTGTTACGAGTATGAGAGGCATGCATAAATCGCGCCGGGAGCGGGGAATAGGCCTTACAAAATAAATACAGTTGGTCTGATAAAGCCATGTTCACCCGATTCCTTCCATGCTTCTCACGCGTTTTGTTCCATGTTAAAGCCACGTGGTTTTTAAAATCCTATTAGACCCTATTCTTCCACAGTGAGTGAACCATTCAGAGAAAGGTAAAACAGAACGTTTTTAGCTTTAAAGGGGAGCGTATGAACTGTATTATGGAACGTACTTTTTACAGAAGAAAGACAATTTAAACGATATATATATATATATATATATATATATATATATATATAAATATATTTATATATATATATATTGGACGTAGGTCATTTTTTATCAAATATTCTTTAAACACCACAGTGAGACTTGCATGGATTAATATAAATTGCAGCTACTAGTCTTAGAAGCTCTCTAAGACTAATACACTACAAAAGAATATTCTTGACAGTTTGGAGGATCAAGTAGTCGTCATCAGATATGAAGGCGACTACGACCTCAAGCTGATGAAGATTTGGGAATATATCCACGAGAAAAGTCTTAGCGTAAAAGCAAGCTACTTTAGATTTTCTTATTCCTTCCCCCATCTTCTTTACCATGAAGCCAAATAACTCTACTGATTCATGTTATGTAGTGAGGTGGGGGGGAGGGAGAGTAAAACGCTAACCAAGTCGCCGTGTCCGTCCGAGCAAACTATTTAACACCCTCATTGGAGCACTCCTTTCTCTCAAACTCTGAATGTTCATGAAATTAGCAGAAGTGGTGAAAATGTTATTAGTTCTCTAGGCCACTCACTGCGCTCTGTGAGCAGTTATATATCAAACCTCCAACTGCAGACCTGTCGGTGAGTGTAATCTCCGTAATGGGTGGTTTATAGAAACTGGCTCGCCTATGATACAAACTCAGCCTATGTTAGAACCCGGCCTTTATTAAGCATGGATGAGGTATGGAAGCCGAGACAATATTCAGAATTCGGGCCTTATTTTCACATTAATACGGATCTAGCATACAAGAGGTCTGCTCTAAGAAATACCTATGCAAGTCTTCCACAGAGAAGTGGCGACAAAATACCAAACTTCTGAGGTGGTAACTTCCAGGGTGGTTTCCTGGGTGAAACCCTTATTGCCACCAGCCCAAGTACTATATCTTGCTCTCGAAGGAGTTTTCTTGACATAAACTCAAGAAGATTAGGCTATGATTGGTGGTATATTTCGACATAGTCAGTGTCAAGATCAAACTAGGCAAAATGAGAGCCACTGGCGAACAACAGAGTTGCTAGACTCGCGCATATAAGCGCATAGTGCTTTCATGATATAGGATGTAAAGCGAGTGGCAACTCTCCAATAACCACAAGGAATATTCTCTTCATGGGTAGAACCGAAGTTATTGGTAACCAATTGGAGAGCAGAAGCTTGGTTGATTCCACTTTCTACATTTCTATTCGCATTCGTAGTCTAACTTAAAACAATCCAAACGATCCGTTAAAAGTAGCAGAGTAGCCATGTCACTACCTCCATTGCTGAACACTAAAAACGATAATTGGCCATTGTCGTAAGTTAGCCGAGCTTATATATATATATATATATATATATATATATATATATATATATATATATATATATATTTATTGGTTTTATTAATTTTTAATAAACCAAATAAACTTGGACATGAGGCGTAGGTTCGTGCCTCCGTGATCGCTTGAGGATCGGGCTCTAAGAGTGCTAATCTTTATTTTTATTTTAGTGAATGAATAAACGGGGTTTCTGTCTTGACTTTATCAAATATTGCCACTTCAACTCATTCGGGGATAATTAAAACAGTGCATTTACTAAAGAAAAATAGACTTTAATGAGCATAAACCATCTCACTAAATAACATAAAACAAATACCGATCTAATAACTTTAAAAAGAGAAAATAGGATTACTGGGTGAGATCTCGTAGGTTGCTTCAAAATAAAATTTTACGGGGGAAACAATTTTTAAGTTAATATTGTTGTCCTAGGCCAGACATCTAATAAACTAATTATTATGCAGGGGGACATAAACAACAAGATTATTCTTACCCACATAAGGTAATTAAGATTAAATACTCACGACCAGTTTGACTATCCTCTAAGATTTTGTTCGGAGTTGGTTGTTTGTTCGCTAGATGGCGTTCGTAGACTTGCCTGGCGAGTTGATGGGTGACGTCACAAGGGATCTTGGGTAGAGGCAACTTCAAGCAAAAACTTAGTCCTTCCACTTTGCTTCCGGACGAGATGAAATCGTTGTCTTCTTTTTATTTTTTTCTATCTAGTTGGGGTTTATCCAACTCAGATAGAGTAAGATTTAGAGTCCTCAAACTGGCTAGCTTGATACTCAATCTCTTGGGGGCTCGATGGTCACCGAGCTTCTTTGGTACGATCTGGTTTCGTACGAGGACTGCAAAGTTCTCCTTAACTTGCAGAAAACTTTCTACCAGTGATTTTTCTGTTTCCTTCTCGAACTCGAAAAATCTCTCAACCGGTAACATACTTGTCTCTTTCGTTAGAACGAACAAAAAGCCACGTTTACTCGGATCAACCTGTTATATACACCAATTACTCCCACGGGGGGGGGGGACTCGCAAGGTGAGACCTCAGGTTAGTCTCCCGCACTTGACGTTTGGTGGATGGGGGTGGGGGTAATACCAGATCAGCAGTTTGCACTTTTGAATAGATTGTTTATAAGTGAACCTTCGAAGGGCTTGCCTTTTAAGCTGAGGTCAGGAATCAGTCTCGTATCATTTACCCTTTTTCTCGTTCTCCTATGTTTCTGGAGAACATCGGAGGGGCAAAGCTAAATCCAGATGTCTTTTGTTATTATTTCCTTGGCGTCGATACATTTATATATATATATATATATATATATATATATATATATATATATATATATATATATATATATATATATATATATATATATATATATATATATATACACATACATATATATATATATATATTTACTAAACTCTTATTATTCCTCTACAGCCATCCTTCGGATACAAGAGGCCCCAAATCGGCGAATATATAGTATGTATGCTTTCCAAGCGGAGCTTAGGTGAAAAAGAACACCAACGAAACGGTGCGACTCTGCCCCATCCAGAGTTGCAGTTACGACTGGGTTTTAGCCATTAATCAAAGGAGAATTTTATCGCCTTACTCTTGGGCAAAAACATGAAACTTGTAAGCTATGGGAGTTATGTGGTTTTAAACCTGTTGGATTTTTGGCTCTATGGTATGCATCTTTGCCACACGAGAAAAATTTTATAGTTGGTGGCCATAAATCGTAGAAGAACATCTTTAGTTTGCATAGGGATGATACCATTGCTACTTAAGCATTGAAAATGAAACACCTCTCCTTTAGGGTAATAAGTTGGTTAGAGTTTTCCAAGCCTCAGTAGATGTAGTCAATTAAGCGGACTTTAGCTATACTACTGGAAGCTGAACCCCAGTGATTCCCAGATTTTCGTGGATTGCTAGCCAGGTACGAGACGATGATGGTGCAGGAGAAGCAGTAAACGGACTCATCAACCGACTTAAACTCTGTGACTGAGATGGGTTACTTAGTTCTTTTCGGTCGATGCACGCACGACCAGAGATGTGGCTCCGGGGCTTGGGTTAAAAATATATGAATTGGAAAGTGATAGCTAGCACGAGTGTAATCGAGCTCCTCCCAATCCTACTTACGGTGAAATTCCGGGGACCACAGATATAAATCGGTTATAAATTGGAGCGGTTCTCGGAGAGTGATTAGTGAACTCATCAACATTTATTACACCGATTTCCAGTTTTTGAAATGGTGCCAACCATTTAAATCCACAAAAAGGAGAAAAAGCCTAGGCACTAGTGCCGCGTCAGACATATTGAGATGCCCTGTCCGAGAAATATCGACTGAAATACTAGCTAGTGCTGCTGCTCATGGCAAGGGAGGTTTATTCCATCTTCTCCTTATGACTAATTGACTCTACTCATACCTTGCTTATTTGCCCCTCGATTCATAATGAATAAGCTTCTTCTGGTACCCGTGATCTTATTAGGAAAATCCGGCAGGTCTTCTCCTTTTGAAACTATTTTTACCGTATCGTAGTGCTCTCAATTCTCACGCCGCGTTCGTTGCGTTGAATCACTAAAAATTTAATGGGTATTTTATGTTAGGCTGAACTCAGGTATACATATATATCCATAGCTTGTCCTGAGAGACTTCGTGTAATAATTTTATTAAATAATCTTATAAATCTGTGAGTGTTGCAGGAATCACTTTTTAAAAGATTTTTCTGTATTTTCTGTATTTATATTAAATCCTGGCCTTCAGGGGCAACCTAACTATTGCATAGCCATACATTGCTCACGTTATATCTGATATGTGTCGAGAGAAAGAGCATTGGCTATTAAGTCGAAAAGCAAATCTCATTTTCGTGGCCCAAAGAAGGCCCTCTTGTTCAGCGTCTGAGGAGTGTAGAAAATGAAAGAATTATGCAACCCATTCCTTTGAATGATTTGAGCACATCTTTACATTATTCGGCGAGAATTTATTCCTTTCTTTTTTTACTCTTATAGAAATTTTTAATATTTATCGGTTTTCGAGCCATAGCATTCTCGCAAAGCATCTTGTATACTTTTCTGTGACTTTAAATCAGCGTTCAACGCTGGCCAGTTCGAATCGTCGATAGATTCAGCATCCAAGAACTGGTATAACATTTTTGCTTTGTGAAAACCAGCTCACATACTGTCGATTTTTGGAGAGAGGAGATCATACCTATATTCCTACTCAGAGTTTCGTATACTGCAGCGTTTACTTTGCTACATAAAAGGAAGAGTGATCAAACTTCAAGGTGCTACAAGATAACGCTACCACCTCCAAATTTAACCTTCTTTTTCTGCAGGTGTGATTGATTTTGCTGATGTCTGACTCCTTAACTATGGCTTTTCATCCAATCCAAACCAATTACATTTGCTATTATAGCTAAAACCTCATTCCCACTTTGACTCACTCCACAAAAATGCTCACTAGTGAAAGCCACCCAAGCCGTTTTATTCTTTTTAACTTTAGAGGGGCTTCTTCACAGGGAGCGTGTCAGCAATTCTCGCTCTCTAAAGCATGAAATAGGCTGCGACGCCTTGTAGGAGTGATTTTTCGATGTTTTCTAGTTTCCTTTGTCGCGTTTTATGACTCCTATCTTCTTGAATTACAATTAAATTTCCTCAAACTATGTGCCAGTCTCATTTTTTTACCCCTCCACTCGTTCACCTACGTTATGAACGATATTTCGAACTTAAGGGAATAGATTCTTTGGTTCAAAATTCGCATATTTTGGTTTTGTATATCATTTTTTTTGCAAATTTAATGGTATAATTATTTTTTTAGCAACATGACTAAAATATAGTGAAAACTAAGATAATGCAAAATTGTATACATTCGTGGAAAACTTTCTTTAGATATTTAAAGTTAGTTTGTGGCAAACAAACAAAACCACAACATTGAGTTTGATACCATTTTATTGCAAATTTTCTGCACTTTTTTATAGTATATATTTTGTTTTAGCTAGATGACTAGAACATAGTGCAAATTATGATAATGAAAAATTTTATACAGTCGTGAAAATTCTCCGTAGATATTTAAAGTTGATTTGTGAACAAAACGCAAAACTATACCATGCGATTTTAAATATTTGCTTAAAAAACGGCACCTGTAAACTGGTTTATATTTTTAGCATCATTCGAATATATATTGAAATAAATTGTAGGGCATTCAGAACACCACTACTATTCACCTAACACACCCTTTTTTAACTGAGAACAAAACCTATAGTTGACCTTGTCGGAAAAATAGAGTTTTCAGTCCACTATTAACACAAAATTAATGGAACTACAGGAAACTGATTTCAAATGATAACTAAATCATATGTGCATCTTCTGGTCATGAATTGAATTCGAATGCTTAATTTTTAGTAATTTAATAGCCTTTGATATGATATCAAGTTTCAGGGAGAGGTTCTGAACAAACCTCCTGTATCTCAAAAATGCCGCCATAGTTTATTATGATTTTAACAGGACTAAAAGTGTTTTTAATGCGCTTTAATTTCATATATGATAATCTGACGTACTAAAAAGTTTGAAAATGAATGTAGTCTTCTCTTAACTCTTCCATAAATCCTGAAAAATGAGAATACCATCAGTAGGAGTCTACAATACACATGGGAGAATGGTGCAATATATACGTTACAAATTTTCTCATATATCATTGGATTGTACTCTATTTGACTACAAAGTGTATCATGTTAATTTACTTCGTTAGTAATCAGTGCTTATTTGATGCTAACCAATTTAATACTTTACACAGGTTGCTCCTGTTAAATCTTTTAGTTAAAATTCTCATATGAATCTTTAATCCCCAATCCAAATTTGATATAAGGAGAATTTTGAGCTTTATGATACGAACCCTTATGTCAAAAAATATTATTTAAGCAATAAAGAAGCTGCAAACTTCATATTTTAATGCTATTGTAACATTTAAAAGTTAATGAAGACATTAAAAGAAATAAAAATAGATTAATGAATATAAATTAAAAGTAGTTAGAAATTTCTTGGCTCTAAGCGTTTTTAAATGTATTTGGAAATAGACAAAAACACCAAAGGAATAAGAAATGGAAACATAACCTCAACATGTTGCTTTGCTATAGATTTTGTTTATTTGTAGCATTCTATTAATTATGCCATTAAGTAAGCAATTTCATTTTCAGGGAGCTCAAAAGATCAGCCTTAGCTACACCCCCAACAAACCTGTGACAGTGAAGCTGATTTTAAGGTAAATCCTACTCATCACCAAAATATACCTATACTGACTTGATTTAACCAAGATATTTTAACATAGAGGCAATCTATCTGCCTATTAAGTGAATTGATCTTAACTCATTAATTAATGCGTTGAATATATTCATTTAAAGATAGTGCAGAATATTTATTTGTTTAATTATAAAAGACTTCAAAGAAGTGAAGTTTATATTACTTAAGTCAAAGCTACAATTTTGTTTCTTAATTTGGTGTCGAAGAATTTAATTAAAAAATATTTCTTGGTGTTGCTTTTGATTATGTCGAGTAATGATATAATGCTCTTGTTAGTGTTAGAGTTAGTGTTAGTGTCAGTGTAGGTGCTAGTGTTATTGTCAGTGTAGTGTCAGGTCCAGTTTAGTTTTATGACAGTGTTAGTGCAAGTATGAGGGTTAGTGACAGTTCCATTTAGTGTTAGTGTCATTGTCATTGTTATTGTGACTGTTAGTGTTATTGTTAGTGTCAGTGATATTTTTAATCTCAGTGTCGGTGACAGTTTTAGTGTCATTGTCAGTGTTATTTTTAGCGTCAGTGTTAGTGGTAATGTCCGTGTCATTGTTAGTTGCACTGTTATTGTTAGTGTTAGTTGTCAGTGTCAGTATTATTGTTACTGTTAGTGTTATTTTTAGTGTTAGTGTCAGTGTTATTGTTACTGTTAGTGTCAGTGTTACTGATACTGTCAGTGTTATTGTTAGTATCAGTGGTAGTCTCAGTGTTAGTGATAGTTTTATTATTAGTCTCAGTGTCACTGTGAGTGTTAGTCTCAGTATTAGTGATCGTGTTATTGTTAGTGCCAGTGTCAGTGTTAGTGTCAGTGTTATTGTTAGTGCTAGTGTGGGTGTGGATTAGTGTATGTGATATTGTTAGTGTTAATGTCAGTGTTAATATCTGTGTCAATGTGTGTTAGTGTCATTGACATTGCTTGTGTTAATGTTAGTGACAGTGTTATTGATAGCGTTACTGTTATTATCAGTATCAGAGAGAGAAGATCACCCCCACCCCTTAGAACCCAACGTCTACCTGTGGCGCTTGAGAAAGATGCACCTACACCCTACACGTCAAGACACCCCCAAAGGACCATCGAGACTTCGCGCGGTCGGCTGCCTCGGGTTAAGTTCTCTATATCTTCCCGTCTCATCGTCTGACCGACGCCAGAACTACGGCGCCAAGGACGTTTGCGCCAAGCTGTGAGACCACCGAAGCTATACTCCCCCAATCCTGTCGCGCCAAGTCTAATAAGGGGACCCAGGTGCCTTGCTTCCGCCAAGACAGTATAAATGCTTCGATAAAAGGTTTGAGAAAGCATTACCATACAGACCTACCCTGGTTAGCAGCCACGTACAGTCTCCCGCACCCTGCTTCGCTCTCCAACGGCTTCCAGATTTGAAGGCAACGCGTCATCTCAACCCGGCCTTGCCCATACCTAACGCCAGTGTTCTCATCGATCAGAATTTGCACATGTTCAAGAAGGCCAAATTTATTACCAAATTAGATTTGTGTAAGGCCTATTATCAGATTCCATTGAGGGAAGAGGTAAAGACGTACACCACCTTCCCCACCGACCAGGGCTTGATGCAATTCAGGTGACTGCCTTTCGAGTGTGTGACAACATGTTGAAATTATAACCGAATGATGAGACGAATATCAGACGGGTTACTCCACATCACCTTCTACTTCGACAACATTTACGTGGCGGTCTAGGAATGAGACCATCACTTGGCTGCTCTTCGTGCCCTCCTGTGCCTTCTCCGGGAACATCACCTCACGAATAGTCCCAAAAAGTGCCCACTTCGCCTTTGGCACTATTAACTATTTGGGTTTGCACATAGACAACGATTAATTGGCTCCCCAGGCTGAGAAACTCAAGGCAATTGTTTAAATGCCACTGCCTACAACCTAAATGCAGTTGAGGTCCTTTATGGCGTCCATCTCCTTTTAATGACATTTTATTATGAACTTTGCATCAATTGCCACGCCCCCGTATGATCTCTTCAAGAAAAAGGACCCCGATTGCCTCGTCTGGACACCCAGCTGAATCGCTAGCTTAGACCAGCTTAAAGGAAAGTTAGCTTCGACACAGATCCTCCGCTTACATGACTCTCTTAAACCTTTTGGCATAGGGGCTGACGCGAGTAACGATGGCATAGGTTGTATTCTCGTTAAGTATAGTGACCATGGCAAAAGTTTTCCCATCGCGTTTGCGAGCGGTAAACTCCTTCCCCACGATAAACACTATGCGTTAATCGAGCGAAAGGCTCTTACCATTGTTTGTAACATCCATAAGTTAAAAGTGTTTTTCTTAGGTAAAGAATTCATTAATGAGACTGATCATAAACACCTCTCTTACCTACGAAACTTTAAGAATAATAATGGTGGCCTCATGAGGTGGCGTCTCTCTCTCCAAGAATTCCAATTTAAAATTGTATATATATAAAGGGTTCCAAAACTTGCCTGGCAGAAAGCTTAAGCAGAAATCCTCTGGATTTGTTTCCATAGTAATTTCTTATTAATTGTAAGGTTAAATGGATCACTTTTGCATATATTTCTGAATAATTCTTTTAGTTTTGCCTTATAAGAATATGTGCCATTATTTGTTTTTATTATATATATATATATATATATATATATATATATATATATATATATATATATGAGTATATTTTAGATGATTAACCTTGTTAGTATGTAACTTTTTTGTATTGTTGGACTTTTCTATTTTTGTTTGAATATCCTGGTTTGTAAGCCCCTGATCAACGAGAATATGTTGACCTCGGCTATTAATAACTATTCTGCCTGTCTTATTGTATTATTACTTTTATTAATTTTTTTCTTGAGGTGTTCTGTAATAGTAATTTCGAGTATTTCTGGAGGGCCCTTTATTTGACTTATTTTTTGGTAGAGTACCCGGAACTATTCGTTTTGTAATTGTCTCCCTATGGGAAATTTAGACGCTAATCACCCTATAATTTTCTGATGTTACTTCCTTTGGAAGCTCCATCTTGGGAAGGAAGAAGATGTCATAGAGAGAACGTTACCCCTTCATCCCCTCCTAAGACCCGACGTTTACCCGTGGTGCTTGAGAGTGGTACACTTGCACGGCCATTCAGCCCCAAGAGAGCATCGAGTGTTCGCGCGGTCGGCTGTCCCGG
This sequence comes from Ceratothoa steindachneri, assembly GCA_963969495.1. Lineage (NCBI taxonomy): Eukaryota > Metazoa > Arthropoda > Malacostraca > Isopoda > Cymothoidae > Ceratothoa > Ceratothoa steindachneri. The sequence continues at coordinate 152,484,462 of OZ018322.1, read as the reverse complement.
GTTAGGTTCTCTTTATCTTCCCGTATTATCGTCTGAGTGACGCTAGACCCACGGCTCTAAGGACCTTTGCGCAAAGCTGTGAGATCGCCGAGACTATTATCCCTACCCACGGTCGCAACAAAATCTAATGAGATACCCGTCCCCCTTTAGGGGGCCCCGGCAACCCGCTTCCGCCGAGGCAGTATAAATATTTCGAGAAAAGCTTTGAGAAAGCATTACCATACAGTCTCGCCTTTGTTAACAGCGACGTACAGTTTCCTACACCCTGCTTTGCCTCTCAACGGCTTCTAGATTTGAACGCAACGCGTCATCTCTACCTGGCCTTGCTCGTACCTAAGGCTACTGTTCCCGCCGACAGACGATAGACACAGACAGGCATCTATCACTCGGTTATCGACTTCGTTTAACAACTGGAGTACTCCTTCGCTCATTTCTCAGCGAGGTAAAAGAAGAATATTGCAAGATCATCTTGGCAGCGCCCCGTTTACTCGCCTTATACAAACACCCAGTTAAATAGGCTTTACCTGAGTTCCATCGATAATTGCACTTCCCCATTCTCTCTGCAAGCAATCACCGTGCATCCTCTCTCGGACTCTCGTACTCTTCGAGTCATTTGTGTTCCTTCCCCCGCTGTTTCGTACCTCGTAACTCATTTAATTTATTGTCATTTATTTACTTGTGGAATTAATATTTTCTTTGTATATAGTAAAGTTATATATTTTTTTAGCATTAATTTCTCTAATCCGAGAACCTCTAATAATTGATTATTTAGGCCAATCGCACTCGTATTTTTATTTAACCCTCGCGCTGGGATCTGAATCACGATTCTCTGCCATGTCCTCTTCAAGGTCACCCTACGACAGTCAGTTTCATTATTATTGTTAGTGTCAGTGTTAGTGTTAGTATTAGTGATAGTGTCAGGGTCAGTGTTAGTTTTAGTTTTAGTGTTATTGTTACGTCAGTGTTAGTGTCACTGCCAGTGTTATTGTTAGTATGAATGTTATTATTATTGTTACTGTTAATGTCATTGTTAGTTTCATTGTTAGTAATATAATTATTATTATTCTTAGTGTTGGTGTTATTGACAGTGTCAGTAATATTGTTAATGTTATTGTTAGTGGCATGGTATGTTAGTGTTAGGGTGATTGTCATTGCTAGTATCAGTGTTAATTTTAGTGTTTTTGTTATTGTCAGTGTTGTGGTAAATGTCAGTGTCATTGTTAACTTCAGTGTTACTGATAGTATTAGTGTCAGTGTTAATGTTAGCGTTAGTGTCAGTGTCATTGTTAGTTTTATTGTTAAAGTTACTCCTAATTTCAGTGTTAGTGATAGTGTTTGCATCTGTAGGATTGATGTTATTAGTGCCAGGGGCAGTTTGGTTTACTTTGTTCAAATTAAATCTTTATGATTAACCGCTTTTCCTTGCCATGAGGTCGACGCTTTTCCACACTAATAAACCTACTTGCCCCTAAAACTTTCTCTTTGCCCTGTTTACCCATTATTTTGTCCGCGCCAAAGAACCGTTAAAGTGCTTCAGTGTGATATGTTCTCCCACCCTTTCCAGTCAGGGTTTATTTCTAGGAAGATGGCCCTTAGTACCTCCGCCCAAACATCCCTTGCACGCACTATCATCAAACAATATTACACACTTTCTCTTTTCTTTCCACTTTCTCTTAAATACTAATTAACATAATCAGCTTAACCTTTACTTGTTCGGCCAACACTTTTTTCAACCTGAGACACAATTTCTTATAATCTCTTGATAACTCTATTTCCATCCATTTAGCTTACATCTTCATAACACCTCAAAACAATATATCACATCATTACCACACTTCTTTTCTAACCAAGTCTTTCTTTACTCTATCCCAATTTCACACAACAAGCATCTCTCCCTCCCCCAAGTCGTCCATTTGCACTGCTCTCACTCGAGATCTTTCCATCTCATTCAATACAAGTCCACACTAGGCTACAAAGCGAACACTACTGCTCTAATTGCTGCATAGAATTTCTTCCCATTCAGAAGATTGTGGTAATATTCTGCATCATCTTTGCCACTATGATTTACTATGCAACCAAGTCACTTATATTCTTCCTTCGCATACGTGCAAGAATAAAAACACGGAATCGGTTATCACATCCACTTTATTCTATCCACCAAATAAGAATATCTTAGTCTTTTCTTCATTCACTTTTCCCCCTTCTCTCACCTACATTCATCAACACATCAACATTCTCTTAGTATAAAGCAAGATCATCAGTATATAGCAATATAAATAGAATCACTCACACACCATTCCTTATCAATATCACAAGCCTTTTTAAATTCCTCGTGGTAGTACTCCCAGTATGTACTACATTCTTCAAGATATTTAACAGCTATGGCGACAATACTCATACTGTTCGTACACCCTCACGTAGATTAAACTATTTATTCCGAATATATTGCGCCCTCACGCTGGTTAACTTTCTACTTTAATAATCTTCACACCATCCAATCGTTTACTAGTCATTCCAAAAAGATTTTCTAACTCAAAAATCCTAAACTTGTTCGAGATCTCGAAAAGCAAGCAAAACTTTATACTTAACCCTTGTTTTTAGCTAACCTTCTTTAGAAGTATTTGATCCACGTAGCCATTCCACGTCCCTTAGTCCTCCCCTGTCAATGCCTCAGTTATATTTCTTACCTCATCCCACAATCATTTTTTTCCAATACACTTCACCTACAACACTCAAAGGACATAACCCCTCCTAGTACTAGCATCCATCTTTATACTATTTATCCCTATACAACGGCACTCCTATTGCAGTCTCCAACTTTAATGATTTTCCTAGCAACCAGACCCATTTGATAACACAAGCGCCACAAATTTTTATGATCTTAGTGACTAAATGATATATTTCCGTTATTGCACCTTTTTACAGACCCCCTTCCCAACCCATTAAGAAGGACAGGGAACTGTACCAGCTGCTGGGTTAGCTTGTTTAAGGCAAAGTGTGCATCGTTATGGGCGACTTCAACAGACAAGTTGCCTGGGAAACCAGAGCAGCGGGTGGCGAGAGCGCGCTACTCCTGGAGTTCGCCAACAACGAGTTCCTCACTCAATGTGTCAGAGAACCGACGAAAGGAGACAATATCCTTGACTTGGTCTTCACCTCTAAGGATGATATCGTTGAGGATGTCTCTGTAGGCGAAGAGCTCGGTGGCAGTAATCACCAGCTAGTTAGATTTAGGGTCAAGATCGCGAAGGTAAAGTCTGTTGCCAGTCAATCAAGGAAACTTGACTTAAGAAGAGCAGCCTTTGCAAGCCTCCGTGCTGGGTTGACTGATGTAAGGCTAGCGGTATGCGAAGAGATTGAGGATTCGTGGAACAATTTCAAAAATAAGTTCATGAGTCTTCAATCAAGTTGCATCCCTCTGAAATGCCTCCGTCGGTCTTCTGTTCAACCAAAGTGGTTTAATCAAGAAATCGTCCAACTGCTTAGGGAGAAGAGAAATGCGTACCGGCGATCGAAGATCTCGGGTGCCTTTGACGAGTACCGGAGGCTAGCCAGGAAAGTGAAGTCCAGCACAAGGGCGACTAAGCATACTGAGGAACTCCGCATGGCAAGACTCTGCAAGGAGAATTCCAAGGAGTTCTTAGTCTATGTAAATAGCCGTAAATCAATCCATCGTAGGATTGTGCCCCTAGTGGACGAGGAGGGTGCATTAACTCACTCCGATGCAGGAAACGCTAACCTTCTCAATGACTACTTCTCCTCAATGTTTACTAAAGAGTGTGGTCCCATCCCCCAGCCCACGGATTCCTACTCGGGGAAAAAGCTGGAGGCAATGAACTTCACCAAAGGAGAAATAAAGAAAAAGATCACTGACCTATAGACGAATAATTCCCCTCGACCGGACGGGTTTCTATCCAAGATGTTAAGGGAAGTGTGCGATGAAGTATCACAACATCTGTGCGCTGTCTTCAACATGTCAATCCGGACCGAATGCGTTCCTAGAGACTAGCGTGAGGCGGAGGTGACTCCGATCTTCAAGAAAGGAGACCCCAGCCATCCGTCAAACTACCAACCTATCAGTCTGACTTTGATAGTCGGTAAACTCACCGAAAGCATCATGGTGGACAAAATGACGTCGTATTTAGAGTCAAGCCTGCTACTGAGGAGTTTCCAGCACGGCTTCCGAAGGCAACGGTCATGCCTGACGAACCTTGTGGAATTCTTTCACTTCGTCTTCAGTGAGCACGATCGGGCCAAGGCGGTGGATGTGGTCTACTTAGACTTTCAGAAAGCCTATGATAAGGTACCACACCGCCGCCGTCAACGGAAAGTGCAAGCGCTGGGCATAGACAGAAAAGTAGTCGGCTGGATCGAGAACTTGCTAAGTGGCAGACGGCAACGGATGGTTGTGAATGAACAAGCTTCTGAGTTGGTGACCGTTACTAGCGGGGTGTCTCAAGGTTCTGTGCTGGGACCACTACTATTCATCATCTACGTAAACGACATGGACAGGGACATGGTTGCCAAGATTTCCAAATTTGCCGACGATACCAAGCTTGGTATGAACGTTGCAAAGGATAGAAATACAGCCCGCCTGCAGGAAGATTTTGGGAAGATTGGGGAGGGGTCGGACACGTAACAAATGCTTTTTAACGTGGGGAAATTCAAAGTAATGCATATTGGCCACAGAAACCCCCAATCCTAGTATATCCTTAAGATAACTGCTCTTGAATCGAGTGACACTGAGAAAGACTTGGGTGTAACTATCACTAGCGACCTCAAGTTCTCGAAACAGTGCATCGAGGCAGAGAAAAAATCCCAAAGGATACTAGGCTATATTAAGCGCCAGTTTGGATATGGGAACCAGGAGATTGTTGTGTGCTTGTATAACTCACTTTTCCGACCACACCTGGAGTATGCGGTACAAATTTTCAGTCCTCCATTGCGAAAGGACATCTCGAAATTGTAACGCGTACAAGCCAGGGCAACCAAACTGATTCCCTCTATCCGACATAAAAGTTAGGAGGATAGACTAAGGAAATTAGATCTGTTCTCGCTGGAAACCCGTAGACTGCGTGGTCAGCTCATCGAATTTTTCAAAATACTTCGAGGGTTCGACAATGTTCACTACCGGGATATTTTCACACGAGTGAGAACCGAACGCGCAATCACGGCTTCAAACTTGAACTGAAGCGTTACAACCGCTAGTCCAAAGGTACCCTCTCATCTGCACTTTTATGCATTTGAACATCCGCGTTAGTTTTACTTTTCATTACAGTTTCACATCGACATTCAACCATTGAGCTATTTGCTTCCTCTTTCTAGTTCTGACACAACCACACACAGCTCTTGCACTATCAACTATAACGTCTTTTTCTCTATTATCAAGCATTCTTACATAGTCTGCTATTTCTCTCTTCAGCAAGAAGCTCCCAACTACAGACTGTTCTACATGCTAAGCCCAGCTTCCCGTGAGGAATTAATGTTCTCTCCTAGGTCATTCTTTACACTTTTTTAAATTTACCACTCTCTTGTTCATTTTTACTACCTCTTATAATATCCCTCGTTACGGACTGGATGTTGTAGCAGTAGTAATGTGCCTGCTACAACGAAAACCTGAAAAAAAAATGCCCTTCAGGCACCAGTGCTTGCAGTTGATCACCCTTCATGCCCTAATATTTGTAGATAAACCGATATATACATATCTTCTACTATTTTCTTTACAGATCTATTCTTATTAACTTACTGCGCGATACAGCCGATTTGCTATGGCGCGTTGAATTTCTCTCTGATTCATTAACATTTACATTTGATTCTCCAAATATTTAGAAGTTCCTCATTTATTTTGAACCAATGCGAAACCCCATTAACCTCACAACGAAGAGTCATGTAATGATATATTCCCATACTTATACAGAGAAGAAACACAAAGCGTATACTGCTTTTTTGTATAGAAATTGTTAGCTGAAAGCTTATTTGCCTCTGTACTCGGGTGAAAATACATTTGCCACTTGTGCTCAATTCGACCCAACTCTCTTTATAATCCAGTCTAAATATTTCAATCTCAGCTTCATTTTTATAATTAAAGACTCCATAAACTACAACCACGCACAGTTTAACTCTTGCAAATCATAACTTTACACACACAATTCTCGAACTCACACATTTATATCCTAATATAGCATCATTTCAATCCTGAATTTAAAGTACTACGACTGCCCTGCATAGAGCAAGAATCAGGAATCTCCTTATTTTAAAGACATCGGCTAGCAGATCCTTCTCTTTCATATCATATATACCCCTCCCATTCCTTACATCTACTCGAACCACTGAGTAACGTAGGTTAACGGCATATAAGGAGGAGGGTATGGGTATTATTCCTGTCCTCATCGAACATGATAATAATATTTGTATAATTTATAAACAATAATTACCATAGAGCATTACCCACCTTCCTAGCTTATTCAACATTTTAGGGGGGCAAGCTATTTACCACTGATTAAGGTGGAATGTGGACCACACTAGCAATTGTGTTCACTAAACGAATAGTAAAAGACAAACTACATACCAGCTCTAACCAGTGCCAGCACTCATTTACTGTAATACCGTAGTTCCACTCTGTTTGGTCATAGCTCGCCTAGATTCCCTAAATGATTTGTAATTGGGAGAGAAAACCCCCCAAAATCAACAACACTAATTTGTTGAGTGCCCTACGCCAGAGGAGGCCAGTAATTTTTAAGAATTAACATTATACTTATAAAATTTATGGTATTTTATATTTCTTTAATAATAATCCTAGGTTAAAGTGTGTGGGGGTGTCTTTTATTTCTTCCTCGCCTCTGTAATAGATTTCACAGTTAATAATGGTTAAAAAACCCTACTCATTAATATCAAAATAGGAATTTTATTAAGTTGACCCAGCTTATATGCAAGAGCTGAATTTTCTATGAAATTTACGTCTTAGGTAGGTGAAGCAAATAGTTATAATAATTACAGTGGCGGCAACAAAAAAAGTGACATTGAATATTGGCAATAGAAATCGATACATAAAATCGCTTTCACGATTTTACTTGCCAACAAGCCAATGAAAAGGGGCGGGGCTTATGCCACGAGTGGATGACTCTCCTGAGCTAAGACAACAGAACTGCGCTGAATTCCTGCATTCGTGCCTACATTTGACGTGCTATAACTTCTGTGCAAGTGGATACAATGGGGCGGAAAAAGCTTTCTATGACAGAGAAAAGCCGTGCCTTGACCCTATTAGAGCAGGGAAAGTCTTTTATTGATGTAGCAGCAGATTTAGGAACCTCAAGAAATACGATTTATCGCCTAAAACGGGCAGCTGAGTTATTGCCACCAGGTACCATACCAAAGAGGAAGGAGGGCACTGGTGCAGCTAGGAAGACATCTCCAAGGACTGATAATATCCTAAGGCGTGAAGTGATGTCAGACCCTTCTGTAACCTCCGCTTCAATCAAGAAAAAACACCCAGACCTCCTCCAGAACGTCGCCCTCAGGACCCTCCGTCATTGCTTACAGAAGGACTTAGGCCTACCGGCTCGCCGCGCTGCCAAGAAGCCACTTCTTACCAAGGCTATGAAGATGAAAAGGCTCAATTTTTGCAAGACCTATAAACATTGGACAGCTGCCCATTGGAAGAAGGTGATGTTCAGTGATGAGAGCACCTTTAGGCTGGTCAGAGGAGAGTCAAAGATCGTGCGTCGTCCCAGCAATGTGTCTCGGTATGACCCAAAATATACCGTGAAAACTGTGAAGCACCCTGATAGTGTGATGGTGTGGGGTGCCTTTAGTGGAAACAAGGGCAGAGGAGGTCTGTACTTCCTTCCCAAGAATGTAACCATGAGGGGGACTAACTATCTCGAAGTTTTGAAGCAGCACATGCTGCCATTTTGGGAAATTCATCGGTGTGAATTTTTCATGCATGATGGTGCCCCTGCTCACAGGTCCCAGTTAGTAAAAAGGTTCTTCAATGATAATAATATTAGTGTTTTGGAGTGGCCTGGTAATTCCCCGGACCTAAATCCTATTGAGAATGCTTGGAATCTGATGAAATCCAAAGTTCAAGAGACAGCATCCGGCAGCATCAAGGACCTGATAGAATCACTGAAGAAGATCTGGGTTACGATCGACCCCACCTACTTCGCAAACCTCGCTGAATCAATGCCCAATCGACTCAGAATGGTCATCAAGTGCAAGGGCAACATGACCAAGTATTAACTTTCATGAAATATTCATAATAAAATATGTAAGTTACATTTTTCTGTTTCATTTTCCCCGAATTGTCACATGTCACTTTTTTTGTTGCCGCCACTGTATTTAAGTAGACTTAATCTTAAGAATACAAAATAACTTTTTATATTAAGGTTTAGATTCAACAATACGTTGAGATGAGAAAATTATCCTCTCTAATATTCTTAAGATTATTTTTCCTTTAAATATGGCTTTATTGCAAAATTAAATTATGAACGAATACCTTGGGCATGGAGTAGAAATTTAGTTGTATGCGTTGGAAAATTCTTTTCAAAAGAGTTTTGTTTCTCGTTACTTACAGTCGACGCTCGAAGCACATTGTGTACTGAAGAGAGAAGCAAAACTTCTTTGAAAAGAATTCTTTAAGGCATTCCCCACAACTTTATAATCCATGCCAAAATATTCCTCCCACACTCCTACCATTGATATAAGTTAGAAACTTTAAAATTCAATTTCGGTAAGCTAGCGAATTTTTACGCAAAAATATTCCTCAAGTGGGTGGAAATTATCTTAATAAATTTTAGAAATTTAGTACAATAAAATTTAAAGTGAAAGAATCATATATGCACAAATTGTTAATATGATATGTTTTCAAAAATACTCTAGTCTCTCATATTGTCCAGCCATTTTTCATATTGATAGATATTTTATTTTTATTAAATTATCTGTGTTAAGACCATAATTTGCTCAAATTAATCTCGATTAGAATTTTAATTTGAGATAGTTTAAAATTTCTATATACTGCATTTATCATTTTAAAATCCATTTCTCATATTTTGAGCACACGCTAATGTAAAAAAATAAAAAATAAACATAAAATACAATATAAATAAAAAATTAAATAATCTCTGAACCTTGAAGCCAGAAAATTATCCATAAATGTTTTAAGTTAATATTTTGTTGTTAACCTTTATTCTCAGAAAAAACCCGCCAGTCACTCGATGTGAAACTTTAAATTTTTAGGCCTAAATTTTCAGAACTATTTACACGTGTGATCTCATGTACTTGAAATGGCTTTGTCTCTGGGAAAATAATGCTTATATCTAATACAATTTCATCTTATTTGTGTATATATGTATCACTGCGTATATAAACATTACGCTCGGTCAAGGCAGTGAAAATGACAAATGATTTTTGGAGCAAGATGGACGGAGATTCTCATGTTTTTTTTTTTCTCTTCGACAGCAACTTCCCAAATATGGAAAAACTGGAAAAGGGCCCGAAAGAAATATTTTCTCAAGATATACAAAAGGTGAGATAATGAAAACCATCATTTTTTTCCGAAATAAATATTTACTTCTCCCTATTTTTCTAACGTATAAAACGAACATTTTAACGCTTAAATAAATATGATTCATGATAAAGATTAGATTTTCTTCTCAATACATTGAGCCAGAAATTTGGGTCACCTTAATAGAAAGATTACAATAACTAATCTAGTCTGAAATGTAATATTGCTTATGCTGATAATCGAGAGAAAAAAACTACGCAAAAATTCTTTTTCCGTCGTACAGTACTAGTTGTGAGTGCTCTCGCTTCATTTTTGAGCTGTAATTGACATAATATTAAGTACATAGCTTTTATACAGGACAAAAAAGAGCAAGAAATACAGTAATAATAAAACACACCCATACTTTTATTTTTCGTCAATATAAGTTCAGGTTCAAGTAAAATTATGTGATACCCGACCGGTGTTAATATATAAGCTGAATAAAAGAGACTCACATTAAAGCTAAATGCGTATAGATTGAAGATATAAGGGGAAGCAATTAGAGTCGACTCGACAAACCTGCTCCGGATATACAGTACTCATTTGAGCGATATAAAACTTTGGCTTTATCCCAGTCTACTTGATGTTTCTTTGGTGAAATGCAACAAAAGAAAGTTTGGAGAGTGATTCCGGTGCCCACTGTGTAATTATTTTTCTTATACGCGCTCTATTACAATATTTGCAAAATATTGGATAGACACCTTTAATTTACGCGGTCTGGTTGTTATTTCATTTTTTAAGATAAAATGGAAGCTCAATTCTTCTCATATTTTATTGTTGGTATTTTTTGGCTAATTTGCAAATCGTTTAATTTTGGATTTTAGGACATGGTAATTTAACTGAATTCGGATGTATTTAAAGTTGTTTTAGTTTTAGTGGGCTAGCGGAAGTAAATCTTTCTTAGTTTAAAGTGGAAAAATTCGTTCAATCTTATAAGCTTTATCCTCGAGGATTTTAGGATCAGAGATTACTATCCTTATAGGAAGATAGAAAAAAATATAGCTATTTGTATGTGTGTGTGCTTGCGGTAAATAGAAAATTGAATCGAATAGCTGAGGTAGTTTTGAGGAAGGAAAAATTCCAAGAACTGGAAGATAAGATATTTTTCCCATTTAAATGTAAATTTCATTGCTAGCTGAAATGAGTTGTGTTTTAAAATATTATTAAAATTTATATTTTATAGGTCCATGTAGAAATAAATCATCAATATAATTATTTACATGCAATGTTTCCAGATAGTTTGACATCATTATAAAAAGCAATTGCTTTTATCTTCTCAGAGTTTAATATTATAATTATTAAGCATGTCTAGAAAGCAAAATTGATTTAAAATTGATATAAATCTTTGAATACCTTTCTTTTCCCACAATATACCTATAGTTAAATTTATAGAAAAGGATAAAACATCGCGGGGAACACGAATTGTCTCAAGATCCATTGAGAACATCCCTGTGTCAAAAGCCTATGCAGTGGCAGAAGGATTCCAAATTAGACCAAGAACAGCAGTTAATTCATGGACTCTCTTCGATAGTATGGAAGTGCAGAAAAGAAAGAGCTGAATAAATACACAATATTTTGGAGGGAACTCATCTGATGACTGCCTATAAAGGAAAATGTTGCCGTAATCATATTAGAGCCTAAAAATACTGGACCCTATTTAAAAACAAAACAAAAAAAAAGCAAAGATCAATTAACAAAACTCCAAAACAAAGTAAAAACAAGAATCAAATTATCGAAATAAGTATATGTTCGACAAGCCTTTGTCATTTTGGCCCAACATAATTTTTACTCGGTGGACGGGTCTGTGTTGGAGATTATCCAGTCACGGGATTGCCATCATCAGGTGACAACCAATGGTGAAACATCGTGGCATTGTTTTTAAGGTTTGCGGAGTAATTTAAAATGATGTAAGGTCAAAGTTGGTTGAGTGGGGGATTGCTTAATCCGAGTTGGAAAAATTTATTTCAATTCTTAAAGAGGGAATTTTACGAGTCTTTTTAAATAGTTCTTTTGAAAAAAAAGTTCGTTATTCATGGTAGATTGGGATCCCTGTAATACTGTAAAAGAATAAAAGAATGTGAGAACCAAACGGCCATATACGTGCACATTGGCAGAGCCAGCTCCTTGACAACAAGCCAATAGGATATGAGCAAGGAGCAATATACCACATGCTGTAATCTCAGACCCTATTAATATATGACTAGGCAAGATGGAGCCCTAAAAGAGGCTAAGAGTATGTAGGCTGACAAAGTATTAATAATGTACATTTATTGTTTAAAATGTAGTTCATCTTTTTAATTTTCAAATAAACATATTTCAGTGATAGTTGGAATTCATAATATTTCATGACAATAAAGACAATACAAGAGTTAAAGAGCTACTCATTGCAAAGAGCTGTCGGTACCACTAAGTCCTTTGTAAACTGCTTGCATGACTGCTAGGTTTGCTTTAAAAAGCTTTCAGAAATTCACGGCTTGTATAAACTGCTTGCCTACCACCTAGATCATCTTCAAAGAACTTTCTGAACTATTGGTCCATTATTTTTCAGTTTTTATGCTTCAAACCTCTTAACTTTAGAGTATCTATGAATGCTACGTCCATTCTATATATGAGTGCCATTGTGTTGTTTATTGTAAAGTGCTTGCTAAATTGTTATTAATATTTAAATATCTTTAGAAACTGTTACTTTCTTTATAATTAGGCTTGACAGCTTATTTCATATTGCTAAGGAAATTGCGCATATGCTAAGATATTTCTAAATAGCGGAAATAACTTCGAAAGAGTTTCTTTCATAAGAGCTTGGGAACAGATGTGGTTTTCTTAAGAGTTTATATAACCTCAAAGGTTTTTTAAATGCTTTTCTAACTAGTAGACAAATTCTAGAGAATCTTTAAAATACCTGTAAAAGAGTTTGTATAACAGCTCAGTTCTTTACTTTAATGGGGAACAGGTAAGTTATTTCTGAAAAGCGTATGAAGCTCCTCAGTATTTTTAAGTGCTTGCAGTACTCTATAACTGTAGCAATTAATTTTGTAGTTACATTCTAAACTTAATATTGCATATTTATTTATTTAATTAGTTTGTCACGTAGTTTTAAGATTTCATACCGACCGACCCTTAGAAATTTTAGTTTTTATAATCTCATTAACGTGATCAGAATTCAACTTAATTGTGGATATTGCATACACTCTGGAGAGATTTTACACTTCGTCTCTTCATCCAGTCCCTTCTTTATCATTCTTAGCGTTTTTACACTCATATAATTTACTCTTCCTTAACTTCACTCCTAATTCTAAACTTTTAGAACTTTTTTGTTGGAGATGACAAACTTTTTTTAACTTAATAATCATAAAACTTACTTGGTTCAACGCTGAGAATAACTAATTTGGAGGCACGACTTCCGTATCCATTACCGAAACAGGTTCCAATGGTCGTTTGAGTAGTCTCAAGTAGGTGGATTCCAAGCGCAGTAATCTTTATCCGGGATAAGTTGCCTTTCTTTTTGAGCACGTATACATCATAGCCAGAAATATCTGCTATTTCTCAACGGGAACTATATGTTTATTAATGTATTCTAGACCTTAGCAAATAGAAAATAACAGTTGCTACCCAAAGACAAATATCCTGTTACAGAGTGTAATAGATCGTTTCTAGTTTAGCGATTCCCTTGGAGCTTGTACCATTTTTTGTTAGAAAGAAAACACTGCATACATATATAATAATTAGAGCTTGACAAAATTAAGACATTTTAAGATGAATAAGGAAAGAATGAGCTGGAAGAATGAAATAGCAATGGAAAAATCATACTGAGAAATGGAGGCTTCCTGACACACCTACATAGGTATTCAGTATTATAAGCACTGGGTCAACAAATTATGAACTTTTTTAATATTTTGCCGCGTTTTTATAAAAACTAATTTAAATTCATCAGAGATAACAAATAACCAAATATTTAAAATTATTTAGTGTTATTTAGGCTAGAAAAACTATTTCCCCACGACATTATTTTTTTTGTTTTTTAGATTTTTATTTTTTGTATATTTTTTTAATACTGTTTTATTTTCCAGTGTACTTTGAAATTTTAATGTGTACATTTCTCTGTAATTTTCAATCCAAGCTTCACCTTTCGTACAGCTATAATCAACCTTAAATTTTCTGGACTTCGCTTTTCTCTGCTTGCCTGGATTGACGTGTCTTCCATTCTTCTCTAAGCCTGTCAATTAATAAGGCTGAAAGAAAATGATTCTTAAAAATGTTTGTAACCAAACTCGGTAAACTTTTAACCCTTTTCTGACAAAGGTAATTTTTCTTTGAGCTTTAGAACTTGTTCCTAAAAATTTCGAATGGCAACAACTATTTAAGTGAAAAAGATTTGCAATTTGGTCAATTCATTTAGTTTTATGTCGTTAAAAACCTATGGGGTGAGTTATTAGGATATTAAGTCCCATATGCATCGGAAATCGAAGAATAAATTAATAATATCCCAGGTTTTCAAAAGTCGTTTTCCAAAGCCTTTCACACATCTAATCTCTCGTTGGTATTCATTTTAGTATTTAAAAAGGAATTAATTTCGGAATAATACACGGTTAATCAAAAAACGGTATACCAGCTTTAAATCTAAATTAGCTTTTCATAAATTGAGATATTTTTTGTGTATTGTAAGGTAACATCCAATTTTTTGATTATGTGAAGCTAAGACAATACCGTATAATGTCTCACGTCTAGAAGATCTTAATTTTTAGATAAATAATTATCTAGAAAACAAGAGCTTAATGTAAGTGCAGAACTATTTCGAACAGGAATTTCCTTACAGAGCATCTGCAACTAAACGTACTATTTGGAGAATTATTCAAAAGGTTAAAAGGGAACTTTTTTCAATTTAAATAAAGTACATTCAGAACGAGTGAAAACTCTAAAGAACGAAGACAACATTGAGAATATTCGTTAGTTATTAGTAGAAAACCCTAAATTATCTTACAAAAAAAAATGAGACAGGACTTTCACAAATTACTTTTTTGTGAATTGTTTGTAAAGACTTGAAATTCTTTCCATTTAAATACCTTATTAAACACAAACTCCTTGAAAGTAATTTTCCTTGCCGTCTCAGTTTTGTCTAATGGTTTCTTGGACGTCCAGGATGATTTAGTGAACAGTAAGCTGGGAGATGAGGTTGCATTTTATATGAAGAGTCAATTAAACAAACAAAACAACCTAGACTATGCACTAGAAACCAACCGGCCGAAGATCCTGTCTATGAAAGAGTATCTATAGAGGAAGGATGTCTTTGTGGGTAGGACTGTGTGGCAATATAACGCTATTTGGTCCAACTTTTATTTTATGGAAATTTCAATGATGAAACTTATCTTGAAATTTTAAATCAAGCTATTATTTCCCAAGTACATTCTGTCCATGTAGTCAGTTTTAATCGCGTTTGGTGTATTCCAGGAGCTGCTCCTGCTCAAAGAACACTGATAATTAAAAATCGCTTGCTGTAGGTATTCCAAAAGCGAATAATTGCAGTGGGCAATAAGATCGAATGGCCTCCCAGATGTTCTGATTTGACCCCATGTGATTTTTTATGGAGTCATTTGAAGAGTGAAGTTTATTCAACAATACCTCTCAATTTAGATGACTTGAGGAGTCGCATCAGAAATAAAATAAACATCTTAAAAGAGACCAGATTTTATCAAAAGAGTGATAAGGTGACGAGAGAATAAGGATCAATGTTACATTGCATTAAACAATAAAAAATGTTAACTGTTATTAAGAATTGATTATATTCTTAAATTATTATGTTTATTTTTTAGTTTAAAAATATAGCAGACATTAGTGGCTCATTAACTTAATTGTGCGCTAATAAGCTTTTCTATATCTTTAATTCAAGCATATGCCTTTTAAATACCTGATGTTTGCCTTCAAACCTTTTTAAAGTCTGAAAGAGGATTGTTTTCTGCATCAGCACGAAAAAAAAAGCGAAAATCTTAATTTATTAAAGGCTATTTACATTTAAAGCTGGTATACATTTTTGTGATTTGCTCTGAATTGCCTCTATAGCTTTCTCAATTGGGTTTCTAAATGTACTTCTTAATATCCATTTTTTTCATTTTATCTGTCTTAGCAAATTGCTTTCCTTGTTGCTCTTGTTAATCCACTCCCTTTTTACTGACATTAGGTGCCCCAATTTGCTACCAATTTTAATGACCTATTTATTGATTTTCCACCTATTTCCTACACTAGAGAGGCTAGTGTTTATGGATAATAATCCTGGAACTAAAATTTGGACGATATTGTTCTCTTTTTGAATCAAAGCCACAAGGATAATTTGCATAAATATAAAAGAAGGGTGTGTTGTAGAGAGTTTCGTGAAATTTAAGTTCAAAATGCTACGAGTACTCTCCTCTATAAACTACCCAGGTCATTTGCATTACATAATTTTAATTCCTCCATCTCCACCCCTTTCTTTAAAAGGCTCCTTTACTACTATCTGGTAGAGATAGCCTTTTTAGTTTCCCCTCTTAGTTTGATCGAAATTCCTTCCATCTTTCTCTTATCTTAGATTTTTTCCCCCTTCTACATGTTCCGTTTAATCTTCGTCCATTGCTTTCTATATTTATTATATTTACGAGCAATTACTGAATCTAAATATCAAGTCTTTTAAATAAAATATATTTGGGGATACTACACATTTTAATCTTTGAATTTTATTAAAACAGGCAAGGAAGTCGGTTATCATAGCGATGATGTGCATCTCTACATCAACATTTGACATCATGCCTAGGGGTCTGTATCTACTAAAACTCTCTAAGGGGAGGAAAAAACACTGCTGGTCACTCAGTCTTGGATCTCACTTGAAAGTTACTCCATTAAATCTTTTAACTTCCCATTTTAACTTTCAAAATTCACTGGATCGTTAGTCTTTACACGATTTCAATGATAAAAGAATACCCCCTAACTATCCAAAAACAATGAACACTATTTCTACAAAAAATAGGCATTTTTTATCCAGGCGCATGATTCCTACTTAGGGCGAACAGCAAGGATAACAGAGGAACTTTATCCGCAGCTGATCCAGTGCCTCGAGAGAACTTGCCATTCCATCATTCTGCAGCTGAGAGCGAATCCTTCATTCAGGTTCACCCCTTACCTATGACACTAAAGGCAAGATTGTCAGTTTTAATGACTGACTAGATTTTTGATGAGTGCACGAACAGCTCTACATTCCAAAACGCTTATATTATCCATAGAGGGGCTACACTTGTAAGACTTTCAAATAACCTTTTGTTAGATTTTTCGCTAGTATCAGATAAAGAAAAGAACAGGAGTGATTGTGTTTTGCAGGAAATTTTTTACTCATGTGAGCAACCAATTCTTAAAAATTTACTTCGAAATTTAACATTAAAGGTAAATAAAGGACTTAATTGTGAGGAGATATTTTCGGATTATTCCATCTAAGGAGTCGTATAGATATATTTTTAATAGGCATCTTCTATAAAATTTAACATACCTAGCTATAAAATTTGTAATAGTTATAGATCGAGAGGAAAAGGTGAAAACGTTATTTAATACATAAAAATTAACTTTTTGCAATAGTGAAAGGCATCATTACTTTTGTCATGACGTATGAAATTGAAGCTTTAAAGTTCGTTTTAAATCGATAATATTAAAATAAATTTTGTTTTAGTATAGATGCCGAAACAGCAAGTAGAAGAATGCGATATTATACTTTATTAAACCCTTTTGGATTTATGTAAACAAAACGTAACGTTTATAAGCGATAACTTTAATTTTTCGAACGTAGTTTTTCTTTAAGAGAGAGTGAATAATGCAAAGGATTGACTTATAGAATATATAAATCATAACTTTCTTCATCAAAAAGGTAGGGGAGCTGACACGAAAACAGAATATCTTAGATATGATTTTGACGAATCAAGAAGAAAAAGTTGAAACTGTATATATTTTGGAGAAACACTTTGCGACACCAATCATAATATGATTTGACTTAATCTAATATTCCTAAAAAATGTTCACAAGAGCTTTCATCTCATCTCAAAACAAATATTTTGATTTATTTTCCCTTTCTCTTTAAACATTGAAATTGAAATGAAAGTTTAAACGATGAAAACCCTTAAGTAATATATTTTAGCATTTATTTTTCAATATAAATATGGAAATAGTCCGTGAAAAATCTAGAAGTTCTAATAGATCGAATGAGGAGCCGTAGATAAAAAGTGTCTAATTAATATTTTTATGGATATAATTAATGAGCGGTCCCTGTCAGTTTGCTAAGGTGTTCTTAGTGACGATCCGCAGCATGCGGTGAATATATTAAATGAACATTTAGCAGACAGAATGAAATAAACGTAAGTGAAATGAGATTTTTTTATTAAGAAAATGAAAATTTCAAAAGCGCTGTGCTGGATAAAATCTATCTAGTTCACCTTAAATAATTAATAACTACCTTATAAAATCCCTTGTACAATTTTGAGTGTCGATTAGTAAGCTAATAGTTCCGCAGAAGCTCAAAGAGGCAAATTAAACGCAAATTTTCAGTTATCTTTACAGTTGTCGTCCATATTCCTTAATCCTCTAGTAGATAAGCCCTTAGAGTCCATTGTTAGAGATGGTATCCTGAATCTTCGAATAATTTATTAAATGAATCAAAACACGCTTTTGGACACTTACGTTAATGGTTAAATAATTTACTCATTTTAGGTATGACGAAAATTATGCTGTACATGCAGTTTACTTTAATTTCAAAAGTTCCTTTGACTGGGTTATACATAATACACCATTAAGAAGCTAAAACTACACGATATATTGGCCGCATACTAAAATATAAAGGAACACTGGCTTTAAACCGTGGACAGACAGTTGTTTTGAATTTAATGCCATCTCGGTATTTTTCACTAACAACACTCATGAGGGATATCTTCTTGAACCCGTTAGTTTAAATATATATAAACGATCTTTAAATGAATTTATTCTGCATAAGTTCGAGTCGCTGCCTACACGAAACTTTGTATTAAGGAAAAGTACATATTAAATGTAGTAGCCGTGATAACTTGAAAAAACAGCCATGAAGTAGTGAGATAGTGTAAAAGATGGCAGAGTAGTTTAACGCATACAAGTGTAAGCTAATGTTAACCATCATGATCTTTTGTGAAGAGATTAAAATATGCGTCGTAAAATGTTATATAGTCAACATGGAAAAGGATTTGTCTTTTAAGCTCGAGTGATATCAAATATTTAAATCAATGCAATTAGGCCTCACAAAAAGGTAATAGGGTTCTAGTATACTTAGCTAGACATTTTGCGTTTAAATTCAAAGATATTCTCCTCCACTTATTTCAAAGAGCTTGAAAGATCTCACTCATAGTATCGAGTTAGCGTACAATTTTCCTAATATCGAAACGCGTCGAGGCTCGAAATTAATTTGCGAAGTAAGAAATGATCGCACGGCGAAAAAATTATTTATCTCAATTTACCTTTTCGCTAAGATCGGTATCAAAGCATGCAACCGTTTGAACTCTTTAAAATATTAAAGGGATTTACTAATATTAATTATGAAGCAATATTTAAGCTAGATGACAGAGTAGCAGCTAGAAAAAAAATGGGTTTAACTTAGTATACAAATGATTTAACAGTGCGATGTTACAACTTTCATTTTCTTAAAAATAACTCAGAGTTGGACTGCTTGCCTGGAGATGTCAATGGAAGAACAAGTATAAATATGTTTAAAATTAGGAGAACTTATATTTTTCATAAATATAACTTTTCACAAATAACAGGTGCAAAACAAATTTTTCATTATTAAACTCTCTTCCTTTATCTATCCTTCACTTCTAGCAGCCATCTCTTTCCTCTTTTATCGACGTCTCGATGAGACTGTAGATTCTTTGCTTGTTCGTAATTTTGTAAAAAGGTGAAGCTCTCTTGTCTAAATGAGCATAAAGAAAAAAGCAAAAGCCATTAATTTAGAGGGGAGGAATAATTTAAAAGAAGTACTCAGGTTCCAAAAATATCAGTTTCCTAACTTGTTTAATACTAAGATCGAGATATATTTAACCATTTAAGTTATCGCCAACTATTAAATATAAAGCTCTATCTCGAATGTTATAATCAGACCTTTCTTACTACTATAAAACCCTAACCCAAATTTTAGAACACAAACCTCTTTTTGGTATAAAGACCTTTACCAAAGCTATGAAGGTCAAACTCTTACTTAGTGTAAAGAAAATCCAAATATTAGATCAGCCGTTTCTTTTAAAACCTATCCCAAATATTTGAATCATAACCATCTCTACATTTAAGATGTAACCGAAATATTAAAATCTCAACTCTTCGTTTAATATAAAGTCCTAACCATATTATAAGAGCATCTTTATCTTCCTATAAAATTTGTCTCTATTATCTATTTCTACTCTCATTCTAGAGAACTTTTAAGTGTATTAAGCAAGGATAATTGTTCCATCAATAAATGAGGCTTAACAGATTCTAACAAACTCCATCTAACATTTTATAATTGAGTAATTTGTAGCGGTGTTTTTGGCTAAATATCGCTCATTGAAATGGATTGCTAAGTAATTAAAAGGCATTTCATCATCTACTCCATCATAAAATTGAATAATAGTTGTTGTTTTTTTCTGCAAACAAATAAGTTGCTTGATGCTAATGGGAATTGAAAGGTCTTTTTTTCTCCTCAATTTTCGCTTAAATATCTGTTTTGCTTTTCTGTTTAACCAATTTTCCTTAAGTTAAAATATTATTTCTCTATTTCTCTCTTCTTTGCCCTTCCAGCTTCAATGATTAATGGATGATTTTCACTTTTTCTTTTGTATTTGACTTTGGCTTCTAATAAAAAAACATCTCCCTTTCTCCGTGTGAATCTCTAGGCTGATATGAACTAGTGGTCCTAATAATTCTCAAAAATAATATATGAATAAAATATAATATAAAAAGAACAATGGACAACTAAAGTTTTGCTGATTCCGAATCTGAACTCAAAATTATTCTAGCACTAAGAATTTTGAGATATGCGCAAGAATAATAACTATATATTACTAGTATTGTTTTGCTATATTATATTATAATGTAATATAAACTATATTTATGAACAATATTATAAACTATATATTTTCGGCCACTACAAAAAAAACGACGATAATAATAATAATAAGTATTTGTAATGCGCCCTTCAGTGCTGTTAGCCCTCACAGAACGCAGATTGTGTAGAGAAAGTTTACAGGGAAGAGAAGGCAATTCTGAAGAGATGAGTTTCAGGAGACATTTAAAAGTGGCAAGGGAGGGAGAGGATCAGACTTCAGGAGGAAGAACATTCCAGAGTCTAGGAGAACAAACTGAGAAGGAACGGTCACCCATGGAGCAGAGAACATAACGAGGAGTATTCAGGATGGGAGCGAAGTTAGACTGGAGTGCCCGAGGAGTTTGATGACGAGAAAGGGCAGACAAGAGATAAGGTGTAACCCCGAGCTTTAGGGCCTTGTAGGTGATTAGAATAAATTTATAGTGGGTACGGAAGTGAATAGGTAACCAATGTAGCTCCTGTAACAGAGGCATCGAAGGAGAGAACCGGGGGCGGTGAACGAGGAGCCAGACAGTATAGTTTTGACCTAGTTGTAAGGGTCGAAGTGACGAAGAAGGGAGAGTCACTAGAAGAGAATTTCAGTAGTCTAAGCATGAGGTGACGAAGGCATGAATTGCAGTCTCAAGGCTTTGTCGATCAAAATGGGATCACACACGTGAAAAGTTGCGGATGACCCGAGGTAACACGTACAGATACGATGCATGTGTGCTTTAAACGAGAGTTCCTCGTCGAAAATAACACCAAGATTACTGACGGTAACAGAGAAGGTGACCTTTGTTTTCACAGGTTAAAGGGAGGGGAGAAAAGCTTTAGATTTCTCGATCGTCGAAGCGGTACCAAAAAGGAGAACTTCAGTTTTATCGTGGTAAATTTGAGAAAGTTAGCAGACAGCAATTTGTTTATGGAGGTGTATGTTGAAAGGAGCTCATTAATTGATTGAGCTAAGGACACAAGGGGTGAGGAAAAGTATATCTGACAGTCATAAGCATAGAGGTGGAAGTACAGGCATAAATCGCTAAAAAGGGAGCCAAGAGGAAGTAAGTAGATACGAAAGAGGAAGGGACCAAGGACTGAGCCCTGAGGCGCCCCAAAATGAATGGCCGCAGGCTCGGAGGAGAGGTTATCGAGCGCAGCCGACTTAGTGCTAGAGAAGAGGTATGAGCGAAACCAAGCAAGTGCAGGGCCCGAGAGACTAAGGAAAGTTTGAAGACGATCAGGGAGGACAGTTTGGTCGATGGTATCGAAAGCAGAGGAGAGGTTAAGGACGACTAAAATAGACTTACAACCCCTATCGGTAGCTCGACTTAAACATTCTGAAACAATAAGAGAAGCATTTTCAGTAGAGTTCTTCGCTTTAAACCTCCGATTGGTACGTTTCATGTATATTGCTGTTAAAAATATGGCCATTAAAGCTAAGGTAAGCTACTTTCTCGAGGATTTTAGAGAGGAATATAAGCTGTGAGATAGGGCGATAGCTAGATGGTTCAGAGTGGTTTAGGTATATTTTTTTAAGGATATAACGAATTGAGGCATGTTTGAATGAAGAGGGAACTACTCCTGTGGCAAGAAAAGTGTTAAAGAGATAAAGAATCAGTGGGAGGACAGCAGGAAGAATTTGGTGGAGGGGTTTGGGTGGAAAGACGTCCTTAGGGGATCCAGATATGTCAGAGCGAGAGATCAAGGTAGTTATAGTCTGGAAAAACAGCATGGGCTTGTAAAGACCACTAGGGTAGTATGGCGCGAAGTTTAATAATTTACTCAGAGAAAAAATTAGAAAGTGTAGAGTGTTTGATGTGAGGAGAGTTGTGAGAAATTGGGCTAGGCAAGGAAAGACGACAGAGGAGACGAAAGATAGTCCAAGGGTCGTTATAGGTCTTAGACAAAAGTTTGCAGGAATGTGCATCGCACGCTGACTTTAATTTGGAAGAATAAGTCAAAATATCAAGGCTATAGGCAAGTGAGATGGAGGGTGTGTCCTGCCTATGGCAGCGTGCTTTACGAAGGGCACGTTCCTGGGCACGTAAGGACCTTCTTAACGAAAGAGTTCCACAGAAAACCAAGGGGCGCTGTGATGTAATTCGAATAAGGAGTGAAAATTGGGGCGTGCACGTCAATGCAGGCGAGTAATGATTGGTGCAGTGAGTCTAAGGTTTTTTCAGATGAAGTAGTAGGATCAATAGGAGGTAGGGCAGAAATAACATCAACATCGTTAAAGAGAGAAGTCCTATCAATTGACGATAGTCCCTGGAAAGGAGTAGGATCTCCGGACGAGCGAGTCAGTAAGTGTTCGGGAATATAAAATTTAAAATTGACTAAGAAGTAGTCGGAAATCGTATTAGAAAGGTTAGTTAAAGGGGTATTACCATATATATGTGTTGGAGATGACACATGTTGTGTAAGAGAGAAGAGGTCGATGATGTCAATTAATGCACGAAAAGTCTTATTGTGGCTAGAGAAGATTAAAGTCACCGAGAATAAGTAGAGAACCGATAGATGATAGGTCGGAGAGTAGGTTACTGAACTCCTCAAGAAATATGGCCGGAGACGAACTGGGAGGGCGGTAAAGTACCACAATAGTCTGAGCGGGCACGGCACGTGAGACAGCAATGAGAACCTCAAAAGAGGCTAAAGGGAGGGAGGGGAGAAGATTCCGGGAGAAGGATGATTTGGAAATCAGTGCAACTCCCCTCCACGGTGGTTCCGAGGAACATGCAGGAAAGAATGACCTGGAGGGGTTGCAAGGGCAGTGCATGATCAGACTCGAGCCAGGTTTCTGTAAGGCCTAGAAAGGAAACTACAGTGCCAACAACGAGGTCATGGACATACTCAGATTTATGGGTCAGGCTTCTAATGTTCAGAAGAGTAGTTGACAGCACCTGCTGATGATCACAAGAGGAAGGGGGAGATTTGGAGGTGTTGGGTAAAGGAAGAATGGTAGAGCGAAAGAGGTTCCTAAGGGACACCAAAAGTCTCTGCCGCCTCCTAGTTGGGGGAGTTTGAGGCATACCAGCCCCCTTTATCTTCGCGTATGTGGCTTAAGAAAGACGATAATTCAAAGAGTTTAGTGAGAGGATTGAGTTTCTATAATACATTGTGGACTAGAAAGGAGAGAGCAAAGGCGAAAGTTATGAAAGCGCAGAAGACTGGAAAACTTAACCCGAACTTGACTCATAGAAAGTGGGGGAGGGCTCACCCAGGAAAGCTCATTATTTATTTTAGCTACAGATGGCGTTGTATTATGTGAAACCCCTAAATACTTGTCATTATCATTTACACTACCTTCAAGTCTGTTACTTCTCCATTGGCTAGATCATGAATAAGAGAATCTGTGTCAAATCACCGAGAGATCTTTTTTCATGTCTTTGAAACATTGCCACAAATTCATAACTACCTAGAAATATGAATTTGGATGTCACGTTGAGGACCAAGACAAGAATTTGGCCCCCTCATATATGTTGCACTGTGTGTTAATCAGGACTTACCTAGTGGCTGTTTGACCAGCGAAGGTGAACCTTTAAGTTTACCAATGGAATGACGTGAGCAAACCAATCATGGCCCTGAGTGTTACTTTTGAATGACTAATATTATTGGTTTCCCCCCCCCAAAAAAAAAGAAAATTTGCTATGCATGTCCTAAATCGGCTCTAACACTGGCCCCACATGACTTCGATTAACTTCCTAATTTTACTATGGACGAGGTGAATGCAATTAATTATAAAAAAAGTGAGCGATGCATTTTTACATAATTAAAAAGTGTTAAACGATTTTGCTGGAATCCTGGCATTATTATCAAAAGAAAAAGACGGAAATTTGATATCCAGACTAAGGGAACGAATTCTTCTAAAGAAAAGTAAGAAAATTTCCATTTTCCGTTCTCGCCATGAAGACTTATCTGTTGTTCAAGCAAGAAAATTATAATTTTTTTTCTGTAATGACATTAATGCACTCATGCAATGAAGTCGAACCGAGCACGTGACTAACGAATGAAGAATGTTTATAGACTAGAGTATGGTTAACCTCAAATCTCTGTTGTTAGATAATGGCAATGAAAAAAAAATAATTGCTCTGTTCGCACGTGAAATATTTGTTGTGATTTAATAGTATATTCTTGCTCTTAGCACCAAAGCTGGGATATCCTAAAATATGTGCTTCCTGTGTATATATAATAGTCGCCATGTTCTAAATCAGGTGAGCATATAGTGATCGGTACCTTGTGGGGCATATGTCATTAATAGACCCACAAAAGATCTTCCTTCAACATTTCACATCAAACTTGTCTCATTAAAAACTGTAAAATCAATGACATAAAATGGTTGTAGCCCCAATACCTAAAAGTAAAGTTTGGTGTAGAAAAAAGTGAGGCAAACCTGAAGGAAGGCATTTTCATTCGACCCGAGCACAGAGAATTGATATCTGATAGCAAATTCAGTGGTAAAGTGAATCAATAGGAACTGGGGGCATGGTAGTCATTTCATATTAGTTTACACATGATTCTTAAAAATCACAGAACTGAAAACTATACTGATTTAGTAAACAACATGCTAACAGCGTATGGAAGATGGAGATGCCGATGTTCCATTAAAATGCACTTCACGTATACTCATCTCGATTTTCTTACAACGAATTTAGAAGCCGTTAAAAATAACCATGTTAAGAGGTTCCACCCGGATATACGTGAGATGGAATCGAAGTGCCAAGGCTGGTCCAACTCCAACATGCATAAAAACGACGCATAAGCGCAACATCAAGTGTCTCAAATATTTATGAAAAGAAAAATAATGACTATTCGTTTAATATAAATATGTATATATGTATAGTGTCTTTCAATAAGGTCGCTCGATATTTAAATGGAAATAAAACAAGTTATGTGTGATAGAGGCACTCAATTTATTCTAAATTTGAAAGTATATTTTATGTTATTTAGTGTAGAATATGACGTCGTTCAAATGTTCGCCGCAGCTTCGCTTGGTGAAAGGTATTCGAGAGGCCAAATTTTCAATGACTTTGTCGCATAAATCTGGCTGAATTTGCTGGATGGTGTTCGTTATGTTGACTTTGAGGACAGCAGCTATTTGCCGATTAATCGCATAGACCTGCGATTTAAGGTAGCCCTGAAGAAAGTAATCTAATGGCGTTAAATCGCATGATCTCGGTGGCTAGTTGACATCGCCGCCGTGCGAGATGAGCCTGCCTTTAAATCGCTGGTGCAAAATGTCTATCGTGGCGTGCACAGTGTGGCACGTAGTGCCAGCCTGTTGGAGCCAAATTTTTTCACTATCCATATCAGGCATATAATCCAGTTGAGGCCACAAAAAGTTGCTTATCATCAATCTGTAGGTCTCGTCGTTGACGGTTATGGTAATCCCATCTTCGTTCTTCAAAAAATACGAACGATGATTCCGTTAGACAAAAGTCTACACAAAACAGTGACTCTGTTGGGATGCATTTAGTGCTGGTGTATCTCATGTGGATTTTTTTCGTCCCAAATCCAACAGTTTTGCTTGTTCACAAATCCCTTCATTCAAAAATGGGCCTCGTCGCTGAATATGATTTCTTGGGGGAAATTTCGGGCAACTTTCAACTATGCTCGTTTACCTTAAGTTCCTGTGTAAGTTGGATTTTGTACGGGTGCAGACCCAAATCACCACGCATAATTCGCCAAACTAAAGTCGCAGAAAGGCCAAGTTCTGGTGAACGACGAGAAATTGACTGACTTGGGTTTTTCCGTACACTCTCACTTACAGCAGCGATGTTTTCAGCCAAACCTGCGTTTCGGTGACGTACGGGTGTTGGCTGATTGTTGATTGACCCTTTTGCAGCGAATTTGGCCACCAAGCAACAAATAGTGGACTCGGCAGGGCGATTGTGGCCAGGATAGAAATCACATAATGCGTGGAACGTTTGTTCAATGGAGCACTGATTTTGAGAATAACATTTGATGATTTGCACACGCTGTTCAACGCTATAACCTTCCATCGTAACTTGACAAGTACTACCTGCAAGTTGGGAACAATTTACTATTAAATATTATTACTTGTATCTGATATTGAATTTATTTACCTTCACCGTTCCTGGCTGTTCTGATGTTTCCTTGGCTTGGAATAGCCTGGAATAGATTTTCAGGTCGTGATGGCCTTGTTATACTGAACTGAAGTTCTTCATTAGGTTAACTAGAATATAGTTTTGGTCACGAGCCCCTTTGAAATAATTGAACTCACCAATGAGTTTTAAGTCTTGTGTAACTTATAGGACACTCTTCAACGAGACAAGACAGTTATTGACGACACAATCTCAAGCTGCTCCTTTCGTCTTTATGGTTTGGACTCATTTAATCCTGTAAGATCCTCCTAAGTCTAAATTTATTAATAAAATTCATATAAGTTAATTTCTCCCATCTTATTAACGGAATTATTGTGAAATTTCAGAAATTCGAGACAAATAGTTCGATTAATATAAGAAAGATTGACTCCCTTTTGGGGGGATGGGGGACTATTAGAAATATTGTTTGAAAACTATCTTGGTGAGGCACTATGCCCGGACCCATGACCTCATGCAGTGTCGATTGTAAATTTTTGCCTTATACTAACCGCGCCATTAGTCTAGAGTTTTTGAAAGCTTACTCATCTTTAGCAAAGACAACTGTGTAAATCAATAAATACTTTACAATTTCCTGTGGCAGTAAACGAGGATTACTATAAGATACAAATCATTTATACACTCTCTTTTTTAGTAGTGTTAGAAAGATTCCTTGCAAATTTCCTCTGGCTTGGCATGATGCCTCGCCTCCAGGAACAGATTCAGAGTCAGTTGTCAATTTTTGCTTTAAACTAACTCCTACAATCATCATAAATTTATATAGGAATCCTAATCGCCATTGGAAATAGGCCGGTAATTTTTTGGTTAATTTATAAAGTGCTTGGGATTCAAGATTGGATTACGCACGGTTCTTGTAGATACGAACGGGAGCCTGACCCGAAGATGCCTTATTGAAGTTTGAATTAATTGTGTCACGGCAGGCAGTCAAGCAGCTGGAACTCTGATTTGGCTAGGTAGGTTTCGACCAATGGTTATGGACTAAACAAAGACAATTGTTTTTTTCAATTTTTATTATAACTTTAGCTGAACTTATTCGAGAAATTTTACAGTTTTCGAAATGTCCGATATCAAACTAATGGGTAGTCAGTGCTTCTAGCAGTTTGAGCTAAGCTGCCGCTCACGACATTGCTCTATGTATAAATATGACAATTTGAAGAAGTAGCTGGAGCCAAAATAATTTTAAAATTTTTATCACCAAAAGAGTCTTTTCCCCAGATTTAGTTTACTGAGCTTGCCCTAAGGGGGCGTAAAATAAAAAACCCCAATTATTAGACTGGTATATGGGTGTTTTTAGTCGCGTGCACGCAACTATATAAGTTATTATGTCGCTCCGTCAGTCGGTCGGTCGGGTGAAAACCATTTTACATTTTAATGAGTTTTTGAAAGTTTTGAAGGTAGTAACGCATGATTATATTTTTGTTAATTGCTAATACGTTAATTATTTTTTTCCGAAATTAGTAAAATAATTAAGAGCAAGCGACTTCGATCTGTTGACCTTGTTCTTTGTATCTAAGCCAATTACGCTTTGAAGCTAAACTAAGGTCGGACAGGCTTCGTTTATTAAGAACGGAAGCGAACAGAATTTGGATGGAATCTATTAGCGAGCAGGAGGGAGCGGAAAAAGGGTTGATTCCATCATTACAAGGGAAAGTAGATTCCAAGCATGAGGCTTCTTCTTATGCAGGGGCAGAATTGCAAGGGTGGTCAACTCGTACGACTTGCTCCTAAATACGAGTACAGAATTTATATTTAAACAATGGTATTAGGGGACATAATTCCTCTGGCTTCTAAATAATAGTGAATTATGTATCTATATACACACATCTATACTTATGCATATTTTATATTCACCTAAGGACGACCATTTTAAGTATAGAGATATAAGTATAACTAAAAAAGGTCTTAATGCATTGCTGAAAGAGGATCTATCATGGATTTGTTAACTTTTATTCTATTCAATCTACTCTGATTGTTCAATTGCTTTATTTAATCAATAGTAATTTATCAGATTTTTATTGATGCTTCGTATGCACATTTACAGTTGGAATAAAAGATGTGATGCATAATATAAACTGATAGGAGAGTAGAATGGGAAGCCTATATCCAACTCCTCCTTACCGAAGTTGTTACTAGCTTGTCAGAGCGAAGCGAATTCGCTTACTTTAAGCATATTCTCTATCAAAAAAGCTCAGTGCCTCTTTGTGACTTATTTTCGACATTAGCATGTCAGAGAATTAGGATTAAACGCATCTTAAAGTGTCCTTGTTAAAGGCCTCACAGTGAAAGCAAATGCTCTTTAACTTTCATGTCTGTAATCCCCCTAATATCAAACAGAGTCAGCATCTTTGAGTGATTAAGGATTTGTCAATTGCATACTTAAATAATACCTATAATAATACATCCGCTTGTGGCGATACGCTCAACCGCGTCCTTAATGGCCCCAAGCGTGCCATAAAGTCGCATCTCTTCTCTCAAGCTTTTTCTAAGTTAATAGACATACATTTTGTCAATGCGTCTTTGAAAAGCGCCCCACAAAAAATACTATTTTTAAATAAGAAAATTGACGAATAAATCTCCCAATATCATTTTGATAATCAGAGATTTTTTAAATTGTAAGTTAAATAGTTATGTAGATTTAGGCTGTTACCATATGGCAACTGTAAGAGAAAATAGGTACAAATAAAACGCTTTGTATATATTTTCTTTATATTTGAATTTCTCGCGACAAATTGGGCTTTTGACCCTAAAGAAAATATTAAAAATTAAGCTTCTTAAGGGAAAGATTTCTTTTCTAAATAAAGATAATAATATTGTTGATAATATTTAAACCAAAACTTGAAAATGCAGGTTACTTTCACGACGATGGCCAAAAAATAGTGAATAAAAGTCCCTTAAATTTACAAATTCATTAAAAAACTTAAGGTTTTGTATTGTACTATGCGAGGCATTTCACGCATAAGTCAACACTATAATTTAAAACGTAGCGTTCGCATGCTTGAGTTACAGGTCATACCTGCACATCTTCTTCTTTTATCTCCCGGTACTGGTCGGACAAAATGATCGTTACCATCAATTCTACCATCATGTTCGGCTGGAAGTTGCGAAGGCTTTTTTTGCGATGTTTTTGGTGTATTTTTGAATCGCTTAAGAAAAAACATGGCAATAGCTCTTCTAAACTCTAGGGTACTTAAATTTGAGCTTTGTATGCCATGCATTATTATTGATGGCTACATTTGTTAACCAAGTAAATAGACTCCACCACCAATTCTTCCTACGTATTCCAATCCTGTAGTTGTTGATATTTAGATTCATTCTATCTGTTCTACCCATATTTTGATTATATTGTTTGATAGAATATAGAATAAGAATCTAAATATTTCCCTTCTGAGCTTTGCTCCATCTTTATATGGTTGCTACTGACATTTGCCCACACAATGTAGAGGTCACAGTAACTAAGGCATTGTCTATCCAGCGAGTTGTCATATTTTTGGAGTCACCAATAGTTGCTGTAGCCTCCCCATTCCAGATTGGATATCCTTCTCAAAGACAATTTTCTCTCATTACGGCTGTTCCATTGTAACCTCGTATCTTTAGTTCTTCTAGCAATGGGAATGTCGTGAATAGGTTATAAAACAAATGTAGTAAGGGTAATTTTTTCTTTTCTTCACTAAACTGATGCAAAAGATGAAGTACTGTGGAAGCAGATTTTCCGAACTGTCTTTCATTTCTTTCAGTACTATTGAATGTTTTGCCCTGGTAGGAATCAAACGATACGAGGTAGCCAGAGGAAGTGTTTTGACACCAAACAGCAAGCAGGCTTGCTAAGGTTCGTCTGCTAGCAAGTATGCTTACCAAAATACTCAACCATAGCTTCATCATATGATATAAATTGTGTTGGTATGAGATAAATGATGAATTTCTTTTTGAGGTGAGTGATTTGTAGGAGTATTTTGGTGTAGTTATCACTTACATTTAAGTGGGTATTTGGGTGAAAATGTAAACATTTCATGATGTAAAATCTGTCGCGTCTCATTAATTTACATATATATACCTGCATTTCGCAGAAAAGTCCCTGAAGCCTAAAACAGTGGTTTTCTTGGTAATGGTTTTTAGCCCGAAACAATCAAATATCCTAAAAAGACCATTTCTTCTTCTGTTACATTTACGTTAGTCCAGTTTTTCACAAACAATAAAGAGTGATTCGTTCAACCATGAGCTCTAAGAGTTCTTTATCAAAGAATAGCTCAAACAATTGCACAGAGTTTAGATGCCTGTATATTAGGGGCAGATGAGTCCCATTCCCTACTTACTTTAGTTAAATTTTGTGTACTTTCCTCAGAATCAAAATATTTTTCATCTACCAATTCAGCATTTACACAAAGTTGATTGCCAGTGAGGTTTTCTGGAAAGAAATGACTCTCATTACCTGAATCTTCATCCTTCAATTCATGAACATCTGGAGGTTTAATATTCATTTTCTGTGAGGTTTCGGTACGATCCAGTTCGTCCAAAATGTCGTTCACTGTCAAGGATCTAGTAGGAGAAAATTAAAAAGCAGATTTTTTGTACAGGAATTTTCCTAAAGTTACCATATGGTAATACAGAATGTATATATAAAATATTGAGACCTAAATGAAAGATAACAAACTATACGTTTTCTATTTTCAACTAAAATATCCTATATTATTATTTAAAAATACTATTGAAATACAATATATATATATATATATATATATATATATATATATATATATATATATATATATATATATATATATACTAACTATTTATATGTAATTTTTATAAATCCAGCCTAATCCAAGAAACTAATAATATAGCGCGCCCAAGCGTCAAGAAGTTATTTTTAGCAACTGACACAGTGGCTCTAAATTTGTAAAACCACTGAATCAACCGACTCATAACGTGAGATTTCTTGAAATTACAGGATTTGACAAAATTAAACAAGTCGAAAAAGATGACATTTTTACCTTCGCATGCTCTCTAGATTATGATCAGTAGGTTTTAGATTTTCTTGATAAGGTCTTTAGATTACACCTGTATTATCTTTATATTACCTTTAGTAGGTTCATTAGATTACCTAGGGGAAGAGTTGATTACCTTTGAGGTGATTTAGAATACCTTCGGTAGGTTCTTTATATTATTTTTTGTAAGGTGTGTAGATTACCTTTAGTAAAACATTTAGAATACCTTTCCTTGGGTCTTTAGATTATCCTTCGTAAGGTCTTTAAATTATCCTTCTTAAGGTCTTTATATTAGTTTTACTAGGGTCGTAAGGTCACTATATATCATTTAACCTTTAAATCTCATCTTAAATAGAGGCATTATTTACTTCTCTACGCAAAGGGATGTCAACTGTAACGTGGAAACCCTGCTGCAGAAAAAATCTGTAAGATTACATGATATCCCACCAACACATACACATGGGGTAGTTCACTTATTGCAACAATGCCTTTAGAAGGATATGCGACCATCTTTCATTTATTTATACTTTTCCTTTCTTCGCAATTTTCTTAACAGTTCTCTCCTGCAAACTTTCAGTGAAAGACGCTCTCGTTGGTCCTGCGCTTTATTAGTTTGAGCATTGTTTACCACCTTCATTGATCTCATGCGCACTTTAATCGGGTATTTACTGAAACTTCTCAAGATATATATATAATATTTATGCTTTTTTTTAGTGTATCCTGCGGTTCAATAACTACCCTGAGTTTTCAAGTGTTATTTGACTTCGTTAACAGAAACTCTACCGATGTATTTTTGGTAATTTAATATTAGTTCGTTTCTACAGTCATGGCCAAACTTATGAGAATACTATATCGCTTCATATAAGAAATTAAAAGAACAAATCAAACGTCGCATTTTGTTCTATAATGTTTTTATAATAATATTTATAATGATATCACTTGTTCTTTTGGCCCGCTTCAGTTCGCTTTGGCATGCTGGAGACGAAATTTGTGATCTTAACTTAACTGAAATTGCTCAATTTTTGTTCAATAAGTGCCGGCAAAGGCTCACAATTGGAGGAATTCTGTTTTTCTATCCCAAGTTTGATTATAACCCATAAAATCTTATTGGGTTCGAATAAGGCGAATTCCAGGGTCAATTTCCTAAATGTTCGATGTTATTTCCTGCCGCCACTTTGTATTTTCTTTTGCTTCGTGATAATTATCCCCAAGTTGACCTTGAACGGTTCTGAAAAGGTGCTGATGAAACATGTTTTGAACCATTTTGAGTATCCCCAACCATGGATAATGTCCGGATGACCCCCCCTTTGGGCACAACACAGGACACTTGAAAGCGCTCTCCTTTTTTCCTTCTGAAGGGAGAGAGCTTTATCAGAGAATATCACTTTGCAACAGTCTTCACCAGTCTATTCTTTATATTCCAAAGCAAAAGTCGAGGTTCCTTTCATTGTGATGACGCTTTTAGCAGCCTTTCTTGACTTGAGACATTCTTTGAAAGGTTTACGCCTCACTGTGTGCGATGAAGCGTCCAAACCTGCCTTTTTTCTATCGTGATCAAGTTTGGGAATGGAAGTAACCCGATCCTTGAGCTAGGACCTTACCAAGGATCGATCTTGGCGTTCATTTGAAGCTCTTGTAACTAATTGATCATATGCATTTTTTTAAAATGTGGTATGAGGAAATAGATAAAATACTAGTAAAGATTCAAAAAGCATTGTGTGAAAAATTCCTACAGAAAATTTCTCTGTAATATCAGAAAAAATGTTGTCTAGAAGAGCTTAGTTAATTTAAGAAATATATTAACTTTAGAAATTTAGTATTTTTTGAAGGTAATCTAACAAACATTTTAGAAAACGAGTAAGGTTGTATGTTTTATTTTCTTGCTAAACACAGGTCGACCTAGTGGTTAGATCTTAGACTTGCTTAATCCAGTATATTTCTAATTCTATAAGAAGGAAACTCTTCCATTTGTTTAATTAGTCAAAATGATTTATTTGATAAAAACTTTAAAAGTAAACTTAAAATAAATTGTATATAATTCCACATAAATATTCAAATGGGCGGAGCTATTGTAAATTATAAACTATTCTGAGAATTCTAGATTTGGTATGACGATACTTTTCTGCTGTCTGGTCGCAGTATTAAGAGCAAGAAGAGATTTAAAAAGATATTTCTTGGCTTTTCTGAGTTTTTATTACTGAATTGATTTCACAAATAGTTTGATGGTCCATTACTAATTATAGTTGACGCTTGTGATTAGCATTATCTGCATGGTCATTAGTTGCATTGTCACTATTTGAAGCATAAAAATATTAATTAACCATTTTTGGTGGGAAGAGATGAGAATGTCTACAACTTCCACGACTATTTAATCGCTCAATACAATTATTTTCAAGCCAATTCAAAATAGGCATATACATATTCCAGTGCGAGCGAAAAATTCTAGGCATCAATAAAGTATCTATATTTTGTCTACCTAAAAAAAGAATTATTTTTCCTTCTCTTGCAAAATTTTGAAAAACAACATTTATTATAATTCAGCTTTAGTTAGGTGGTAAAATAAATTTACATAACGTATTAAATTATTTAAAAGTATCTGATATGAAGACAATTGGAAACATCATATTAGCAAAAGCAAACTAGTTCGGACTAAATCAAACCAAAGTTAGCATTTGATTCGGTAATCGGTTGCACATGGGCTATCTAAGGGGACACATTTGTTGTCATTGTAAGAGATGTATTAACTTTTCATTAAAAGCGAATTAACATATTGTTTCTATTTTTTCACAAAAATCTAACGTTTCAAAATAATTAATGATGTTGCTTCGAATTTTGGGTCGATTTCTAATTAGATTATCGACTCAGTTTTGGTGGCAAGAGTTATGATAAGATGTAATGAATGTATAAATAAGTCAAAAATCTCTTAAAAAATGTGACAACCAACTTAAGACGCCAGCTAAATATGGAATACAGACCACATTGTCAATTAACATCGCATCATATTGTTATATATATATATATATATATATATATATATATATATATATATATATATATATATCATTTTGAAGGGATTTTTTTCTGAATTATGAGAAGGTTTGCATATTTTATATTCCTTAATATTAAATAAAATATGATTGATTTAACTAGCATTCGTAAGCGGTGCTTTACATAATGTCTCGAGTCAAGAATAGGGTCTAACGATGCTGGCCTTTGAATTCGAAACTAATGTTCGACCTTTTTCGAATTATGTATACTACGAGTTAATTACAAATAGAGGGGGTGGGGGAAACTTCCCACCATTACAGGGGGTATAGGCAGCAAAGCTTCATAATTTAAGTAAAATAGCTTTTGAGTTCAAAGTCTATGCCAGTTGCCAGACGTCGTTTGGTAATGACTTTATTTCATCAAAGTTGTTCATGTATGGCAGTCGCCTCTGAGGTTATGATAATTTGTATTTCAAAATGAATTCATTAAATTGGGGTGGGGGGCGGCGATGGTAAATGGATATTTTATTATGATTCTATTTCTAGAAATATATTAAATAAAATAATTCCGCAGTGATAATTTAACATTTTACTTGATTTTCCAGACTTTGACTACTTTATGGGGTATAAAATTCCGTGTGAATTGATTTTCTCGCCGTGGAATTTTGAGGATTCTTTGAAACATTAGTTCAAATTATAAATAAAATTCTACGAATAAATTTTAGTATGTTTTGAGCTTTTGAATTATATAACATATAGGATGGTTATGAACAAGGATATGAATGGCTCAAGCACAAATGAGACCCACATAATAAAGTCTTCCAACGGTAAATATTATCAAAATTGATGTCCTTTTGAGTACCTACAAAACATAAGTTAACATTTTGACGGTTGTCATGATCAACACAAAGATTTCTTCCTAACTCATAAAATATGCTTAATAAGCAGAAAAATATCCTATATGTACCCATGTTTGGACCCTCCACGATGGTGAAGACCAATGAGGATTAGCAACTACTCCAATGAGGCTTAATGTTTGGGCCATGCAGCCCTATCTACTGTGCTAATTCCATGTTCAAGGATTATTACCGTGAATATCGGGGTCTAGGTGCTGTTGCCCATTGCCCCAAAAGGGTACATTAGGCAAGCAATGTCTCCAACCAACTCATGCGCTCATACAAACTCGATTCATTAACAGCCATCACGCACCTTATCCTTCTTCTTTTTCTCCAAAACTACTCATTATTAAGGTGGTCCATCGGTCGGTCTGTTGCATATTAACCATTTTACTTTTTAATTAGTTTATGAAAAATATAGATATATAGATAGATGATATGTTTGTTAATTGATAGTAGGTTAGTTAAGTAATTTTGTTTTCATTTTGGAAATAATTGAGAGCAGACTACTTCGGTCTGTTGACCTCGTAAAGTTTTAAGGGATCTTTTAAATCCTCGATCCAGAAATATATCTGTGTGAATATTCGTTAAATCATAAAGATCACTTTTCTAAGGCTATTCTCATGCTATTCTTAGGAGATTCTCAGTATATTCTCAGGCTATTCTCTAACAATAGATACTAGATATTAAGATTGAAAAATATGTGCTTAGATAAGGTAGCGAAAGTAAATACTGTCCTGAAGCATGTACATATACTAGTGGCTTGAAACTGCCGTAAACATAAACAATAACTTGTAATTTATTCATGGAATTAGTATACTAGGTGCAACCTTTAGGCCTAGTTCACACACTGCTTTCTACATTTAGTTGCTTCTTACGACTCGCATCTTCCTTCACAGTAATATTATTACTTCCTTAACACCAAAGAGGTATTATTGAGTTGTATTTCTCCCTTAATGGCTTGTAATTCATCCTATTTTTATTTCGTTTTCCTCATCTCTTTTTATTTTCTTACTCATCTTTCTTGTTCATTTATCCTCCCACAACCATTTGACATAACTTCTTTTTTTTAGAGATTTGAAAAAAAATGCACAGGAAATCTGATCGAACCTAGATGGAAGTCGTTATTGGTAATCCTGACTAACGAGAAAAGGTCACTTTTTAATCTATAAATCTGTCGACAAAAAGATTAAATTTTAATTGGCAAAAGCTGTTTAAGATATATTCAAACATACCACAGCTTCAGTAATCTGATACTATCAGTCAATCTTCATTTGTTTTTCAAAATAATTTCTTTCAATTGTAAGTAAAAACTCAATAGAGAACTGAGGCATACCTCGAAAGGAGCAGTAATCTTGTGGAGGTACATATACATTATGCAAGTACTAGTGTATCCATGCCGTTAAAAATGACGGTACTATTTTGAGGTTAGAGCTATACTTCATTCGTAAAACCTTTTTGTAAATAAAAAACCTGCCGCTTCATTTCTATAATAAATCAATATATATCTGTATATCTATTCCAGTGTCTTTATCATATCTGTTTCGCCCAACTCATTATTAATCCCAATATTCTATAAGACATGAAATGAATTGTATTGTTACACAGACAAATACACACACACACACACATATATATATATATATATATATATATATATATATATATATATATATATATATATATATATATACCCACCTCAAACCCTAAGTGTAGTCGGCATAAGTGTGTTTTGCGCTACTTTTTGTGGTATGCGGTATTTCGGTTCACACCAAGTATATATTTGATTTAAAAAGTAAAGTTACTTCAACAATCTTTCTATCAAAATTAGATAAAAACCAGGTCTGCTTACCAAAAAGCCACGTTACCTCACTTATTCTGATTTATGTCCTTACGACTTTGAAAGCTTTCAATAACTCCCGGAGTAACCTTGTGACGACATTGGCAATTACATCATTCGAAAGGAAATGTAAAGCAACATAATGGGTTCAAATTTCGTTAGAATTGGCCAAATAGTTTTGATGTTATTGCTCCCCAAAAATAATTCCCGGGTTAATCTCTGGAGGACTTTGACAATATATCATTCGAAAGGGAATGTAAAACAACATAAGGGTTTGAATATTTGTTAAAATCAGCCGAATAGTTACAATTTAATTACCAATAAAACTGCAAAACGGGGACCGATCGACCAACATAGTGAGATGTAGAGTCGCTCGCAACCTGACTCGCATGCGAATAAAAACTAAAATTTTCTCATTTACTAAATTATTATTCTATAGTTAATAATTTAACAATATATATTAGTTTTATATTATACTTATAAAAGAAAGAAATTGGTGAAGCAACTTTATTTTTTCATATACTACAAAGTCTTTGCAATCTATTACAAAATTTTTCCCAAATAAGTACATTCGAGTGTTACCGTCAAAAGGAATATTTATAAATCATTGAAGTAATGGCTTTGCTACTAAGATTAAAATTTAAAATTTAAAAAACGCAGCCATGATTAAAGTTTTATAATTTTTCTGAACTTCGCTAATTATAATAAATTTAAAAAGGAACTCTAAACTAAATTTCCCCCCACCCAAAGTATCACGTTGCTAAAATAGTGATAGAAAAATAAGATATGTAAAAATAAATTTTCTGAACTTCACCATTTGTAATGCTTTAGGTTTTTAAAAAATCACAAAATTTAGATAATTATATTTATTTCTGAAATTCATCATTTTGTTTTTTGATATTATAAAATAATTATTGGAAATAGCTTTGATAAAAAAAACATAAGCCGTAACCAAACTAAGATGAAATTATTATTCAAGAACTAAAAAGAATCTCCTTTTTAAATTATAGAGTTAGTGATACACGACGGGTATTATTATTATAAATAATCCAAACATTTGACGAGAGGGCAAAAATTACTCTTCAAAAATGCCATCGAATTAAAAATAGTCAAAGTGCCTCAAAATCAATGTCACATTCGCAATCTTTTAGCTCAACCCTTCTTTTTAAAATTCTCAAAGAATCAGCAATTTGAAATTATTTTTCCTACTATTTTTTCGCAAAAGGATTGCACCATATGTTCTTTAGTTATTTTTAATCCACTCGTCCTAGTTAGGGAAGTTGCTGTTTTATTTTAACGGAGGCAGATGTACGAGAAGTGCGCAGCCTCGATCTACACATCACAGTAAATAAATGCCTTTTTTGTGCACCACCGTTGCCCAACTTTCTACTCTCTTTAACTTTTTCAAAGTTTACTGCACTTATTATAACTTGTTTTACTAGTTTTTACTATCGAAGAATCTCGCGGATAGTTGTTAGTCCATATGATTTGAAGCTTATTTTTAAATGAATAAAATTTTATAAGTTGCTTTCTATTCAGTGATAAAACAATTTTTACTAGAGCCTAAAATCTTACACTGAGACAAATTATGCAAGTATTTTGCCTAGATACCGATAACTGATCCTTATTTATATCATATATGTACTTAAAATCTTTAAAATATTCTTTGAAGTATTCACCAAATAAAGTTAATATAATTTCATTCTGTAAAGTTGCCTTGAAATGTAACTAAATCTTCCCCGTTTTTAAAAGAATATTTTAACTCTTTGGAATCCTATTTATAATACTTAAAACAGTATTTGGGAAGGAGTGACATTCCTTCAGAAAATTGACTGGGAGCTTTTGAAGAATACCTCTTTGAATTGAATTAGGGATCGATATTCTTCATATTATATAATATGAAGCTCTTATTGACTAAATAAGTCAATGTGAAAATAACTACATTAAAATATGTAGGAATAACCTGATCCTCAGGCAAGAATCAACTCTTCACTCAGACGAATGTAAAACATACACAAAACCCGTAAGCATGTGAACCTTGCACTAACTTTCATAGACCAAGAATCAGGCGTCCATACACAGCAATTAGAATCAACTAGAATACATGAAAGGCTAAGAAAAGATAAATAGATGCAGAAGAAATTTTTGCATTTGTATTTAAATGAATTAATGTTTCGTGAAAAACACACGCATAATTTATTTCATATCCTATCTGATGCCATTACCTAACATTATGTTTGTAACCAACATTCCATTCATTATCTTTACTATTTCATACTGTTAAATAAATTATTTAACATTTTCAGAGTTTTACTTTCACATTTCCTATTTTGGCACCATAATTCTTAAACTGTAACTAATCATTGATCTTCAAATTGGCGTAATATGGGTCTCTTTTCTTCCCGTAGCTCAATTGGGATAGCTATTCTTCAAAAGCTCTTTACAGTATTATTAGGCATTTAACTATTAACTCATTATTTATTTCTTTTATTAACCATCCTAAACACTGGTCTGCGTCAAAAATGTACCTTAAGTTTTCTATAGTGTTTCTTAATAAAATTGACCTCCTAAATCCGAATCTGTCATCTGTTTTTCTCTATCACTCCAATTTTTGCGATACAGGGGGTGATAATAATTTTATAGTTTATACATCTCCTATATAACATAAAATTTCAATAGTTTTTGCACTGCTCTATTCGCAGTAAATTTTGTGTACATTTTGAGTAATAATGCAAATAGGTTTAAATTTTGCAGGTTAAAAATTGCTTAGCATTATAATAATAATAATAATAATAATAGTGGTTGAGTTAAAAATGAACAGAAAATGTAAGAATAGCTCCGACAGGTTTTGCTATGTTTGCGGCAAAGTGACTTTTCCCGAGCAGCAAAGTACAATCTCTCCTGTGATTAAATCTTTGTATCATGCATATTTTGGAGTAAGGCTAAGAGATCAAGATAAAAGTTTTGCACCACATATCTGCTGCAAGGGATGCTACATAAGTTTAAGACGCTGAGTCAGGGCGAACAGAAGTCCCTCTCTTTTGGTGTTCCCATGGTGTGGAGAGATGGCAAGGACCACACTACGGACTGCTATTTTTGCATGACAAATCTTAAAGGTGACCATTGTATGAAGTATTTAAGCTTTCTGTATTATACTGGCTCCTGAAAATGTCATTATTATGCAAAGACTTAGCATAAAATTAAAAACTAACATAGTTCACTTCAGCATGAACAAATCCTTTACTAAACATTTATGTACTATCTGCAACTCCAAATCAATTCCTTTATGTAATATGCAATTATATTTTCCACAGGTATAAATAAGAAGAATAAACATAGTGGGCATATCCGGATGTTCCTTCTGCCATCAAACCACTGCCCCATGGCCCAGGAATTCCTATACCTTCTCCCCCTGAACATATAGGGGTACATGAAGTGATTAATATGGAAGTTGACCAAGATTATGACACATCTGAGTCTTATCAGGTTTCCACACATGATATGGTCGCAAGACCATTCACTCAAGTTCAGTTAAATGACCTGACCAGGGATCTGGGGGTTTCAAAGGCGAATACACAACTTCTTGGCTCTCGACTTTATAAAAGTAATCTTCTCGCTTAAGAAACAACATTTAGATGGGTACAGAAATAGAGAACAAGAGTTTAGAAGCTATTTTTTACAGCATTCTTCCAGCTCTTTAGTATACTGTGCCAATATTAAAGGACTTGTTGAGGCCCTTGGAATTCCATACAACCCATTAGAATGGGGACTGTTCATAGATTCCTCCAGTAGAAGTTTACAAGCTGTGTTACTGAATATTGGTGACAAGATAGCTTCCGTTCCTATAGACCATTCAATCCAACTTACTGAAAGTTATGAAAATATGAAAAAATTGCTGGATGCAATAAATTACTCTAGCTATAAGTGGAGGATATGTGGTGACTTAAAGGTAAGATCATTTTACACTTGGCATTTCTAAGCTTTTCGATATTGACATTTTCATTTTTAATTGTTAATACTTGTATACACCTTTTGGTCAACTTACATTTTACAAGAATGCAAATCTGGAAAGCATGAGTCATTTTTGAGTTATATTTTTTGTTGAAGTGTGTCCCTATAGGCTAATGCATCCTATTGCGTTAATGGGGAACTTATCCTATTTGAGAAGGTATACAACACAACTCAATAAACTTAAAATAAGATGTACATATATCCAATTAGTTCCAATACGATGATTTAATGCATCGGCATGCAGAATTTTTCAGTACATATTCATTTCTTATTGTTTTAAGAAATATTACTTTGAATTTGTTTTTAGAAATATTACACTGAATTTACATACCGTGCTAAATTTTTTTCAGGTAGTGTCTCTTACGCTTAGGACGCAAACAGGCTACACGAAGCATCCCTGTTTCCTATGTTTATGGGACAGTCGTGCAGATAGTATGCACTATGAGAAGAAGGTTTGGCCTCCACGAGAAGCATTTAGAATTAGATCAAACAATGTGATAGCTGAACCTTTAGTGCCTCCTCAAAAATACTTCTCCCTCCACTGCATATAAAGCTTGGCATAATGAAAAAAAATATGTCAAAACTCTTAATAAAGTAGGCGAAGCTTTTAAATTTCTTCTTCAAAAATTTCCACAAATCAGTGACGCTAAGCTCCATGGGGGAATTTTTGATGGACTTCAAATCAGGAACTTGATAAGCAATTTGATGCATCAATGAAGGACATAGAAAAAGATGCCTGGAAAGCTTTCAAAGCTCTAGTTAACAATT
The DNA here is from genome assembly GCA_963969495.1 of Ceratothoa steindachneri. Taxonomy (NCBI): domain Eukaryota; kingdom Metazoa; phylum Arthropoda; class Malacostraca; order Isopoda; family Cymothoidae; genus Ceratothoa; species Ceratothoa steindachneri. The sequence continues at coordinate 152,442,238 of OZ018322.1, read as the reverse complement.
TTCTAGGCAATAAAAGAAGCCTAGAAGAATATGTTGCCCTGGCCAATCAGCTCTTAACAAGTCTCAAACATTTGGGAGCTCGAATGTCTTTTTAAGATACACTTTTTACAGTCCCATCTGGATTATTTTCCCAACAACTGCGGGTATTACAGTAAAGAACAGGGGCAAAGATTCCACCAGGACATAAAAACAATGGAATCCAGGTACCAGTGTAAATGGAACGGAAACATGCTTGCTGACTATTGTTGGTGTTTGAAGCATGATGCACCAGATGACAGGCACAAACGAAAATCGTCAAGGGCGTCTGTTCTTCGAAATTCTAATTATTTTCTTTATTTTGTTGCATTCTTTTATTTTTTGGTTTATTAAAAGAATTATAGTTTACATACGTGTATTCCTGTTTATATGATATAACATTAATAATGCATTATTAGATAGAGAAAGTTTTTTTTTTTTTAAATTCAGAAAAAAATGAGGTAATCTCAATGAAAATGGTGTATGCTGTACTGAGAAAATCTGACCTGATTCTACAAATATACATTCATTTTTGAGCTCAGGAGGTTGGATTCATTATGAAAACACAAAGAAATCCTGGGGAACATAAAATTCTTTTTCAAACGCAGGCCTGTGAAATGAAAGCAAGGTGAAAATTGTCCTAGGATTTTACATCTTTGTAAATAACTCTATTTAATGCTTAAAAGGAAATATATTTGAAAGAAAATACCTAACAAAAGAAAATTTAGGGTTGATTTTCATATTGATATGCGATCTATTTGATGAAAGAGGCCATAATATCATCACATACCATTATAAGTTTATCATAAACAGCCTAAAGTAACTTGCCTGCTATTTCAAACATATTCTGGCTACTTCAAAATGAGCGTTACTAAATTACTAAATCTTTATCGATAAATAAAGTTTAACCCTCAATCCATGTTGCATTTAATATCCTGTTTAGAATAACTTATATCAAATAGTTGCATTTTTGCCACGAATATATGAAGTGGATTTCTTATATATTTTATTGAAGCGCCTGCCTCTCCTTTTGCCTTGTTAAAATGGTTATATTAATTATTTCTCCATATAAATGACTAATACAAGTGGAATAAAAAGGATTAGTGAAAAATTAATTGCAATTTTCATAAACTCGAATATACATATATATCCTAGTTCAGCACTCGAGCAAACCACAATCAACAGTTGTTCAGAGGCTAATTGCTTTATTATTTATTACAAGTCATAGATAAAATTACCTGAACTGGCTATGTTTTCCAACCTCTCTTTATAAATATATCTTATTCTAAAAATATAGATAAAAGATTTGATTTCTTTGATATCTGCATGTATCTATTTTAAGATTTTTCTTCTTTTAGGACTTGTTGCTTTTGGAAGAACAGGAGGGGTCGGTCAATTTCAAGTTTGGCGTTTTATATATGCTCCCAGGCCAGACATCGGATGATGAAATTTTAAGTAACGGTAAGAATTTTCCTATTTTTGTCTAATGAATATTTGTATTCCCAAGATGAAGCTATAACGATCATTTGACAGTATTTTGAAGGAAATTATTAGTTCAATATGAATTTTTATGTACAGTAGTGATCAAATTATTATGGATTTCTGGAAAATTCGTATTTTTTCTGGTAATAGTTAACTTAAAACTATTGAATAAATAAATAATGAGGTTATTTTATCATATTAGTGTGAAATAAATACTGTAAATCTTTGAAGACTAAATATTAAAGTGTTTTACTTCATTTTTTGGCAAACTTGTTGAAATAAAAGAAAGCAACACCGATTCAGTTTTGCCCGGCAACTGTTATTCTCGTGCCTCAATTCTAAGTCAGACTTCACTGGATGAGGGTGTTCCAGCCTTCGTTCTCTGCTGTTCCCGAACCAGTAATTTAATTGTGTGTATTATGGTTGCCTGTGTATAGTAGTTACAGTTTTTATTCAGCTATGGGTAAATTCAGTGACTTGGGTCCTCTGAACTTGGAAAGATCAAAGTTTTATTAAGTGATATTGCACAAAACAGTAAGCAACATAAAGAAGAGAAAAATGGAGAACGCTCTTAAATTGGATTCAGCACGGGCTGTTCATGTGATCGCGGGAGGAAAACAACACCAAGACCAGACAGGAAAATAAAATAAATGGCTACTAAGGACAAAGGCAAATCTTGTATAAAGATTGAAAGCGAACTGTTAGCAGATGGCAGTAGTCTTTCTCAAATAACGGTAAATAGTCGGTTACTGAACAGTGAATTACGAGTCCACCGTCCAAGAACACAAGCCTAAGCTTACCAAAACCATGATAGAGGCACGTCAAGTCTCGGCTAATATTCATGCTGATTTGAATTCTGAGCAATTGGAACAGGTATGAGTGGCACAACTACCAGGCATTTTGTTTAATAAGAATAAGAGAACATACTGTACCTACTGTAGTGTGTACATTATACGCAGTGTCATAGTTGAATTCTGAATCACCTACTAGCTTCGCGTTATATGCTGAATGAAATAAATTCAGGCCATAATTTGTTAGATCTTTAACTACTGCCACTAGCATTACAGGTTGTTTCAGTACTGTTATAGTGTTTTATATTGTTTCAGTTTGCGTTAAAAGACAAGGAAACTATTTCAGTATATGATTACTGTGTGCAGACAGAAAGGAGGAGGTCAGGTAACGAGTTTATGCCAAGTGTCTTAAAAAGAGTGTCAAACATTCACAGGTAATCATGATGTGAGGAGCAATTTCTATCCATGAGACAAGTCCCTTGAAGATTCTTGACGGTATAATGAATGAGTATAATTATATTGAAGTACTGAAAAACCATTTGGTACCTCAAATAAGGAAATCGTTCGGTGAAAGATCATGTATATTTCAATAAGACTGAGCTCCTTATTACACTGAGCGATCAGTGAAGACATGGTTTGCACAAATTGGCAATGAACTGCTATCATGGCCAGCAAATACTCCAGAAATTAAGCCTTTTAAGAGTTATAGTATATTCTAAAAATTAAAATACACAAAGTTCCCATAACATTTAAATTGAAACTCATAGAACGTCTCATCTATCTTTTGTTTCACTCTGACAGAATCAAGCAATTATGCAAAACTTTGACCACTTTCATGCGAGAGTGTTTTAAAGCACTTAAAGCGGCTAAAAGAGGCAAAACCAAGTATTAATCAATGTAAAAAAGGATATTTTTGCCATATTTATGATTATAAAAATATATTGATTACGTTTCACATAAATAACTCTTTATAACGTTTTCCAAGAAAAATTACAAATTTTCAGAAATCCATAATTATTTGATCACTACCCTATATGTATGTAATTAAAAGAATAAGAGAAAAAACGAAAAGAGCATCTTCATCAGGTTTTAAGAGGCATAAATTTGTATTGTAACACTAGAAGTAAGGAATAAAGAAGTAATTGTTTAAAATAAAGGTAAATTAAATTTACCTTGAAGTGAAAATTAAATTTTCGATTATCACTTAAGATTTTATTTATATATAACTTTTACTAACAATTAGTTAACGATAGTTTATTACTTCTTGGAAAGTTTTTAGGCATTGTTGATGGATGTAAACGATGGATACAGAAAAGTGCTGAAGAATTAATATGAATTTGACATCAAATAATACTATTATAACATTACTGATGAAAAGATAGCTATGGTATGTTGAATAAAGCAATATCTTCTTAATGGGTTATATTGTAATTTACTTCGGAACGAAGGCAATCATTGAGGATTGTTTATTGTCTACGAAATCAAGGGAGCCGATTCTTCACCCTAAATAACGTATTTGCCGTTGTGTTTCCATACAGGCGAGGTTGTTTTCAACCCTCGCTTGTGTGGAGATGCAGTGGTTGGTCCGTATCATCAGCAAACATCGTAGAAATCTTCATCGCCTAACTGACAGAGGCAAACATTGAGGTAAAATGTAGCAGGCGAATTTGATGAGTTATATATAATCTAAGTTTTTAATGTTTAATTTACATTTATGTTCAGGACCTTAGTTTCAGGTCAGATATTATAAAAGTTAGTCATCGAATTAAGAAGGAAATATAGTCCTAGTTTTTTTAAATCTTGGAGCCGAATTTTGTGACTTGTTATATATACATATACCAAGATAATAAACATGCAATTTAAGATAATAATACAGTGAAATCATTAAATATTTTGATTTCTTGAGTTCTTTATTCATAAAACTTACACTATAACGTTAAAAAGTTAACCCTTGGAATAGCTACAATCCTTTTCAAAGGGATTGTGTTTTTGTTTTTTTACATTATATATCGTTCCATTGTCTTATTTATATGTTAGCCGATAAGACAAGCCACATTACAGGAACTTTATTGAACTCTGGTTGACTGTTTGGCGTTTGCTATGTTTCATATTTTGTGCTCAAGCTCAGGAACATACCCTACAGAGTTATTCTGAAGAATCCAGTCTCCCCGCAACCAGTATCAATCACCTACATAACAGTTGAACATCCAATTTATGTGCAGAAATTAACAGATCTTTGTGTCGTTCAGTTAAATGCAGTTTTGTAGCGGCAACCACACCAGAGCCTTGCAATGACGATAAAATAGGAGATCGAAGGTATGTTATTTCTAGAGTGAGTCCCGGTGCAATGAGAGTCCCTCTAGAAAAAACATACCTTCGATCTCCTACTTTATCGTCCTTACCAGGCCCTTGTGTGGTTGCCGCTACAAAACTGCACTTAACTGAACGAGACAAAGATCTGTATTCATTGTTACCAAGGATGAGACAGAATTCAACTCATATTAACTACATGTTTGATCATTCATGTCAAGCAATTTGGCAGATTCAGGAGTGCTAGATCTTTAAAGGAACTCCTTCCGTTGAATGGAGTTAACAAAAGCTGCTAGCCTAAGTAACTATACTCAGCCTGGTACAACATAAGTAAGTAAATACTTAAGGAAATCGATAAGTTTGTTTTGAGATGCGGTCGGTTGTTACTTTTTTCAGGCAAAGGTTTTCTTAAGCCGAGTCGAAGTCGCAATAGTTCTAATGTGGCCGAATAATATTTCAAATTATTATTTTAAATTCAGCTCTAATGTGTTTGAATAATATTTCAAAATATTAGTAAAAATTTTATTATCGTTATTCTTATCATTTTCTTGTTTTCTTTTAAGGGTGCCCTGATAAAATTTTTATTCCTCTAGGCTAGTAAGAAACATTATTTGTGATGATAGTCTCCTGAAAACAAGATTTTAACGCATTTAAAGTCTTATAAGCAAGAAACATGACTTTAAAACCGATGAGGTCTCAGATGGGTAGCCAGTGCAGTTCACAGAATACTGAGGTTCTACAAAAGAAATATCACCGGTGCTAAGAACAAAGGCTGCAATGATTTGAAAAGGTTGAGCAGGAAGAAGGAGGAAGCAAGGGATTCAGTTATAAATGAATTATAATAGTCAAAACGTAGATAAAGAAGCAAGCATGGTGATCTCGAAATTAGTTTCATCAAATTGTTCATGTAATAAGCCTTGTTAGAACTTTGGAAAGATTGCATTTTCAGTAAATATCAGATTATGTCAACTGGATGGGAACAATATTTATGTAAGATTCTTTGGTGCAAAGATCATGAAACTGGACGACTTTAGAATGCTACTCTTCAAAGATACACGTATATTCTCCTAACACTATCGGCGGTAGCTACTGAATGGTTTCAGAAAGTTCGTGGGAACTTACAAACATGCCTTGGAGCCCTAATCTTATTGAGATAAAATTTTACGAAAGAAATATATTACATAAATTATCAATTTTTTCGCAAGCAACATCATTACAGAAAACTTTCAGCCATTAGCGACATAAACATCGAGAGATTGTTTACTATAAAAGTTTCCTTACAAATTATTAACAGTTTCAAAAAGGGAATGGAGGAACAGCTAAGATTAAAACTGAACAATACTTTTACAGCAAGCCTCATCGGTAGGGGTAGGCACTATTGTTTCTTTATTTTTGTTTTATTGAGAATCAGAAAGCTAACCAGATATAATCAGTAATGCTATCGTATGCAGAAAGAAGAATTATATGATTCAAAGCAAATGAAACTAGGAAGGAAGGACTGCAGATGTGCATGCAATCGACAAAGAAATTAAACGATAAACAGAGCTGACGCATATGAGAGACATGGTTTATATTGAGTCGAAGTGTAACCGGATCAGGAAATGATACATACCAAACAAACAAAATCAATCCTTATATCTATGTAGATCTAGAAATCCCCATTTTAATAGGCTGAAAGGAAGATGATAGATTCAAGTGGATTCAGTTCCGGGAGGCTACCTAACCTCTTAGGGATTCAAGAAGATAAATAAAAATATAATTATAATTGGTAAAAACAAAGGCGGACGATAAATTAGAAAGGGCCAGAACAATAGTTGAACAGAATCTTTCGTATGATTAAAGTGGCAATTATATTTATTCCACGAGATTTAGTGCTTTATCAAGATCGTAAGCCATACTGTATGAACTTTCCAATGTTTGGCGGATATATGAGTTCATGAATTCACGGGCACACCACCCTTTCAAACACTTTAGAATGGAATTAGAGTTGAGAGATTGAGCTATTAACGATATTAATGAAGTGAGGTAGCGTAACCTACCTCACTTAAAGATTCTAATAGGGAGCAGACATTTCTAAGAAGAGAAGGAGGGATGTTAATTTATCATGTTATAAGGTGATGAGAAAAAAAAATTCGGTTGATTTTGTTGGTGAATGTACTATTTGGCAAATTTCACTGACCAATTTTATCTGCGAAGAACGCAAAAGAACTATGATGGCTACTGGGGGAAGAAAATGTGGAAGAAAATGTGTGAGAAGCTTAAGCTTGGTTTATGCATAATTTTATTATCAGACAGAATAAGCCGTATCTCAGGGCTCGCCTGCACTGCTTTGCTCTCAAACTACTATTGGAGAACAAAAGGTCACGCCGTCCTTGACGATACAAAAAGGGAGTATGAGAGAATGGACATGAATGGAAGAGAGGATGTTCCCGGAAGAGGAGATAGGCGGGATTAAGTGTCGTTTTTCTGTGTTCATCAAAGAAATATAACAATAATAATTCAGATTGGCAAGAGATAATTGAAGGTTTGGTCTAAGAGAAACAGAAATAGTTATTGAATCTTTTGAAATTAGCGTCCCGTTTTTGGTTATTAAGAAGCTATGAATCTAGAAGGAAGAGACAAAAGAGCCAGTGTATATCCTTGAGTGAGGGTGTGAGAAAAGACATTTTAAGAATAAAATATGGCTTGAATATTTCCCTAAGTCGAGAATAGCAGTGCATATCGTAAGGAAAGTTCAAGTCTCCTAGGATATTCAAAATTGAGGTCAAGTAGATAAAATACACGGGTTTGAAATTCATCGTATTTTTTAAAAAAATGTCGGAGAATCGGTGGTGGGGAACAAACGTAAGTTGCGGATTAAACTTATAAGCAATAAGGCGAAGCGAATTTGATGGGTTCCAAGAAAAGTAATAGGAAAGAGAACGAGTTAGAGATGGTAAGAAACAATTAAGCCAACTCCTTTACCTACTTCACTGTGTGAAGTAGATATCTGACAGAAATCTTAGAGAGGCAATAGAATAAATTCGCACGAGCAAGTCGGAATAAGGGGGCAGATGATTTATGATAGGTTGGAGGTAGAGCTATAAGCACCAAATTGTGGTACATAATAAAAATAAAGGTAAATTAGCCGAGCAAGAAAGTCAAAACAGAGATGAAGGAAATACGAGGAGAGAAAAGATAATGAACAAAAAAGTAATTAGGAAAAAAGAACCCTGAGTGAACAAGATAAACAATAATATGATAAAAATATAAATCGAAACTACTACATGAGAAACTAAAAGCTGAGAGTTTGGAGTCAAGTAGTCTGTTTAGATATTTAATGAAGTATGCAGCCACATGGAAAAAAATAACTAAAATTTAACAACGGAGCTAAAAATGCTAATAGAAGTAGTTAACGTTAGAAAACGGAAAGAAACGTGTGAAATGACCTCATATTTGAAGATTAATGCCCACCTGTCGAAGCGAAGAGAAAATGAATTGCAGTCGCAAACAAGTCACCAGGGAAAACAAACAAACTTCATGCTTAAAAAAAAGCCCGAAGTAACATTAATAATAATGATAGACTGTGAATAACACGAAAAAAAATTAGTTTCTATCCACTTAGCCATTAGAGCTAGGATTGAAAGGAGGGCTTGAGCATCATATAATATCTTAATAAACAAACGATTATTATAAAAAAACAATCAATACTAAAATCTATCAAACCATCATAGCACTTTATGAAAGATTGGGATATTAAGTCGTATATAAAAGTGCAATATACAGCACAACATCATTTATGCGGTGAGCTTACTCTGTGAAGAAATGCATGATGAATATTATTGCTCCTCTTTTTATACTTAAAACTAAAATGAATCTTCACCTCGATGGATCCTCTTTCACATTCTCCGCAGGAACCAATCTAACAAAGAGTTTTCCATTAAGCTTCAATAGAAGAAATTCCTAATTATCTCTTTGCTGTAGCCTGAAGAAACTGTCCTTCAAGTAGCTTAGACTCATATAAAAAAGAATATATCTTGTACATGATTTACCTACAGTAAAAGCGTTGGAATAATCCACTTTAAATAATTGAGAAACCTTTTCTTTCCTCCATCATATATATATATATATATATATATATATATATATATATATATATATATTATTTATATATATTTATATATATATATATATATATATATATATATATATATATATATATATATATATACATATATATGTATATAACCGATTGAAAACAAAGTAAATGCGTAGTGGCCTAATGTTTACTAGGCTTCGCTTGAAAGTGCACATTAACCTACAGCTTAGGTAAACTAGGTAAATATGCACTTTCAAGCGAGTCCTAGGAAAGCCTAGACTACTACATACTAATTATTTGGACACATCATATGATATCTAATGTTTTGGCAATACATTACCAATCAAATGACTCTTTCTCGTGCGGAGCAACGTACTTGTTTAGAGTATGATTACAATTCCAGCCAAAACTTTGCTTACTCACATGGTCGTATCAACCAAGCATTTGAAGAAGACACAACAAGTCGTCGCAGAGCCCAAGATTGGTTTATAAGTTTTAGCATGGCCAAGTCGATCTACACAATTTGCCAAGAAGTGGTGGACCTTCACTTATTTAAAATGACCGTTTGTGCGCCTCTGTCAAAGCTGATCAACATCTGACATCATGCGAGGTGGCTGAGAAGTTTAGCGTCAGTCCTACAGCCAGTTTTAATCATTTAAAGGAAATCGCCAAAGTCAGAAAATTGGACATATAGATTTTCCGGAAGTTGACAGATGTCGACCGTCAGTGCCACATAGAGTCCTTCATGACACTACACTTCAAGAAACATAGTTTTAATGAGTTGAGCAAAGTCGTTACTGCAGATGAGAAATGGTGTTTACACTGCAACATGGAACTCAAAGGAAGCTAAACAGACAAAGAAACACCTAGACAACTTCAAGCAAAGGGCGAATCACATCAAAAGCAGCTTATGGTTTGTCTCTAGTAGGATGTAAAGGAAGTGATCGCAGGAAATTTTGAAATGCAATCAGCCTATTGACGCATAATTATGCAGTCAAAACTACAACAGATGGTAAATGCAAGTGCGCAAAAACGAACGAAAGAGACTGATGCCATGTTTCTTCTTGATAATGTCCGACCACACATCGCAAATCATCTCCGAAAAATTCCTGGTTTCGGAGTTAAAGCTCTCTCTCATTCACCGTACTCGCCACGATTGGCGCCAAAAGAATAGCATCTATTCCGGACACTGCAGAACTTCTTGATTGGCAAAACGTTTTCAAATGATGATGAACTGCAAACTGCTGCTAGAGACTTCTTTGATATCAGACCAGTTCAATTTTACAAGAAAAGAATGCATGATCTATCTTGTTGTTGAAAGCAGATGGTCGAAAATAACGGTGATTACATTATTAATTGCTAAAGGTGAAATTTTTTTCCAACCATATATATATATATATATATATATATATATATATATATATATATATATATACATATAATGAAAAAACTCACAAAGTGGCACGTGGGGAAAGCAATTATATGAAAATTAACTGACAAGAAAAGTTGAATCCAAGCACTTTCGAACTATATTTGTAAGTTCATTTTCAAGGAATGAAAATCAACGTGCAAATATAGTTTGAAAGTACTTCGATTCTCTCTTCATTTTCCTGTGGGTTAATTTTCATATATATATATATATATATATATATCGATATCTATTTATGAACTAAAGTCTATTTAAACGCTGATTCTTCGAGTAAACTGTAAATGCTTAACATTAATTTTTTCAGAAAGCAAATTCCCAGGAATTAAGTGGAAAATGTACGCTAACTGATATTTTGCTAAGGATGTGCTGATTGTAACAAAGTGAACAATTATTATCATATAGCATATGGAATTGTGTCTCCATTATTTTTGTATATTCTCCAAATTTTTAGACGAAATTTAATAAGAAAACTAAAAAGTATTACTAAATATAAGAACTGAGAGCAAAGAAAGGTTGAACTTATTAAATGTTAATCGGAGACATATTCTGTGCTCAATAATTTGAGGTTAAATGCAGAGAGCACATTTTGACTGGTGTGTTTCAGTTTAACTATACTTTGCGTATTATTAACTAGGAAAAATGTGCGGATGCTTGAAAAATATTAATTTTCAGGATTTCATAGAAATGCATTGAATGCATATATTTAAGGGTATGTAAAATATCAAGAACTAAAAATATATTGATATTTAAACAAAAATATCCACCTACCAGGCAATGGCTTCGCTTTTAAGATTAAAATTTAAAATCTAATAAAAAGCAGCCATGGTTAAATCTTTATAATTTTTCTGAACTTTACCATTTGTAATTCTTTGGGTTTTAAAAATTTCATAAAATTTCGATACTTATATTTATTTCTGAACTTCACCATTTTGCTTTTTGATATTATAAAAGAATTATTAAAAATAAATTTGATAAAAAACATAACTCATAACCAAACTAAGATGAAATTATTATTCAAATACTCAAAAAATCCCCTTCTTAAATTATAGATTTAGTGATGATGATGATTATGCTTACCATAGGGGATTATTCAACTATTATTGCAATAGGAATTGTCTTACTTCAAAAGGCAAGCTATCAAATTTCATAAAAATCGGCTTTGCAATTTTATAAATGCATAATAAAACTTAAATGTAGTCTTTTTAAAATAGTATTAAATATTTAGTTATAATTAAAGGTTGAAACGCACCTGCTCTCATCTTCTTGAGCGTAAATCCCTGAACGCTGAACCTAAGTCCTGCTAATGGTCATCACTAAGCACTCAAGAGCCCTTTACCAAGTTGAAACATCTGGTTCGTTTGAAAGAAAATATCATTATAAATAATCTTCTTAAATTTGAAAGGAGTTTGACACTATTCCTTTTTATACATGGCGTTTAAAAAGAGGAATTTATCATAGTTTTCCAGTTTCATACATGCAGATATATTTACAAAAAGCTACATGTTAAAGCCTTGAAGGATTGTAAAATTTATTTTATTCAATAAAATCGTATTTTGTCTCAATTCTGACATCCAGGAAACTTTGGAACTTGTTGCAGGCCTTTTCGACTGTCATCTTGTCAAACTGGATAAAAAGTGGTTATCCTGGAACAAAGCACCACATTTCTGGTGCACGGGACTTGTTGGTCTCTCTCGCCCTCCCCCCTCTCTCTCTCACTACGCACAACTCAGAATAGTCCAGGGTTTTTCAGTCTGGGAAGTTGGAAGTCCAGATGTTCGGAGTAATATGGTAAAAAAATTGCCAAGATTAGGTAGGTCCTCTTGATTGTGTGCAGAGTTCAGTTGCCGCATTTACGTCCTTCCAACGGCCACCTCCTGGAACCACGGCAACACCAACTCCCCCAGTCTTTGATGTAGCCATTCATATTTAGTCTGCGCCCCTTTAGATAGATAAACGAGAAATACCGAGGGCCTTGCTGATAACTACAGCAAACACCATATTATAGATCTAGAACTTCCTCTGCATTATTTTTGACACATCTTTGGGGACACAGGAAACCAACAGTTGTTTTGAGTCCACCACCAGGGCCTGGCAGAAATTCTTGTCGTCTAAGAAAAATTTCAGCCAGGCTCTTCCGCTTGTTCTTCATATTCTGGGATAGAGGCTAACCCTTTCTCATCTCTTCTGACTAGTAGTGATGCTCCTGAAGTACAATCTGGCTAATAAGAGTCTGGCATTTCCTTGTTGATAGATATGCACATCAATGACTTATTGAGATCGTTTCTATGATAGCATGAATATGTCTGACAAATTTGGAGGTTGTTTCCGAATCAAAACGCTTAAAGTGAGGGTTTCGTTCCGCCGTTCCCTCGTAATCACATCCAAACTCATCTGACTCTTTCTTGATTGTCTGCATCGTCATTAGGTTGACATCCAAACATTCGGAGATCTTCAAATTGGAGTTTCTCGCGTGAATCTTAGACAGCCCAGCTGAATTCAGAGTTGTCAACGACGACGAATTCTTTGCATCATATTTTCCATGACATTTTCCAAAACATCAGGAGTGATTTTTTCAATTTCTTCAATGATGTTTTGCTTTAATTCTTGAAGATTATTAGGTTTATTATATGTATAAATATTCTTTAAGGTATCCCTAAAGAAGAAAATCGGAAAGAGTAAAATTAGGTGATCGTGGTGGCCAAGAAACGTCACATAATCGTGAAATTAACCGACCAGGGAAGGCTGCTCGTAGTGTTGCCATGGTTTCTCTCGCTGTGTGTGGTGTCGCCCCATCTTGTTGAAAACATATATTGTGCATATTCAAATCTTCCAGTTCTGACAATAAATAATCTTGCATCATTTCTCTTTAAGTGTCCCCTGCTACTGTCACTGTTTTTGCGTCAGGTGATAAAGAACCCTCTGGTAGATCTAGATCTGTGCGAAATGCAGGTGTCATTCAGCGTGTGCTAACCAGTTTTCAACAACAGCCACAAACGTCAACTAGGATACGTTCCAGTCAACTAGGAATTTCTCGAACATCATGGCAACACATTCTAACAAAAGAATTGAAACTTCATCTATACAAAATTCAAATAACTCAACATTTAAATATTGCAGGCCATCAAAAAAGAATAAACTTTTTACGCCCATTTTGGGGACTAACAAATGATCCGACTCTTACCTCGCACCTATTCGTGTCCGATGAAATTCCTTTTCACATTACTGGATACGTTATTTACACAATTGCAGATCCTGGTGTGCTGAAAATCCCATGATAATTCACGAGCAGCTTTTTCATGCACAGAAAGTTAGGGTCTAGGGCGGCATAACCAGTTCGAGAATCATTGGTCCCTAATTCTTCGAGGATGATGACAAAAAAACAGTCACAGTAAAAGGGGACACTTATAGCAAAATGATGCAAGATTATTTATTGCTAGACCTGGAATATTTGTGTGTGGTGACACCACACACATCGAGAGAAACCATGGGAACACTACGAGCAGCCTTCCCTGGTCGGTTAATTTCACGATTAGGTGACGTTTCTTAGCCACCACGATCATCTGATTTTACCCCTCTCGATTTTTGACTTTGGGGACACCTTAAAGAAAAAGTATACGTAAATGAACCTAATAATCTTCAAGAATTGAAACAAAACATCATTGAAGAAATCAACAAAATCACTCCTGATGTTTTGGAAAATGTCATGGAAAATATGATGCAAAGAATCCGCCTTTGTTTCAACAATGATGGAGAATATTTGAAGGACATTATATTTAAATAATAAAAATCCAAGATCTCCTCTTTCATTCTATATATCACCACTTTTATAACATAATTAGTTTTTGTGTTATCAATTTTTAAAAATGTGAAGTAGCATTTGGGCCAACCGTTACATAAATTACCAGTTTTGCGACTTCTGCCTTATCTCTCTGCCATATAATGATCTAGTTGCTTCCATACACGACCCTCCTCCCATCCCAAAATGAAACAAACTACTTATATTTTCTTAATTCTTGTGGTAACCCCAAAATTTGAAAGTATTCATTATACTCAAATCAGGAAGAATTATAAATAATCAACCTAATTGTTAAAGGAAATAAACAGAAGAATCAACTAAGATTAGCCAGATCCCGTGGCAACCCTGTTACTCTCCATTTAAGTTAATTTTCAATTGGCCCTTTCTCCACCCTACAATACTCACTCAACTAAATTCTTCCACCGTCATATGCAGTTTATCCTAAGCCAACGTGTTGCAATTAATTTATACAGGATGGTTCTAATCTCTATCAAGGTATAAAAGAAAATTCTTCTATCTTCCCTTGCTGTAAGGATTGTCTACCCGGAATATTTTAACAAAGAAATTTAATTAGGTTGCCTTCCACAATTTTTCATCTTTTTCTAAAAATCAGCCAGTAAGTCATTAATAATTTCAATATTAATTAAGAGAACCTTTTCTAAGTGCAAACCTCCTTATCTTCATCTTTGATCAGTCATTTTAGCACTCCTCTCTCTTGTTAAACAAATAAATATTATGTAAATGGATTTATATATGATGCCACATTATATTGGCTCTTTATAATACACATCCTTTCAAGTTGGTTTGCTACCTCATTTTTCTCAATGCTTGCGTAATATGATCTTCGATTATTAGTTTCATACGTTAATGTTAAACTCCGTGATTATGTTTCTCTCACGGCTGGAGTTATTTTTATTCATAGTCGTAATCGTTGCATTTCTTGGGAGACAAAAACGGAGAGGTTTAGGAAGGAAAATAGATACCAGGAACAGAAAGAAGCTTTGACAAGTTACTATCCAAATGTCTCCGCCTCACTGATATATTTGACAGGCGTTCGGGCCACTCAGCTAGCACTACCTCCATTAAAATATATGGTACACGCAAATATTATGAGCCGTCTGAATCACTCTCATCACGCTAAAATCTTTCAGATCGTTGTTACGTTTATTCTTCAGCGAGAACCTTAAAAACCTATGTTTTTCCATTGATCCATGTATTCATTTATTGAATGTTCATAATTTATTCGTGAATAGTCTATCGATCCCAGCTAAAGAAGCGACAGCGCAGGAGGAAAATAATTAACTGTGAGGATATTCATTTCTTATTTAATGATCAATGAAATCATTCATATTAGATTCCGATTCAACAGAGTCAGAGAATCTTCCTTCAAATACTTTTAATTCAACCCTCTTGCTTTAAAAAATATAGTTATAACACCATTCAAATTCACAGATCTGTTACCTAACCTAACAAATATATGCATAGCTCAATATTATTCTAATGAAGAGCAAGGGTCACGTCAGGAAGCTGAAATTGATCGCATTCCAACGATCGAGTCTGCCACGTTACTTATGCCAATGAGATGATCTCGCCTTTCTAGCCTCTGTAAGGCTCTCTCTGGGGTTTCTTTATCTATAAAGGTGTCTAATTTATTAATTTCTTTGTGCAGCTACTGTGGTTTCTTGTGTGTCTTATGTCCATATTTCCTATATCTATCAGATTTGTTTGTCTTCTCTATTTATCTTAGTCGTCCTTTGAGTTATTCTTATATGTATGAGAGGATGTTTCTCTTAGTTTTAAGTTTATGGGTGGTTTTGTGTTAGGTGTACGAGTTTTTTTTCCATAACATAATGGCAAATACTTAGAAGAAAGTTAATGAGAGTCTAGGTCAAGAAATAGTATAAAAGAAACAAGCAAGTTATTTATTGACACCTATAATGAATCCTAAAAGCTCATTCACGGTATGCCTTATAAAGATTAAGGCTAATTTGGATAGAACCTCCTCTAATATCTGTAAGATATTTTAACTTTATTTTATTTTCAATACTTATCGAATTACTTGTTCATAATTTCTGTGTTTGCAACGCTGCCTACTTCTTGTAGTAGATTATTCCCGACTTGAACGATGCGGTTGCCACGTAGAATCTAAGAAAAATTGCTGCTTTTCCAATACAGGCTCTTCTTTCCTTCCAATACATGATGTACCGACTTTTTTGAAGCATACTTTTAGCAGAGCAGGGTTGCATTGAAATAATTTACATTTGTATGTTTATTAAAATCTAAGAACACAATAAAATACATTTTTTTTATCATTTAGCGGAAAACAACTTTACTATCATTCATAAAATAAAATGACCTAAACTAACCTAACTTACGGTTAGTTTAGGTTAGGTCAGGTTAGGTTAGGTTAGATTTGGTTAATGACTTTGATTTTATTAATGTTGTTAAAGTTATTTTCCGCTAAATATTAAAAATTATATTTTATTGTCTTCTTATTTTTTTTTGTTTCAGCATGCATTTTTTGTTAATAAACTTAAAAATTATTATTATTTCAATGTAACTAACTTATAATAAATCTGTAATTTTAAAAAGTTGGTAGATCAAAAATTGTAGGTTGATTAATTATTAGAAGAGCACCGAAAACTATTCCATTTGGAAAAATTAAGAAACCTGTTACTGGTCATTCTCTGATAGACTTTTATAGGTGAAGTTTAGCGGGAAACCTTTTTACATTAACGTGATTGTGGCTTATGCACAAATATATGAAAAACCAAATATAGAGAGAGACAATTTTTAAGGACTACTAATTGAAACAAACGGGCATGTAAATCACCAGATTTACTACAACTCATGCGCGATATTAATACAAATGTGCAACAAGTTATTACAGAGGACATGTTCAGAACTTGTAGCATTTTAATAAGGTATGGCAGAGGTGATGGATATGTTGAGGGGTCATTGTAGGAGAAGATGATGATATGAATTCAGACAGCACCCATTAAGGATCTGGAAGGTTGGAGTATGAAAGCCAGAGTTACTATAAATATCTCTTTTAAACTAGCTATGATAATATTAGATTGTATGTAATAGAATAATAAACAAAATAAATAACAAAATAATGGCTTTAAAAATGAAAAGTGACAAGTTATGCTATATTTTTAATGATGATGTTGATGAGAGAAAGGACTATAAAATGCAGAAAGACATATGTGCTTCATGAATTATGATAAAGCATTTCATAATATAAAAGATGAACAAATAATTATATATTTAATTGAACTACAAGTAATCGGAAATTTGGAATAACATCATAGAATAAAAGTGAATGGGCAGGCATCAAATGATGTATATGGCAGAGTTGCATCTTGCCATCCGACCGGTTTTTGCTAAATAGCGAGCGAGTGATGAATGAGATTGAAGGACGGGAGGAAATAGAGTTGGGTCTTAGTAATGTAAACAACATATGCTATGCTGAGGATACCCTCCTAGTGACATACTCTATATAGAAACTTAAAAATGTATAGTGAGTAATTCTGTATCAATTTTGGGGAAAGAAGTGGTTAGGGAATCATTACTAAGATTACCGAGGTTATGATAATTAGGAAAAATACAAAAGTAAACCGATTCAACAATAAATTAAACAAGTACAGTCACATATATACTGAAGTGTCAGGTATGAAGTGATGGAAGATGAAAGGGTGAAAGTAAATGGAGAATTGTAGCTTCCTAAAGGGCTTTTGTTAAGATGAAGGACACTTTTTAACAGAAGACTATCCATAGAGAGTAGAAAAAGGTTAATGGAAGTGCACATGTGACCGGTACTGTTGTGTAGATGCCTGTCCTGGACAATAAATAGATGGAAAAGAACTAGAAGCAGTAGAAGTGTAGTACTAAAGAAATGCGATGAGAGTATCATAGTGTTACGGCCACTAAGTATAATAATTAAAAAATTATTGAGATAATGGGAGCAAGAGGGGAGCTAATGAGAAAAATCCAAAGAGGATGGATTACGTTCTAGGGTTACATTATGAGAAGGGATAAATGATGAATATAAACCTGACAGATAGAATATCAGGCGATCAGGAAAAGAAGAGAAAAAAGTTATTGGGTTGAGGAATAAGTTCTTGCGGTTTTATCAAATTTATTCATTACTATTAACAATTTTAGAAAAACTTCATTTTTAATTGATAACAATATGCAATTTAATCAATAATGTATTCTCCGTTGTCTTTTACGACTTCTTCCCAACGTCCAACTAGTTTTTCTATGCCTCTGCAATAAAAATCTTTGGATTTCGACTCGAAGGATAAGTCTAACTAGGTTCTTAATTCCTCATCAATATTGAACGAAACGCTACGTAAATTGTTGGAGAGAGATCGGAACAGATGGAAATCCGAGGGTGCCAAGTCTGGCGAATATAGAGGATGCGGCAGGATTTCCCAATTAAATGTTTGAATGGCGTCTTTTGTCATATTGGCAATGTGAAAACGATCATTGTCGTGTTGCAGATGTTGCAGAAGGACTCCATAACGTCGATGAGGTCACTTTTTACGAATAGCTTCGGCAAGTCGATACATGTATTGAACGTAGAGTTCTGCATTGAAAATCTCGTTGTTTGCAAGGAGCTCATAAAGAATGATGCCTTCACAATCCCACCACACACACAGCATCGTCTCTCGTGGATGAAATCCGTGCTTTAATCGCGAAACTGGTTTTTTATTGGGGCTAGGCCATTGTTTTCGATGGTTCATGTTGACATAAACACACCACTTTTCGTCGCCAGTGATGATGCGGTGAGGAAATCTGTCCTTATATCCACGAGTAGCCTTGTGACGAGCAAGCAAACCTGCGGCAATCGTGGAGCGTTGAAGTTTGTTGCTTTCGCTCAAAGCGTGCGGGACCTATGCACCGAGTTTTTTAACTTTCCCCATCGAATGAAGATGATTTGCTAGTTTAGGATCACACGCCAATTGTAGAGCCAATTCTCTAGTCGATTGATGAGGATTTTCATGAAGAAGGTCGTTCAAACGATCTTCATCCAACTTAATGGGGCGACCAGAACGTTCTTCGTCATTAAGATTGAAATGGCCGTTTTTGAGACGTGAAAACCACCAGTGAGCTGTCCTTTCTGATAAAGCATTTTTTCCGTACACATCAAAAATATCGCGACGAGCTTTGGCTGCGTTTGTATTGTTCCCGTCTCGATTGAAAATGAATAACAAGTGTTGAAAATGCGCCTTTCTTTCAACTTAACATTCCATTTTGAGAATACAGAACAAAAATTAAATTAACACAACTTTTAAATAAACCGCAATGACTTATTACTCAACTTTAAGACGTAGCCTAAGCAAAAGCCTAATAGTCTATGTTAAGAAACGTAGCCTAACCTTAGCAAATATTGCTGTGAATATTTATTATTGTCTCTTAATATGTGCACAAATCACGTCAACAAACTTAAATCATTACATTAAAAAAAGCCGCAAGAACTTATTCCTCAACCTAATATTTTGAACTGGCTAGTGAGATTGTGTGTTGTTTTGTCTCACGAAAAACATATGTGAATGGTCTTACATGGTCTTAAACGTTTATAGAGACACTGTAAATCGATAAAATAAAGTAATGCCGATAGTAATTAAAACTTTCTAAAAATTAATTTAATTATGAACACGTCCGAAGTTGTAAACTTCTGCTCTAGTCAATAGGAATTTATTTCGATTTAAAACAACAAGCGAATCTCTCGCTTAGATCTGTAAAGGAATTTTCGAAGAAAGATGAAGTCAAAATGTGTAAAAAATATAAAGTAAGTTAAAGATCGTTCTGTAGTCAGTGAGGCCAGAGGGGACGTAATCTTACATATGTATTTAGGCCCGCATCATTATGCCACCTGCTACACCTGGCATTTCAATGCTGGTTACCAATTGGGGCTAAAATTGCCTTAACCAATCCTACCCTATTTACCACATTGCGGTTTGGTCTAGAGGAATTAAACATCATTTATTAATAAAATTAGAGTAGATAAAACAAATAAAAGCTATGCATATTTGATTAATACTATTTTGATTTAAGTAATAGTAAATGATTCATTTTAATACGTAATCCAGAAATCTTTATGCACACAAGAGTCGAATTGTGATATTTAGTTAATTCAAAATGAACAAATAAACGCTGATTATGTTTTATATCTTTGTGATTTTTACATACTTAACTTAGCGACAGCAAAAGTAATGATATTTTAAGTAGGACAGGTGTTTTCACTAGGTGAATTTTGCCTTGAGAGGACAGATTTGTTTTAGTTTCAAACAATGATCACCATTTTGTTTTTCGTTTTTTGTGTGCATTCCTGTTTTCCATTTACGTGAGCACCCGACTTTTAGAGATGTGTAAACCTATCAAAAGGATTCGTTCGAGATTTGACCAAAACTCTTTTCCCTTTTATATTTGGAAAATTATCGCTATTCTGGACTCTGTATCATTTCCATCACGGAGCCGTTGATAAATTCTTTATCCGCATATTTTGATCTGAAATCCTGTTACATCAAGTTTGAAGATATCATTCCAATATGGCGGGCTCTACTCAATATTACTTACTTCTTGCGTGTGCAAGGTGATGCAGAAATTTGTAAAAGTTAGGTTCGCTTGTGTTCTGATTAGCGGATCACCTGTCTTCAGCACAATACTTCTCTCGTAATTTTCATTCAAAGTCAGAGATTAAAATATGCCTAAGTGCTAACTGCAAGGTTTAACTTCGTTTGACAGTGTTTATCAACGGTAAGAGGGGCGGTCAATAAGTTTTGCAATTCAGATATAAGGAAACGAGATATGAGGAAAAGTGTTTTAATATTTTTCAATATAACTACCCTCAACTTCAATACACTTGCGCCACTTGTCTCTGAGGCTTCGAATTCCCGACAATCAAAAATCTCCCAACTGCTGTTCATTCGACTCCTGGACGGCGAGTGGACATCTTCAAAGTTCCCAAGCCGGCGTCCACGCAGTGCAGCCTTGAGCTGTCGGAATAAAAATTAGTCGCTAGGGGCCAGATCTGGACTGTAGGTGGGATGGTTGAGCTCCTCGAATACGCACTCGCGCAGGGCAGCTTGTGCAACCCTGGGCCTCGTGGACTTTGACGACGTTGAAGTCGATCATGGGGCGTGAGGTTTCTAGGAACCCAACGGGTAGAGACCTTAGTCATGGCAAAATTGTCGTGGATGATGGTGATAACACTTCCATGCGATATTCCAAGTTATCGCTCGAATTCTTCGACCTTCACCAGTCGATTTTAGAGGATCATCCTCTCCACACGGGCCACATTGTTGTCGTTGGTCACGTCTGACGGGCGTCTTGGACGGGGGTCATCTTCAAGGGAATCACGAACATGGCGGAACTCCCTTTTCTAGTGAGCAATGGTTGCATAGGAAGGGGCGGTGTCGGTGTACACTGCAAAATGCGTTCATGGATCTCTTTTGCATTCTTGCCTTCCTTGGTCAAAGATTTGATCACTGCGCGGTGCTCAACCTCCTCCATTGTTAAAAGGTTTGTGACTGACAATCTGCGATCAGCTACTACTTCTTAAATTAACGAGGCAAGATTGTGTGGCTGCAGGTCCTGACTTGTCATAACTTGTCCTAACACCTCCACAAACAGCTTTCCCCCTTCTTCTGTTTTGCCCTGCCGATTCGCGAGAAGTTTTTGACCGCTCCTTGTATTTATGATTTGCTGAATACTTATTTTACTGCGTGGATAATAGGGATCATAGAGCCTTTAACTCTGTGGAGGAGAAAAGAGGCCTTCCAGGATTTCTGTCTAATTGCTTGGTTAGATCGTGGATTCCTTGTACATGTATGGGTATCTTCTCCTAACTCGTAAGGTAAGAGTAGAGTGTCTCACGTGGAGTTGGATAGATTCATATGGCTCTAAACCTCTTTCCTTCCTGCAGAAATGCATAGGTTATGCTTTTATTTGTCCAGTCCGTTTTTATTTTTTCTACATCAGTGTTTTACTTATTCTAAGTCACCAGTTAATTATAAAGGTTATGAAATGGTTAGAGGGGTAAAATATAAGAAAGAACAAACTTATGAGAGGTATAATTTTCTCAAGCTTAATACGCTTAGCAAAATATTTCAAAAGTGTGCCACACCGCCTTCATTCCAAAATTTTCGGACCATGAAACTAATTTCATTATGCACTTTTGTTTCCTTTGTCCATTAGCATTGCTTTTTTATTGCTTCGCTGAGCTTTTCATCGTCAAAAAGAGGTTTTGTCTCTTATATTTTTCCGCATAATGTTTGGTGAATTTATATCATTAAGTATATTTTCTGCAGTATTAATTAAAAAAATAGAATAGTACGATTATGTACATAAAAAATGGAAATCCCCCAAAATGTTCGTATCTGATATCAGTCAATTGCATTAACGTCAATGACAGATATATTTTTTAAAGAGCCCATCGGGCAACTGCTTACTAGGGCAAAAATCGTGACAAAGAGATAAGTATCTATCGCTTAGCCTTGATCAGAACTTCCTTTATTCATTTAGTACTTAAAAACACCTACGTCCTTAAAAAATAGGAGAGCACTGCAAAAATTGACTTTCCCAGAGATTAGAGAGATTAAGGCTATTGGTGGGAGAGACAACAAAACCAAAATTTTAAAATATGTAGGGGATCAACGCCAATTATTTAAGCGAGCAGTTTAAAAGATTACTCTCGATTCAGATTACAAAAGTAAAAATAATTTAGTCAAAGAGAAGAGTGTATTTGAAGTGAAGAAACCAAGAACTTAAGCATACCTGGATTGAACAAAAAATTAAACCATATATTTCATAAAATTGTGTGACTTCATATTCGAAAAGATGCTTAGGATATTCGTTATGTTTAAAATAAAACTTTCCATTACTCTTTCATTTGTTTTCTAAAATATTCAAATGAACTTCTTTCCTGTCTTGTTCAGCGATTTGACTGTTTCTAAAGGGTCTTTCAACAAGGACGCTTGAGATATGTCAGGTGATAGTGGCCATGTTGTTAAAGCGAAATCTGGCAGTATTACTGTTCAGTATTACTTGGCAAGACACGATAGAAGGTTATATCGTTAAACAGCGTGTGCAACTCATCAAATGTTATCAAAATCAATGCTCCGTTCAACAAACATTCCGCGCATTACATGATTTCTATCCTTGCCACAGCGACGAGGCCCATTTTTGGAT
The DNA here is from genome assembly GCA_963969495.1 of Ceratothoa steindachneri. Taxonomy (NCBI): domain Eukaryota; kingdom Metazoa; phylum Arthropoda; class Malacostraca; order Isopoda; family Cymothoidae; genus Ceratothoa; species Ceratothoa steindachneri. Next base: position 152,419,136 of record OZ018322.1, on the reverse strand, counting down.
GAATGGATTTGTGAACAAGCAAAACTGTCAGATTTGGGACAAAAACAATCCACATGTGATACACTAGCACCAAGAACATCCCCAAAAAAGTCAATATTTGGTGCGGATTTTTTTCTAACGGAATCATCAGTCCGTATTCTTCTGAGCATGAAGATGGGATTGCCATAACCGTCAACGGCGAGACGTACAGATCGATGATAAGCAAACTTTTGTGGCCTCAACTGGATTAAATGCCTGATATGGATACTGACGACATGTGGTTCCAACAGGATGGCGCTACGTTCCACACTGCGCACGCCACGATACACATTTTGCACCAGCGATTTCAGGGCAGGGTCATTTCGCGCAGCGGCGACGTCAACTGGCCACAGAGATCATGCGATTTAACGCCATTAGACTACTTTCTTTGGAGCTACCTCAAACCGCAGGTCTATCTGAATAATCCGAAAACAGTTAATGGCCTCAAAGTCAAAATAACGAACACCATCCAGCAAATTCAGCCAGATTTATGCGACAAAGTCTTCGAAAATTGGGCCTCCCGAATACGTTCCACCAAGCAAAGCCGTGGCGGCCATTTGAAGGACGTCATATTCTACACTTAATGGCATAAAATATACCTTCAAATTTAAAATAAATTGATGTCATATATCACAAAGAACTTGTTTTATTTACATTGAAAAATCGAGCGGCCTTATTAAAAGACCCTTTATAACAATTGTGAAAACAACTAAATATATCTCTTTTTCCGCGCTCTTATTTTCATTCTATACCTGGCATCCGAAAATTGAGTGCGTATTTTAGAGAAATTCAAAAACTTTTATGAAAAATCCTTTTTGAATTATGTTCATCATGTTTAAATTGTGCTCTGCCTAAAATTATAGTGTTCCATGTACAGGGTGTCACCAAATTTTAATTTGTTGTTCAATCCTTTACATAATTCCCATCTTAATGTAGATTAAAAAGAAAACATGATGTTTATTTTTCCGGCTGAATTATAATTAGAATAAAGGCTGTTTTATAAGTCTTGAACGCAAGGATCTGTACTGTTGTCTTGGTCATATCAATAATAACACTGGCCTTTCTCACCTAAGTTTTTGATTTATTTTCAATCAATTGTAAAATTTGTTCAGTTTTGTTGTGGTTAAACTTTTTCCGTCCTCTTCCTTCCTCGTCATGTATGGATTCGGGAAGTTTAAATTTGTTCACAAGTAAACGGATAGCGTCGTCTGTAGGTCCAGGTTTCTAAACTTTTTTCGGAATGGTTTTAATTTCATCAAAATACGCACTCAATTTTGAGACACCCGGTATGTAAAAGGTTTTTCTTTATATTCAGAAGCTCAGAAGTATATATATATATATATATATATATATATATATATATATATATATATAGATAGAGAGAGAGAGAGAGAGAGAGAGAGAGAGAGAGAGAGAGAGAGAGAGAGAGTGAGAGAACATATTGAACTGAGGCTTGATTAATTTTCTTTTTTGTTTTCTACATGACATATTCGTCTTTTTTTCTGTTGCCAAGTGTTACAAATTAACGTTTTAATACTCAGTAAGATCCTTCGGTCTTACACAATCAACTTAAGATCAATTTGATATTATTTGACATAAATACAAAGTTACTTTTTAATAAAAAAGATTAATGAGTTTTAAAGTTGTGGCAATTTAATCTTTTCAAATAATTTTAGTCATTTGTCTAGCCATCTCCTTTGTCTTAATCCGTAGTGTCTCCTCTTGAAGTAGCATCGCTTCTATAATGGGGAGGCTGATGCACGGGATTTTTCGTTTAAGTTTAATTACTGCCCTAATTCTTCGTGGCATGGATTTCACAAAATTTTCCAAAATCTTTCACGTTATCTTTCCCAACAATGTTTGTAATTTTTCATAAATTTCTGTTTTATTTGTATTGTAGCACTTATTGCTTTGCCAACGATCAAGTGTTCAATTAAATTTAAGTCTGAGCTTTTTGTGGTCACTCCATACGTGTGATTTCCGTTTCTTCAAACCAATTCAATGAGTGATTGGATGTGTAAAGTTGGGGGTGTTGTCCTTCTGAAATATATTATAATTTCATGGTATTTTTAGATGTAATTTCTAGATAAATGTCTCTACAACCTATGACTTATGATAGTATAAGTTAAGGAGTTTATTTTTGCCTAGGATATATAAGATTTCCCTATCCCGATGGATATATGTACCACCACCCTTACCATGATAGAAAAAACTTCCATGCTTCAGAGTTGATACTATACCAGAAGGTTTAAATACTTTTCAGAAGTGCTGAAATTCTGTAAAATTGTTAAAAAAGATAAATAATTAAATAATTTCCTTACAATTTAAACATATGTGAAATATGTACAATATGTTTAAAAGGGAATTACATAAATTTCAGGTAAAACAAAAATACAATACCTTTCTAACCTGATAATTATTTTCATCTGAACAGATAACTTTAGGCAATTCGTAATATGTGAAAGTTTTGTGATCGTTGACCCACTGAAAACGTTTGTTTATGGTAGCTTCAGTTATTCATGACTTCTTTTCCGCTTTACGTTTTTATTCATTGATCTTTATGTCTCGTTCTTATTGTTTTGGGGTATAATTTTAAACTTAAAGCTTTATTGAACTCCCTAGCAAGTGTAAAACTTAGTTTACTACGATTATGTAATGAAGCTCGAATGATAGATTGATTTTCCCTAGGTGTTTATAAAACGTTTTATACGACTTATCTATCTTTATAAAATGCTTTACCTATCTTCATATCGTTTTTAGAGATAAGAATGTCATATCTTAAACATTTTATTTATTTTAGAAATTTTTACTTGTGATTACACTTGGTAATATAGAAATTGGATTTGTGCTCTCTAGTAATGTAAGCTGAAACATAATAAATATTTGATAAATTCTTGATATTAGTAAATATACTATTCTATTAATTTCAAACACATTCAAAAAATTCTAACATATTAGCAAAACTCACTTTATTATAATATATATATATGAATATCATTAATCCCCCTCCAAATTTAATATACATCTATTAAGGGTGTTTTTTTTCCTTTGGCCAAGAATGAATATCTCCGTTCTTCTCAACACAAGCTTCATGATAACACCTGGTAAGAATACTCTGTCGCCTCCCCTTATACAAGAGCCCAATCTCCTTAACGAAAATATTATAGACACTTTTCACAGTTCGTCCCCTAAAAAAATGTCTCGGGGGGGGGGGGGGGAATTCCCCAAGAAAGACTCTGAAACCATATCAGATCGGTCTCTCCTGTCTCATTCAACTGCAGTTTCAATACTTTAATCTTCTTTGCTAGATGGACTGAAGAAATAGCTATTTTCCCTTGCTTTTAATTAAATACAAACCCGTCCTTGTTCACTTCCAAAGGAGAAGTTGTGAAAGGTTGATCTTTAGCAGACACTTCGTTGGGCTGATTTTATTTTCATAGCCATAGAAAGTGGTTTGTTGTCACTACCTAGCTCTCATGACTACCTTCTTTGACGCCTATTAATACCGACAATTCTCTAGCTTATGTTCGTTAATGACATTACTACTCTGACATGAAGAACGAATTTCTTCCTACGAACTTTTTTCGGGACAATTTCACCTTATTAATTTTCATCTCTTCTTCTCTGCTGATATCTGCCGACGTAAATTTATACTTTTCACTAATCGGAAGGTAGGACTGTGAATATTACTGTCAACGATAAATTCAACTTTAAAGCCTGACTTAAAGAAAGATTGTTGTCTCTTCACCCCGGTCTGCTCATTTATTCATTTTTGCCCCTTGAGATTTAATATGATCAATTGTCTTTTCTCCCTACTACCTTCTTTCTCACCAGAAGCGAGGCGAGATTTATTGGCTGTAATTATACATTTTGTGTTTATCGTTTTATCTCTATTGCATTTTCTTCTTGAACGGTCTATTTATTATTAATCAAACGTAAAAATATTGGATTATTTATATCAGATTGAAAGATGAATCATGCATTTTTTCATCAGGAACTTCTTTTATTGTTTTCAGGATTACTTTCATTAACGCAAGGCCGTCAAATAGATAAATATTTATTTCTGTAATGCTGTTTAAAACATCCTAACAAGTCTGATCTTCTGATGCTCCAATGACTGGAAAATCATAAAGAATAGTCTAACGAGTTTCTTGTCTTCGTTATCATCTTCCTATTTCACTGCTCTAACCACCTTCGATGATTATAACAGAAACCCCAACATGCTTTCCCTATATGTTATCTCTTTATATCATATATTTTCTGCGTATTTTTTTTGTCTAAGAAAAATTAATATATCATGAAGCGAAAATCATTAAGCCTTCAAAATTTAAGAGACTTGAATAGTAGTATTTCAGGTTTGGTGACAAAGTTTATTTACAACTATTTTTTGGTTAGTTCAAGGATTTCGATGAAAGTTTTACACCTTAGGATGTGGTTTAATTTCAGCAAAAATTTGAAAAATGTAAAGATTAATCCTGACGATGCCCTGAGTAAGCAAGTCGCGATTAGCCACGTTGAAACTTCTTAAACCCATCGTAGGCCGTGCTACGATATTGCTGCTATTCAGCAAGATTTAGGCCGCAATTGCAATCATACAGTAAACGAGTATGTTACTGCTTACGAGATATTATCATTTGAAGGGTAATTTTTGAAACATTACATATAAAAAGGGTGTCCGACTAATTACTCTCTAGTGACCGCGATTATCTAGGAACTAGGTCACTGTGCACTTTCAAGTGAGACATGAGAAAGACTAAACCACTGCACATTTACTAGTAGTACACCTGTATAAATCTATAGATAAATAAACTTTTAAATAAATCTATAATTCAAAATTTATAAATAAAAAAAAATTAAAAAGAAGGTTTGCTAGAACTTTGTTTTCAACCTAATAGCTATTTTTTTTAAACTGTTCTCTATGCTTAGCCAACCAACCATTTTTTTCATATTTTCCTTATATTATGCTAACCTGTGACCTTTTCCGCGATTGTTTGAAAATAATACATAAACTAATAAATGAATATTATTCATAATGGTAGCACAAACTAGTTTATATAATTTTACCTCAAATTATCCATATTTAGGTCAAGTCTTTCCTGTAATATGATCTCTATATTATATAAAACTGCCTAATTGATGCCATGAAAGACCAAGTGGCTCGAAAAAGATCTTAGGAATGTTATTTACTTCTAAGCATTTTTTTTCACAGAAGACAAAATAGAACGGTACATCACTTGTACTGAACGCTGTTTACCCTTTTATCGTAACTAGGATAGGGGAATGGCCTGTTTGCTTTACACCTGTATCCTATTAAGCATTGTTATACTACAAGAAACGTTTATAGAGAAAGGTTAAGGCTAATGACCTATATTAATTCTCTTTAAAAATGCCACTTTTCTTTTCTTTTAAATAGAAGGAGATACCTGCTGATTATGTGAAAAGAAAGAAATTACATGTACGGAATATGTTATATATTTGGATGATTACTTCTACGGTTTACTTAACACTTTTTACTATTACCACGTAACTAATAATAAATTATAATTACCAATTTAATAATGCCTTCTTTTTTGACGAAATAATTCCCTAGTACTAAATAAAAACCCCTGCCAATATAGTAGATTAATGACTAAAAGCTGAGAAATTACGAAATTAATCACTACCACATTTGTGTTATAATCTGGTATGAAACTAAATGTTTCATTAAAAGCAAGACCACAAAAACTTAAAATAATATATTTTTTACTAAATCATTATATAGGTGAACGTTTCATTTTCTGGCTCGAATTTCATTTTTTTTGTATCATGAATTTTTTTATTTACTTTTTTTCTTGTCATATAATATTTTAGGAAATGTAAGCCCTGTATAAGGTGTTAGAATATTGAATTACTCTCAACTTGCCTTCTATAGTATCTTATGATCTATTCATTTTCTAATGCTTCCTTGAACTTTATATTCCTTAACTTGGAAGAACTAAACCTGTATGTATTTGGTTTTGAGACAGATATCAATAGAACATAACATTAGAATTTTCCAAATTTTGATTGAATTAACTCCTTATAGAGTTATGGTAACCGGCAGTTTGGAATTTAATGTTTCTTTGTTTAAGAATCCATAATGAACACTTAATTAAAGGGCCTGCTAGAAAAATTTTCCAATTTCCTTACATATAAAAGTAAATATAAACGATAATTACAGTAATTTTAATATATTTGGTTAAAGACCTTTGCACTCTCTTGTTTAAAGGTAGTTACCAGAAAGTAACCTTAATTACCAGTTCCCAAACATATATGCATACATTCCTTTTCCGCTAAACTAAATTTATACATATTAATGGAAAATTGCTAACAATAATGTCCTGTAATATGATTTCACTATCGGTCTAAAAAAATATTTATCCGCAATAAAAATAAACTTTACTGCGATAATTTATTTGCTTATGTATACGAGTAGAAACATAGAAACAAGAATAAATAAATGTAAAAATACTTTTAGTTTTTCCCTATCTACGCTTACTTGAATTTCTTCCAAGCAGCTAAATTTAGTGTTTTATAAATCTTAAGAATTTATTTCCACTGCGACACAGTGCGACACCAAAACCACAAAGAGACCTAATAAAATTATATATCTTAAAACATGACACAAACTCTCCTTAGAAATTCCGACTATACTTCATCCGTGATAGGAAAGTTGAACGGGGTGTGTAACCAATGTAATGAGCACTCTGTTTTCTCATATCCGGCCTGTAAAACTTTAAGGAATGAGATGAAAGCATTTGGTTCAAAGCATAGAATATGAAAAACTCTCCTACTCAGTAAAATATACACTTTCATTTTAACAGTAATTTATTGCCAGTAGCTCAACCAGTAAATTACTGAAGCTTTTCTCCTTCTAAAAAATATTACCTTAGTTTTTCTACAGTGTTACGGTTTATGTAGAATAGAAGTGTAAAAATTGCAGTTGCATGCATTATTACTTTAAAATTTACAGGAGCACATGCTATAAAAATATAGTATCGAGAATTGTCAATGTAGGAATCTTAGTAATCTAATATCTGCTCTTCCCCCATTCAATTGCTGTAAGTTTAATAAAATTAGTGCATTAATTTATATGAATTTATAACTATTATTTAAGAAGTATTGAAAAGTCGTTAAGATAGAAAAATCTTATATTAAATGCTTTGCAAATACACGATTGTTTTTGTGAAAAAATGTTTAACATAGATTAGGTAAGTCAACCATTTTGCTACTTCAAACTTGTGGTAAAATCAAAGAAATTTGAATATAACATGATTTTAGATAAATAAAAAAATCAAGTCAAGAAAAATAAAGTGCTAATTTTGTATTTATTTCTCTGTAGAATCCGAATAAAAATTATAGGCAAGTTCAATATTACTATTTCGCTGGAATTTCACTTTAAGAAGGTGCAACCACAAAATTTTTCGCTATAATCAGCATCACATTTGAGGACTTACGTAAGATACTACGGATATTCACATGTTTCTATTTTTTATACTTTCACAATACAACCAACCTTGTACCTGCAAATCGATTCCATAAGATGACAAAGAACTCTCATTTCAGCTTCTAAATGTATTATATTTACATTTGCTTCCCTTTGCATACACTTACTATGGCTCCTTAAATTACTCTTGCCATTTGCTTCTCTTCATGACTCACAAGAATCGTCCTAGATTTTCGTTTCTCTCAATTCTTACTCATATATTATGTGGGGAGTTGACTTAATCACCTACTGCAACGCAAACCGTTGAAGCACTGTTTGCAGGGATTAACGACTGACTAGGAAGTTACACTTGAGGCTTTGGATTTAATATCCTTAATAATCAAACAGAGGGCATAAATGGTTGGAGAAATTTACTTGAATATGCCGAGAGTATCGTTCAAGGTTAGTTAAAGATGAAACAGCAAAATATGTTTTATTTACAAAGATCAAAGTAAGAATAATAATAGGCAAAGGGGAATTATTTAAATTAAAATAGTATCTTGATGGTTATTATGAGGTTGGATTCTCAAATTGAATTAATTGATTAATGTTACTAGGCTCAGATCAAAGGGGGAACTTAACAATATTAATAATAGACGGAGTTTCAGGCTTACCGGTCGATGGCTTCGAAGAAGGTCAAGTTGGGAACGATCTGATGAGGCAAGTGAGGCACGATCTGTATGAGGCAGGTGGGGAACGATCCTAACTAACCTTTCGAAGAAGATAGATAGGCTTTAAAAATGACGTTCGACAGGGAATGTGGGAATTCTCATAATTCCAATGGAAGAGGAATCTTCCTTTCCTCAAAGGTAATCGATGGAGATTTTCTTCGGTTCGAATAAACGAAAGCAAAATGTTGCGTAAGTTCAAAAGCTTGCCCTTCAAGGAAGCTACCAATTTTTTAAAGTAAAATCACGGCTAAGAAAGTCTGCTGTCTGATGAACGCTCATGGGGCGAGATGATAAGGACTGCCGAGAGGCGTGGGCTGGAATCTTCGAACTACAGAATAACCCAAGTATTTGTATGCCCGATTCTGAGAGGGAAGTGGGAATTTGGAGAAAAGAGTCACAAGCTCAAGATATATTAATCCGGAGATGGAGTGGATTCATTACTTAGCAGCGAGGTACGTGACAGAGCGGCTCTTTCTCCCCTCGTCACTAGGGAGGGTGGGATGAGTTCACAGGATTGGGAAATGTTTTCCCAATGCGCCCAGGAGTTGAATTTCCGCGAACGTTCGAACAGGAAATGACGTCGTCCAGGGCGGGATACCATCACATTTGGTCTCCAATAAATTGGGAAAGTGGTCAGTGGTTGTTCTTTTATAAGTTCCTATTCCTTCCGTATCATTGTCGAAGAATTGTCTCCCCACTTTTGTCAGAGAATTATTCTTCAACTGTTGACCGTTTAATATTTACCCCGATACAATACCTCTCTGTTAAAGTATTTATTTATTTCCTGACTTATAGCGAACCAGTCTGATACAACTTAAGAAGGGAAATAATTCCTCTATTGGCTGAGTGGACTCCTGATGCATCTAAAGGAGTCTAATTACGGAATTATAAGAGTACCACAGCGTTTAATCAGTTTTGAGGAAATCGCCGGTCAACACGTAAGGATCCAGTAAAACACCAAGAATTAACCAAAAATATATATCTTTTAATTTATTAATTAACTCACATATTTATATTTACACGAAATTCTCTAAGTTTAACATGGGGTTCGATCACACGATTCGAATAGTGACCTACTCCTGACGATAGCTCTGATCAAAACTTAGTAGGCTTCACGTAAACAAACCAATTACCAGATAGTTAATTTCTGGAGACCTCTAAGTTACAGAGTTAAACAACTATTTAATCTCCTTAATCTAACTAAAATATGAGAGAAGTCAGGAAATACGATTTCTTCCTTAATATCGCTCGGGCTAGTTTTAAAAATCCTAATTAATCAAAACAAATATATATAGTCATTCGGAATTACGTGACCTTGTTCGAAACCTAGGTCGACGGATGTCGCTATACTGGATTTTTCCACGAGTCAGCGGAGACAACAGACAGATTGCATAACGAAGGAGGAACTCAGGTCTCCCTTTATAAAGAAACGGGGGGTAAGATGAGGAAGTTGTCACGGTGAAATGAGAAACTGATGTAGATCTCTTTTTAGGATTTTATCGATCCAGTTAAAGTCTAAAAGATGGAGAGAGAGGTTGTGCTCTCTGGCTCAAGAGGTAATCTTCTCTGTAGCTCTTGAGTTCTTCTGGTACCCTCGTCTACTTTGCAGGGTTACCAAACTGGTTTTTGATATATGGGTGATCCCGAAATTAATTAAAGGGAACTTACTTGGTAATCAATTCTTCTTCTTTCAAAATTACTGAGATTTCGATTAGTGAGTCCCTCAAGGGTGAGCTGATAACTTCTTTATCTTGCTTCCGGAATTCCTGTTTGGCACTTAGGAATTTTAATTCAGTCAGACCTCTTGCTAAGTCTGAGAAGGATGAATCGGCATGGCACTGATAAGAAAACGAGACGAACTTCTAAATCTTAGAAGTCGAGTCCGGAACTGGGCAAGGGACTGATCCCCAAAATCTAGTCATCTATCGTCTCTAACAGAATAATCTCTTTCCTTCCTTAGGAGGCTTATTTATAGCCCGAGAACCAACCTAACTAAGGGGGAAGGGGTAATTCCACTGAGGGGAGCACGAGGGGGCAGGCGGGGGGACCCGGTGAAGGCCAGGTCTGCTTCTCAAGGAGATGCACTGACAACCGTCCCACTATTTTTCCTCGGTGCTCTTTTGTTCTTACGCCACTCTTTGGCATTATAACCACGGGCTTCCTGACCTCGTAGGTGATCTGATCATTTGAGTTCAGCGATTAACTGGATGTTTTGCTTAGCGGGTTGTTCAAACCGTCTATTAGATAGATTTCACTGCGGCCAGTTTCTTATTAGAGCTGCTTAATGGCCTTTTGCGGCTTCCTTGGGACGTGTAACTCGAGTCGAATACCCACCGGGCGGGCAGATCAGAGCATTTTGGTAGTTTGACTGTTTGTAAAACGACTATCGTTCTCACGCACCTCAATTACATTTTCTTTTCTCTCGCTTTATCCGAAGAGGGATTTTAATATATATGTCCGCTTGGCCCTATGGGTGGCGTTACGTTTTAATTCCTCTACAATCATCATTTACCTTATTTTTTAACAATTAATTTACTGTTTATACATTCATTGCATACATTCATGCTCCTTTATGTGAAATGTCTATAAGCGTACATCTATCTTCTTGTCCACAATGTTTTACATCGATGATTCACCATTTAGTGTTGCATTTTACATTTCCAGTAATATAAGATTCACATACCGCCTTTTTCTTATTTTCTTTCATTTTATTATATTTTTTCGACCTAAGCTCTTTCTTTATGTTCAGATTAATTTCCTTACTTGCTTTCGACCAGTCTTAAATACTCTTTTCTCTCTCTTTGATCTAATAGCTTTTTATTCTCTATTCCATAATATGTATGTACTTCAATTTTCTGTCTTAAATACAAATATATTATATCAGTTCATCCGATAAATGCTCATCAAATTTCGTAAAAGAAATAAAAAGGTATCTGAATTTCATGTTTTTGGGGGTTATATTCATTATTACCAATGACTTCCTTTCAACGATTTAAATGCTTTTTATTATTATTTGTACAACAATCTTTAGGTTCGTATGAAATAAATGCAAAGAAGGCAGTTCTCACCCCTCTATGACTTGTAATGTTTAATCGATCAAGATGTATTTGCAAACTCTCTAATTGGTTTAATCAAAGGAGGGCAAGGTCTGGGAAAAAGGAAGAGTGTGGGAGCTTTTCTAAAATGAAGTGTTTCAGCAACACAAATATATCTTTCAAGATTAGGAATGCTTCTAAAGTTAGAAAAGAACTGAAAAAAGAAGTTATTTCTTTAAAGTAGTTTCCAAACGCTATACCAGCTACTTGTAGCAATACATGTCTGTTGTAATCCTTTGTTAAACTGACAGCCACTCAAAGCAGAGCAGACTATCAAAATACTACCAAACCTCAAAACCTTACTTGAATGGCGGTCTCTTTTGGGTAGGTCTTTAGCAAGTTCGATACCACTAAAGCGTCGTGTCTCTTTTCCATTGCTCTAGAATATGCATTTTTCATCTCTGGTCACTAATGGTTTAAAAACTGACAAGAGGCGTTAAAAATGAGAAAATTGATTAAAATTAGGGCATGACTGTTTTCTTGTATATTCGAAGGTTAAATCAAAGTTCTTTCTAAAATAATCTTTAGCTAGAGGAAATATATAGCTAGAGGCTGATTTGGATTATTTTTCGGTATTTAAATAGAATTCCGATGAAAGGTTTTTCATGCCCTTAGGCTTCGAAAATAAGCATCGATATGAAAAAATAGATTAAAAGTAAATTATTAGGAGATATGTACTGGAAACCTTTTGAAATATTTTGCACCAAATAAACGTTTCCAAAACCGGATAGGTCGTAGGCCACAAACCAAATGTCTGCCTGTGAAATACAAGTTCGTCCTATAAAGAGGAGAATTTGTGTTTTTTAAGACCATTTATTGCAATATTTTACCCTTTACTGGGTCTAAACAGGTAGTAAAAAGTTGGTTGGAGAGTAAAGTGAGGTGCACTAGATAATCTGAGAGTGCACACTACTTCCTCTTGGGGCACTGAAGTCGAAAGAGTGCGCTGCTACTCTAGGTTTCAGTTGTAGAACCAATGGCGAAACCACTCCTCTTTTTTACTAATATATATTTTATTGCAAGTTTATTCAAAAATAAACATTTGCAAATAAATCTTTGAATCTCTTTAAATTCAAGAAATGTTTTTTTTCTAGACCATATTTGCCTGAAATGCAAGAAAAGAGTGTCTAAGGGGATTGCATTAAGTAGCACCATCTTTATAATCATTAAAGATTATAAAGATGGAGAGGTAAAAGCTTCCAAAAAAGGACAAGATCGCCTCCTGGTAAGGTCTAAGGTCAAAAACGTTGTTGACTCCAGTATTAAGCTTGATAACGATTGGAAAGTGGCAGGTATAAATGCTTCAGGGCGCACATTGAGGCGAAGAGTTTTCCACAAAGATCTCTAGTCGAGAAATGCTGCGAACAAGCCTCATCTCACTAAGAAGAACCTTACAGATAGGCTCCACCTTTGCCTCGAAATACAGAGAATAGACTGAAGAAGACTGTGGCAAAGTGATCTACCCTGATGAAGCTCTCTTCTCTTAGGAAGAGAAAAGGGAATCTCATTCACGACTCCTGTGTTGTGACGACTGTGATGTATCCACACATTCTTTATGTTTGCGGCTCATTCTCATCTAAGGGAACTGGAGCACTAGCAAATCTTCCATAAATACAAAATTGTACCAAAACGTGCTTCATCCGCACCTTTCCCTCAACATCTCAGGTCCAAGTTGAGAATGATGACTGTATTTTTCGGCATGGTGGTACAACCCCTCACAAATAAAAAGCAATAACCATGTTTGATGCGTAAGATAACGCCTAACTTATAGGACCATGGCCAAGGAATTCGCCATATTTTAAACGAATAGAGAATATATCAATGATATTCAAACTGGAGTTTGATTAACAGAAGCCATCGAATTGTGAGCAGTTATCGGTGCTTATTAAAAAAAAGGGAGCAATAACAATCAAGGTATGATCAATTTGGTCTCTTCTATGCCAAAACGAATTGAAGCAGTCTTGAAAAACAAGGGACATCATTCTAAATATTGAATGCGCACATAAATGGACTGTATTTATTTTAAAAAGAGGATATTTTACCTTCATTTTTTTAAACAAACTTCAAAAGAAATTGCAATCTTGGATTCGTTCTCTTAATTTACTTATATGAAAAAAGATAATGGTCTCAAAATCATGACATGCTATGAGCGGTGGATAGATGGAAACCTTATTCAGGTACACCTCGCAGTGGCTGTTATATTCTTAATAACACATGAATTGAATCCTTTATTGAACCGTAGGTTTTTATGAAAAAGGAAAGCATTGAAAGATAGTAAATTAGTTGACAAATTCTTAGAAAACAAACATATGACCAGGCGTTTTATCAAGCTTAATCCTGTGTATGTCTATTATTCAATTTTTCAAACTTTTATAGTTATATTTATATGTCTAACACAGATATGAGAATATGTCTCACGAATTGCACAAAGTTCTGTTAGAATTTTTTATTCTATTCTTTTTTCAGCTTTGCTATAAACATTTTTAAACAAACAGAGCCACACATAAAGTAGCCCCTTATATAAGGGTTTAGAATAGTTTTACTCTATTAACTTTTAGTCTGTTCATTAATGATCAAGAGTTAATTACATTACATGAATGATGAAACACCATAAAAAAGTACAATTCTTCCCTTATTTTGGTGCTTGGTTCTCGCGCAAGCACCTTAGAGATCCTGCCCCTCAAGCAGGTGATCGTGGATTTGTCATTTTTTTATCTTTTATTGGTGTTGGTCTTTGGATTTTTTACTGTAGTTTTGTCTGAATTTTGTTTTGTTTTAAAAATTTAACTAACCTAAAAATAGGCTAGATTATTTTTCGAGGCATTATGTCCCACCTGGCAGTTGCTTTGAAAATTTTTTTAAAATTAAATATGTTAATAAATATCATTCAATTAGACTTGCTGATACAAAGCCTGAATACAAATGTGGGGCAATTTTGCATTTTTTATGCGATCTCTACACTCAACTATTGTTGGTGCTGTTACCTTTCTTGTAAGCTCAAAGGGAAAAAGTATCTTTAAGCAACAATGCTTCCTTTTGGAGCACATTCTTTTAAGAATCAAATAACTTTTTATATGAAATTATTTTATATAGCTATTTAGTCAACAAAGTAAGACCTTCAAGAAATACCTTGAACTTAAAGTAAAAGGATAACTTTGTTAATTTCACTGTAATCTTCCTCCTAAAATTCTCTATTATATCTTTAAATTTGAGCTATATTGTAGTTTTTTAATTCAATTATAAAATAAATATATCAACAAGAAAAAAACTATGAAATACCTGCAGCAAAAAGAAGATAATTTTAACTATTCTCCAGAGAAAATAACCATAAAATGACTACATCAGCGAGAAAAAATAATAAAATATCCATATCAGCAAGAAAATAACTATAACTATCATGCAGAAAAATAACTATATAAGAGCTATTTTACGAGAAAATAACTATAAATTAACTATAAGAGTGATAAAATAACAATAAAATAACTATATCAGCGATAAAAACTATAACTACTTTGCAGAAAAATAACTATAAAATGATTATATCAGCGAGAAAATCCTCATTACTTTTGCTCTGAAATTTGAGGCCGATGGCTCTTGCAACCAAAGCATAAAACCATATCATTGCTATAAATAACTCCTTATAATAAGCGCGAAAAGCTCATTTTTACACTTGCTACCATAATTGGAACAGTATTGGATTTCTAACTTTGAGGCTACCGTTCAATCTCAGCGAAGAAGATACAAACCTATAATCGGCATTAGGACCTAGCCAATCATTTGTTGCATACGCTTACTTACCTTCGCCAGTAAGTAGATCCAGAGGCATCATCACGCATATAGCCAATGGCAATACCGCTATTATTACCCATAAACCAGGCAATTCAATAAGACCAATCATTAGTTAAACTGGGTCAATCCAATAAAAACTCTCAAAATATTTGGTAAATTTACTTTCTCCGATCTTAGGATTCATATCACCCTCACATCTAAGAAATTCAGTTGTTTTCTGCAAAAGGTTAGACAATATTAATGTCATATCAGAAGTGAAATTAGTCAGTTTTGATGTTCCCTCATCATTATTCACTAAAGTGCCCTTTGATGCCTAATTGGATTTCCTAGCTGGTATTCTAAACTCTTATGATTTGCCTTTACCGTCCAACTCGATCATTCAACTCATGTGTTCATGCATTAAAAATGCAAATTTAGTTTCAATGGCAAGTTCTACGAACAGGTCTTTGGCATGGCTATGGGTAATCCTTTATCTCCCTTATTGTCAAATATATATATGGAATATTTTAAAACGAGGCTGATTCCACCTTTACTAAACATATTACTTTTACCTTACCATGATTGTCGTAGAATGCCCTTTCCTTTTTGTTCTATTCTAAAAGTGCTAAAAGTGTCTAATAAATATTTTGATATCTTAATATCTTAAAGAACAGAGCCGTTCCGAAAATCGTAAGGATATTGAGAGAAACGCAAAATAATCCCCAAATAAACTTATATTTTAAGTTTATCAATTGAATACATAGCATTTTAACATTAACTATAGCAATACTCGAAATATTATCCTAAACAAGAATTAATTAAATTAGTTTCCCCCCAAAAATTGGTTAATTTCTCTACATACAACAATTATATAAGAATTAGGCTTACGGACTCATGTGGAGTTTAAAGACCTCAGAAATGTTATTGACTCACGGCGCGTGTCGTCTTTCCAGATGTAGATGGGCGAAATTACATGGTCGTTTTGGCGAGGGTAGCAGCTGGGTGGTCCACACGTTCTTCCGGGAGGGGGGGTTCTTCAAGGAAACGAACAAATCCGGTGCTTTATGCAACACCTAGGCATTTGTGGTCTCTCTGGCGAGAGTGAGTCGAACTTGGTTGTTAAATCAAGTTAACTTGGAGTGCGGTGGGACCACCGAGTAACGAGCTCGAGGAGGAGCTGTCCTCCTTTGTTCGTTACTTATTTCTTTATGGACGAGGACTGAACTCGGGGAGGGTCTTCTTTAAGGGCGAGGATAACGGAGGGGGGTTTCTCTGGCGAGAATAAGTTACTTAAAGTTCGGTGTGGCCACCGAGTAACGGGCCCGAGGGGAAGCCTTTTCCTTCTTCTTTTCTTAATTTCCTCAAGGACAAGGAATACCCCTGGTGTTCAAGGTGCACCAGGATATGAGGAGTCTCTCTGGCGAGAGTAAGTTGAACTTACCAAAGTTAACTTATCGTTTGGTTTTATAACCAAGACTTAGCTCGAGGATGAGCTTCTTCTTAGCCCCTTAAGTTAGGTAGCCCTGCCTCTCTTGCAGGGTACTTCTTGGTCTGGCAAGCCAAGTACACTACCTCTCCAGTCTCGGTAGTTGGGTTTGATCCGAAGACTTCGTCACCTAGAGACTGACGTATACTACCTCGATTTTCCTCAGAGTTCCTCATTTATACCTCGTCACCATACTGGGGGAGTGGTAAGGGGGGAAGGGGCTTGAGGACGGCCCCAGGAGAGTTCTTTTTCCAAAAGGTTTTTCCCACGAAGTCAAACATCGGCTCTTCGTTAGCCTTAGATATTGGGAGGAACACGTCTCCAATTTCTTATTTGATGTGAAACTGGATCTCCCTCTCCTGGGGGAGATCTTACATTTTGACCTTTAGGTCTTTCAGCTCGCCGAGCGGCGCGACACTGCAGTTAAGCGCTGAACCCGCCGATGCCTTCGACGGATGTCTTTGCGGTAACCGCCTTGTGACTGCACCAAGAGTGAACGGGGGAGGGGGAAAGTGACGATTCCCTTACAAGGATAATTTCTTATATGAAGTACCAATGTTAAAACAACTTAATATAATCGTAATTTTTAGATCCAATTATACATTAAAAAATAAGTTAATAAAATACAGCCCAAGAAGTGATAATGATGTAATATATAGTATACCTTGTTTGGATTTTAATTTAATCTATGTAGGGCAAACTTGTAAAAATATCTCTGTAAGAATTAAGCAACATCAAAATGCAGTATCTTATGGATATTCAAATAGTCCTTTTGCCATCCAGCAGATTAAGTGGTAAAAAGCAGATACCATAATGCATATAAATTATTCTATTAGCAGAAATATCTTTGGATCTTTCCTGATCTCCAGAAAAAAATGAGGTAATTATAAATATAAGCCCGAGTTTGTTTTCCTCAGATCCAGTTCTATCCTTTTCTCTCAAATCAGACTTATCAGAGACCATTTAAATAATCTGACCTCATAGAGAAAACATTGCTTTGTATAAATACGGTTTCTTTCTATTTTATAAACCATTGTGAGTTTTCAAATTTTAAGACAACGAAAGTACTATCTCCAATCAATCTTTCTTTTTCCCTATGTGGTATACACAAAAATATATATATATATATATAGTTGGAGTATAAAGTATAGGACTATAAGACATGGCCAAATGTTTTGAGACTAATATATTTTTGTTCATTCGATTTAAAATTTACGTGATAGGAATAATTATTCTAATATTTAAATTAGAGCATTTGTGTAATTAAAAGTTGGCATTTCAAATGTTTTAAAAAAAATTGAATTTCTTTATTTAATCCAAAATCAGACTCTGGTCCTGCTCCTATAGAAGCTAAGTTTCAGTTGATTGATATTTACTTTTCTCTCAAATAAATAAAATGACAAATAACGATTAAATCACTTGTTTACTTGAAGCTAATGTTTCTGAACATAGAATTTATAAGTGAGTACAAGATTCCTTCTCTAGAATCAGAAAAATTTAACGAAGGAGACTCTAAATCTATTTATTCTTTCTGATTGCAATTATTTATAATTTAAAATATTTACTGAAAAGTAAGGTAAATTAAATCAAAGTCGTAGCCTACCTTCATACATTTACTAAGCGCAAATACTTTGAAATTCCCACCAACCACTCTACATCTGATATAAAAGTAAAACTGTCTTTTTAAACCGGATGCTCTCATGGAACACAGAGTTATACTCACATAGTGTATTAATTCTTTTTAATTAAATGCCTTGTTTCTTTGATCTCTTTTAATTAGAGCGCAGAAAGCGTTAAACTTACTTAAAACTAATATGTTTCATGGAATATGATTCCTCGTATCATTGTACGAGGTAGGAAAAATTAAATTTCATTTGAATTATATCTCGAGCCAATGAACAATTAATAACAATGCATTAAAATATAAAAGTGTAGACTATTAATTGTCGATGAAAGAACAGACGATATATTGGAATTTAACATGTAGTTAAATATACAGTTCTTTCCCCCTTTGTATTCCTACGTTAGAATTGGTCAGGATTTTATCTTCTTTTAATGTATATAGCAACTTTTGCGAATTAAGACTAGTAGTTAGTTTATGTTAAATTTAAAATTTATTATTTAGAAACATAATTTGATTTTGCTATTCAAGTTTATTTGGGGGGGAGAATCATGGAAGGAATAGAGGTAATTCTCTTTTCAGTCAGCTGAAAGAGATATTAGGTAAAACATATCATTAAAGTATAAAGTATAAAGTATAAAGATACGACGGGGGGTGGAGCTGAGTTGTGCTCTTTCAAATCAAAATTTACTTGAGTTTCATTAAGCAGTGAGACTGGAAAAATATTTGATATTCTTAGACTGAAAGAAAGTTATGCTCTTTGGAAAATCTTAACTCCTTTCAAACTGAAATCTTTGAAAATTTCTAACTGTTCTCTTTTTTACACAAATATTTGACACTGGGAGGTCAATGATAGATATTTGTAGATAATCAATACTCATTCCATAGGCCCCTTCGTAAACTAATATCTTAAGGATTTCTCTTCCTGTCGTTTACTTTCTTAACTAATTAATTTTATACTACCCATTGTTCTCAGCCTTTAATCTTCATCAATATAAAACGGTAAAAGACAAAATATGGTCAGTTCACTCGCATTTTCTTTTATGAAGAGATGGAGGTTGAATAACCCTAGTCAACACATTTTTTTTAAAATTTCAGTGGCATAAGGTCTTTTCACACATCCTTACCTTTTTTGATCTGCTAAATTCAAATCTAAAAACGGTTCAGCTCTACATGCTCTATTATCATGCAATTTTAAGTTTTTTATTCTAGCCGTTTGTGGTCAAATTAATTACTTACACGTTTATGTTATCAACAGAGATATTAGAACTGTTTTAAATTCCTTTCAGATCTGATCATGGCTACAAGGAAACGTCAATGTGTGAACAAGCCGGACGCTTTCTGTCATATGTGTGAATGCTTCAAGTTTATTCGACAAAGGTCTAATATAACATCATTTGTGAAGCGTGCTTATAAAGCGTAATTTGAACTTACTCTTGGTTACCAGAACAAAAAATGGGCCCCACATATTGTGTGTCATAACTGCACAGAGATCCTACGCGACTGGACACAAGGGAAAGTAAGGGGGTTTATCTTTCGTAATTCCCATGACCTGGCGAGAACCGACGAACCACACAACTAACTGCTATTTTGGGCTGGTCAATACAAAGGGCATTGGCGAGAAAAAACAGACACAAAATCTCATATCCTTGTATTCCCTCAGCAATCCGACCTACTTTGAAATCTGATGGGCTCCTAATCCCAGTTTTTGAAGGATTTCTTCCATCTGAAGAAGTGGGTAGTGACCAAGAGAATGAGACTGCTGATCAAAGTCAAGAAATACTTTTTGAATCCAGCGATCCTTCTTATGAGACACTCTAGTGATCAACTAATGAACGATTTAGCTAGCCAGAGCTGAATTACTTGTGCGTGATTCGGGTCCCTCCTAAATGCAGCGGAAGTGTTAGTCTCTAGATTGAAAGAAAAGAATTGACTGAGCCATACAACTAAAGTTTCATACTTCCGAGATCGGGAGCAGGTATTTGTACCATCTTTTACAGAAGAGAATAACTTTGTTTATTGTCATAATATCTCAGGTCTTCTCCATAAATTAGGGATGCCAGTACACAATCCAAATGACGCGATAATTTCTAGATAGTTCTTAGGGCAGTTGAATTGTATTCTACTTCATAATGGCGATGTCTATTCAGCTGTTCCAATTTAACATTCAGTGTATTTACGAGAGGAACATAATAACAATAAAACGGTGATTGGCTTATTGAATTACCAGGACCACAACTGGCAATGTGTGTGGACCTCAAAATGGTTAATTTCCTCTTAGGTCAACAAAGAGGATTTACAAACTTTCCCTTTTATCTTTGCATGTGAGACAGCCAAGCTCGAGTAAATCACTGAAATGAGGAGGAATGGCCCATACGTGAGACTCTAGAAGCAAGTATGCCAAATATTGTAACCGATCTAATTGTCAGTCAAGAAAATATCATTTTTCTTCCGCTCCATATTAAGCTCAATTTGATACAGCAGTTTGTCAAGGCGTTGAATACTGACGATAAATGTTTCCAACACATATATTATGTCCTCCCTGGTTTGTCTTTCGAGAAGATCAATTCAGAAGTTTTTGATGGACCACAAATTCGTGCACTTGTACGTGAAGAGAATTTGGCAGAAATATAAACGACAAGGAAAGGACTAAATGGCTTTCTATTTGTGGGGATGATGACAACTTTCTCTGTAATAAAAAGGGTGACAACTATGAAACTTTCGGAGCTAATATGTTGTCACCTTTCCACGATCTTGGATGTAACATGAGTGTCCAAATTCATTACCTATACAGTTATCTTGTTAGCTTCCCTGAGAACCTAGGAGCAGTAAGTGACGAATAAGACGAACGGTTCTATCAGGACCCCAAGACGATGTAAGAGCGTTACCAATGGAGGTGGGACAAACATATGATGGCAGTTTCCTGCTGGAGCATTAAACGAGAATGCCCTGAGACATTTCCCAATCTCAAGAGCTACAAGCGGAAATTCATGCTTGAGTAGACTGCAATTGAACTTTGCCTCCTCATAGTAACATTGGGAAAGTGTTTCAAATCGTGATCTTAAATAGATTTATACTATCTTGCATTTTTTTTATTACCCTGCTATATTAAAGAGTTTTATAACATATTTCATCACATATTTTTCCTGATAGACTACGGCCTTAATATGATAACGAAATTTTGAGATTTTCAAATATCTTGATTGCAAAAAAGGTAGAGCACTTAGGATAAAACTAGCTTCAGAGCTGAGATCAGCGCAAGAAATTAGGTAATACCAAGTGTTTGATATCACTGAAACAAAAACTTTTTTGACCAGTATAATGAATGAAGTGCACTATTGCTGCTGAATAAATAGGTCTTTATTTACTTTCTGATGTCTTATTAATGATAATAACTCTCAGAATTGTCGGATACTTTTTCTATGCACCTAAATACTTTAGTTTTGCAGTACACTCCCCGCACACCATCATTTTGCATTTTGTGGAGCTAAATTTAGTCTTATTCTCCTTACATTCATTGACGAACTTGAAATTTGCGGCGAAAGTTGCCGGCCGTTCTACTTGCTCTGAATCAGAATCATCGCTATAATCTTAGGGCTGCTTTGTAGATCGGTTATTTTATTTGCATAATCCTCCCTTATTTCTTCCGCCAGCTTTTGCATAAAGTTCTTCTGTAAAATCCTTTGGCTAGTAACAGCTCGATACGTGATTACAGCATTGAAAAAATGTGGATTGGCCATCCCCTTGACGATGCCTTGACTGAGTATTTTCGCGCCATTTGATCTAGAATGTCTACGCCGCATTTAGTCTTACTGTAATAAGACACTTTTTCAGGTGTTTTCTTCTCATTGCTCTAAATTCTAACACTCGTATGGATACTACTCATTAGCGGAAGATTTTTGTTTTTCCTTCCCTGATCTACTGTAAGAGATATATCACCGCTTTTTAGAACTTATGTGCCATATAGGGGCTGGCGGGTACATTTTTTGGTCATTCTTTTATGGGAAGGAGCATAGAATCATCAATAAATAGCTTCTAAGCCGATGCAATACTATCACCATCGATTTTCCTCTTGGCATGTGATGTTGCACCTGCTATTTCTTTCAGTACATTTTGATGCATTGTGTAGTATTATCGGAGCTGGCACATCCCCGCACGGTCCCGTCACGAGTTATTTGTTAATTATTTTCTGATTCTAAGTTACCTGTATGAGTACGTACTCGTTTTACCGTTGCATCACCTTGAATTTTCTCTTTCTTTTTCCCAACATTTGCACTGCTTTCTGAAAGTATACACATGGACATATATTAGTCGAGTGTATATGTAAAATATAGATGAAAATGTATAAATATTATTTCCTATAACTAATTTTTATATCATTGGAGTGGAATTTTTTAATCCAAAACAAAAAGTGGTAAAATAATGGATTGCGCACGGGCAATAAACTCCCTTTTTTGGACGTTGAGGTTCAAAACATCAATGGTAGCTATATCACAAAAGTATATAGCAAAAGTACAAACATGGAAAGATGCCTCAATGCGGATAGTGAATGACCTGAAAGGTATAAAATAAGTGTCATTGGCTCATACATCCGTCAAGCATATAAATGCAGCTCTACGTGGGAACTTTTTTACCAAGAGATCTCACGCGTAAAACCAACAATCGTGAACAACGGTTTCTCGAACAGCACGATTGACAAACCTCTCCAATAATTTTAAAATAATCGCTTCAAAGATACGGATACAACGAAAAGTAATCAGTGCGTATTAAACAAAATCAAACTGTATTACAGAAATCAAATGTCCACGGCCTATAACTTGAACATAAAGTTTAAGAATCAACTGGATAAAATTCAACTTATTATTTACTATAAAACAACCAAAGCCAACAATCTCCTTAGGAAAAACAACAGCTGCCAAACTCCTCGAATTTCAAGTTAGGCAACTTATTTTACGAGTTTATCTGCCCTAATAAAGATTATAAGCTTTATAATAACTAAATATATTGGCATGACAACTACCACAATTTCGAAACGTTTATCTATGCATCTGAAAAGCGAAGGGCCTAAAAATCAAATGGAGAGCGCGCATAACATCAACCTAACGAGAGATATTCTAGTTTACAAAAGAGTAATTGAAAGAAAAGAGGGAAATAAAGCTAGGCTCAACAACTTAGAAGCCATTTTAATAAGCGAAGAAAAGCCGGCCATCAATAGTCAAGCGTTAAGATGGAGTCAAACATTAAAGTTGTTTTAAAATTCCACTCACCTGATTGGTTCGTTTCCTCTAACGGTACGCTCAACCCGACGGAATAAATATCCCTTAAAAACCTTTTTCTTTCGTTCCTTCCGATTTCGACTCCACATTTCATTGGTAAAGGAGGAAAGTATATAACAAGTCGCTCTGAAGATGATCGAATAAGATCGAAAGCTCAGCCATTACTTTAGTTTTAACCAAATCCTTTCATTTAAAAGAGAGTTGAATTTAGTTCAAGTGATATATGTACCTTCTACAAGATGGAATAAAAAGACATAGAAGAATAGAAAGTAGCCAAAGAAAATTAACTGAGGCGAAATCGCGAAATACACCATGGTCTTCAAAAAAATTGGCATTCAAGAAATACTGCTACCCATCTACACTAATATATATATATATATATATATATATATATATATATATATATATATATATATGCATATCAACATTTATTTATTTTCAATGTTGCTTGGGTGACATGAATCAATTGAAGATTCTTGTTCACTATCGGATAGGCTTGAGGATTTGAGAAGCAAATCTTCATCACTTGTGTCATCAGAACACAATTATCCATCATCTGATTCATTATCATCAGTCCCAGTAAGTTCAGACAAAAGTTCACTGTCACAAAGTTTAGAACGTCGTAACATTCTGATGAACAATCACGTTTTTATCAAATACACTTCAACTAAGCAGAGACAAACTCCATGACCTCTACTATGTATGGATTCCAAAACAAAACTGAGCTAGACAACAACTATTTCTATATCCACCCTTTGTGGATCATGTCATATCACGTTAAAACATGCGAGTACAAGATCACAGAGAAGATAAATTTTTACATCTGATTCCATTATATATGAGGAAACATAAATACTGTAAATTTAGATGTTCCAAAAACAGTTAAAATAACCGTATGGGTGTCGCATATAAAAAGGTGTATTATTTGTATGACACTATGTGATTTTAAAAAAATCTATACGAATTAAATGGTCTTTAAAAATAAATAAAAGTCAAAGAGTTAAAGAGGTTAGAAGGAAAAATTTACGATGTGAATTGTTTTGAATTTGTAAAAGGGTCAAAATGACCCCTCTGGGCGTTCTAGTGTTAAAACACAAAAGATATTAATGTTGCCTATACATTTGGATTCGCAGAATATTGAATCGTTATCTGAAACTATCATTATTTTTTGCTATATTCTCCGGCTCTAAATGGTTTAGATATAGTATGAAAGGGACAAGATGTTCGTGCTACATTATAGACACGAAAAATGGATTCAAACTCAAAGAATCTACAAATGGACCTTACAATAGTTGTGTCTGATCTTGTGTATACTTATGCACGCAGTTGTATATATATATATATATATATATATATATATATATATACTCTAATAAATTGTATAACTGTATTGTTTAGCTATTACTTCTCTTTGTGTTTTATAATAATGTCCATAAAAGAGTGGTTATTTACGTAAATCTTAAAAGAAATAACCAACGTAGGTATCTTCATCAGAGATGACAAGATATCTAAGTAATGAGGTTAGGGAAACTAAAAATGCTTGAAAGACTGTTCGAGTCCTCGATTACTTTAAAGAGGAGACTAATCGGCACTCGGAGTAGCGTTTAAGCGGAACTCTCTTGAACTTCCCCAACCTCTTAGCACATATCTCTGCATATTTTTTCTTCCTTCCTAAAATGTAATTGGTTTATGTAGGCAGCAAAAATGAGAAATTTGAAATTGCGATAATTTAGATTTATTGGATCATTTGAAGATAAGAACCAAGGGCTTCTTAAAACAGCATATTGAACAGTTTAATTTGTTTTTTCTGACCCTCAACTTCAGTCCCAGTGATTCGACAAGACGTATTGACGCTCCCTTTGGTACAATAATCTTAATATAATTGTATGATATTGACAAATAAAAAAAAAGGGCATTTTAATTATTTTTTTCATCCTCTCGAACTGAAAATGAGGGTCTAAACCATTCAAAGTTCCTCCCTAATGAAATTTCCTCTTTTTACAACCTCGTTGCTAAACGGTTTTAGATGTGATAGAATATGTGTAGAACAGCTATTTGTTCAGTGAAATTGGAAAAGTAGTTAACATGAAATGTTTGATATATGCAGATTTTTATAGATTTACTTATGTGACTATTAATATAAATGGAGCATAAAAATAATTACCCCCTTTTTACGAAGTATCTAAAACAATAAAAAAACAAAAAAATGCAAAAGAGCGTTTCATTTTAACCTAAAACCTATTTGAATATCGAGTGTTAGCCCCTTTTGAGGTTCGACCGCTATTAATCGACGTGTCAATAATTAAAATATGGTTTAAAAGAGATGATATTTTCATTTATTTATGTATAATTTAGGAAAATTTAAAATCACTACAATATAATGTTTCTTATTAAGTTTTACTGCTCTTTCAATTTCTCTTGTCGCTTTTTATATAGCTTTTCTAGTTTTTTAGCCATTAGGAGTGGGGTTTAAACAATTTCCTGATAACCTGGATATGCTAGCGTTTAAATAAAGGTTGAGCCTGTACATTATGGGAAGCTTTAGTTTAAATAGAAGTGTCACCTAAGCTAGAATGTCTGACTGTGTATGAAAAGCGTACTTTGTGATACCATGCACCGAGGCCAACGTGGATCTAAATATATGCTATGTACCTCTGACTTGTTTAGAGGTGTGAGGTCTGTAGTTCATGCTCAATAAAGATTTCGAGTCGCTAAAATACATTCTAAAGCTGAGGAATGTAGCAAAGGTGGATTGATAAATTAGCTGTTTCTTCGCCATCCTCGATTCCTGACAAATGTCAAATCTCAGTTTCTGGGAGCCTTAGTAAAAGAAATGATGATAACATTAAATTACTGCATTTATTGTAGATTGAGGCCCCAAGAGACATAATTTAGCTGCTTTTGATTCTAATATTTAAATGGGCTTTGGCAGGGTTCTTAAAGACCTGTAAGAGAGAGCAGGTAAAGCTTTTGCAATTTTAGCCAATTCTCATTGATATCATATTTTATTAATCACTTCTACAATGAATACTAGTATTATCCGACTAATATTCCTTGATTAGATTAATAACTTTACTAATAATTTCAGCTATTTTAAAATTAAGTATTTAAATATATATTTCTTGAAACCAAAATGTTGCTAAAATTCCTATTGACAACCAAAATAATCTATATGATCTATTATTTGATCATTTATTTATTCTTTCAGAAAAAGGAAGCAAACATTTTGACAACTTCTTGAGTCTTCTTGGTGACAAGATAAGATTAAAAGGATGGGACAAGTACAGAGGTGGACTCGATGTTAAAGGTCAGTATTATTATAATTTATGAATCATTGATTTCTTTTTATACATATGATGAAATGTTAGCTGGTATTCGCCAAATTAATCCGGCTGGCTTAATGTCATTCATATATTTCAGGACATGATTATTTAATAGTAATTTCTTACATATATACGTTAAAATTTGACTCCAAAACGCAAGCCAAGAGACAAAAAAAGAGTCTTTAATAGCTAAAAATAGTTTTGCCAGAAAGAGACAGAGAAAAAATATGCCGTGGTATAGGTAGGACCGAGTGATGGAAGGAGTTGGTACTTACCGGTTGTTAAAGTACCACTCCGTGATTAACGTTATATATCTCTAAGAGTGCTATATACCGTTTTGATTATTATTATCTAGGGTCTTGACTTCTTTAAACTTTAAAGGTATCCTCTGCCAACGTAGCGATTCGAGGATAAAATAAAGAAAAATTGTTAAAACAAACTAAAACGAAAAATTAAAACACAAAAACAAAAAGAAACCTGAACCACAGAAATATTACGAAATTAAATACACAATAAGGACTTCAATAATTTTTAAGTAAGGCTTTTTAACTTGACCTTAAAGTGATGGTTAACCCACCACTCACTTCAATATAAAAATAGGCTAACTGTCTCTACTGGAGTTTAAATACCTTAGTCCTTCCTGCGAAGGGTTTGAGTCAGGCCTTGAACTCAATGAGACCAGACACCTCAGTAATCCTGTGGGTGCTTTGACGCGTGCCTTGGCCAGATGATTGACGGTGGACGAAAAACTTGACAGTCACAAGAGACTTGGCGAGTGTGGCAGATGGGGGGTAACATGGTACTCGAAGGGGGAGGGTCTTTTTCAAGGGCGATGACTATCACGGTGCTTCAGGATCCACCAGGATAGGCGGGATCTCTCTAACGAGAGTAAGTTGAACTTGGTTCTTAAACCAAGTTTACTTAGAGTTCGGTGTGACCACTGGGTAACGGGCTCAAGGAGCAGCTTTTTTTCTTCGTTTCGGAATTCCTCAAGGGCGTGGACTATCACGGTGCTTTGTGCTACACCGTGATAGGAAAGGGGGGGGGTTCTCTGACGACAATAAGTTGAACTTGGTTCTTAAACCAAGTTAACTTAGAGTTCGGTGTGACCACCAGGTATTGGGCTAGAGGAGGAGGTTTTTCTTCTTTGTTTCGGAATTCCTCAAGGGTGAGGACTATCTCGGTGCTTTGTGCTACACTAGGATAGGGGGAGGGGTTCTCTTACGAGAATAAGCTGAACTTGGACAAGGTAACTTAAAGTTCGGTTTGGTAACCAGGTACTAGCTCGAGTATGAGCTGCTTCTCCGTTCCTTCTCTTGGTAGCTCGGCCCGCTTGCCGGAAACTTCGTGACCTTGATGATTAACCAAATCTACCACGTTTTTCCCATTGTTTGGTATTTATACCTCATCACCTCACTGTGGTAGGGGTAGGAGGAGGGTTGCTTGTGGACGGGATGCAGGAGAGTTTTTACTCCACGGTTTTTCTCAGGCCGTGGTACCTCTGGCCTTCGAGCTTGTGCGAAACGCGTCTCCAATTTCGCACTCCAGGTGAAATTGAATACACACCCGTAAGGGACATCTTGCAGTTTTAACCTTTCGGCTTTTCATAGGGACGAGGGGCGAGGGGCCAAGGGCCGTGGTTACAAGATTGACCCAAGATGCCTGGCCCGGATGTTTTGCGTTCAACGTCCCGTGTCTCAACTGAGATAGGAGGGAGAGGGTTGATTCCACTACAAAATACACAAAAAAAAGAAAGCGTAGATTGAGTGATGAATCAAAGTGACAAGGCATTAAATAAAGCATTTAGTAGGAAGCTGAAAGAAGTTCTGTATGTGACCCGAAAGTTATTTTAGAAATAAGTGAGAAATGTGAAAATCCAGGAGGAGAGGTTTGTGTGCATTAAGAATCTGGTAAAGATAGTGCGTGTGATTAAAAGATAGGTTAAGATATATAGCGCAAATATTTAGATGAGCTTCATAACGTGAGCCTGAAAGAAAAAAAAAATATCAATGTGATTGCTTTAGTAGGTGGAAATTGATAGTTATATCAGGGTCAGGAAGAATTACATCTGAAAGCGTTCCTAAGTGATGTTAGAGTCATAAAAATATAGGGTAGCTGTAGTAGATGATATAGTGTTCTAGATAATATAAAGGAGTGATGACTGCAATATGGAATGGGTCTAGTGGATGGATATTTTACAAGACTATTAAAAGTGCAGTTCTGCCTAAATAAAGAAAAGGAAAGAAACGAATCACCAAAATACAAGGGAATTAATTTGTTGTTGTTATAGGCAAGGTATATGACTAAAGTATATAGATATAATTGATCGTTCAAGAGAAATAACCATTTGAATGATGGAAGATAATTGAGTTAACTTTAGCGCAGGAACTTTGTGTTAGAATAACACGTCTGTAATAGAGATCTCTGTAATTGAGCCTATATTCTTTGCTCGAGGTCTCAAGTCGAATCAAAGCCCGCGTGTACATAATATTAAGCGCATATTTAAGACTGCTACTTGATAGGGTGAAAACGCTGGACTAAGACTCCGCGTAAGTAGATAATTCATTCACACGTAATAAGCACTAACACCAACAAAAAAGCACTAGGACTCTCTCTTTCCTTCCAATGTGGTACTCATATACACATGCCCCTGACTCGGAACAGTCGTTACCACATCAGCATTAGGATTTCGAATGGTTCCATGTTTTCTAGTTACTGTCAAATTATCTACTCATAGAACAAATTGAGTACCTTACTCCTCTCCTGCCAACTATGGACAGCCTCTAGTGACCTCAACTTCAACAGCAATTGATCCTTATTTTTACTTTATTATTTGCATTGAGTATTTTGCCTACAAGCGATGAATGGAGAAAATTAATCGATCTCCTAAGTCAAAGATCAGAGAGAGAGACACCTAGTCGACCCATTTGTCTGCGCTAATGAAGGCGTGAAATCACGAGAGGCCGTGGTGGCCTAAAAGCCAGTAATCGCGGAAAGCTGTGAGAAACTTGAAGGTCCCATTGGGAGTCGGACAAAGTTTCGCATCGGCATCTTAGGAACTTCCCTTCCATCGTGCTAATAGGGGAGACTACCCTCGCCTGCCGATTCGTCGGACACTAGAAACCTACGATTCAGGCAGAGGGGGTAAAACCTCATACAACCTCACTATAAAAGCTCCGGCGCCAGAGTTCGAAGGCAGTATCCGCAGCCTGTCCTCTTCATCAGTATCCGCCGCCTGTCCGCTCCATCAGTATCCTCCGCCTGTCCGCCCCGTCAGTATCCGCCGCCTGCCTGCCCCATTAGTATCCGCTGTATGTCCGCCCCGTCAGTACCTGCCGACTGCACTATCCCGTCCGTAACTTTTATTCGCATCCCGTTGGACTCTGTACAATTCCTCGCAGAACCCCGGAAGCTCCGGCTATTCTTGTCTAATTCGCGTGAGTCTACCCCATACACGTTGTTACCTGCTCCTCGACCGCAACGCGCCCAGTCTCGATTCGGTGTTCTAAACTCGAAGGAAAGATCTAAGTTCATCCCGTTAGTAGTCATAATCGAAGAGACTATAATTTGAAATTTGCGCCAAGTCAAGGATTACTCCTTCGCATTAAATCTTCGAGGTAACAGCAACGCACAACTTTCCTATGCAAGTGCTGTATCTAACCTCCCATTTCTCCCGGTGTAAGCCTCCATTGTCGGCTTCATGTATGCTCAAGGTCATACGAGCGACCCTTCGGGCAGTATTTTTCGTTCGTGTGTACAGAGACTGACCGTGCGATGTCCCACCCCCTTTAATGCCCTGAGACTCGTATACGTTTTATGTGTTGTATAGCTTGCTTCAAAACCCCTGTTAACCTTTGTAAATGAATATTAATTTGCATATTAGTAAAGTTATTTTGTATTCATTTTTATATTGTCTCAGAACCTTCCAAGGTAGCTGAGTATTTGGCCAACTTAAAATTGGGTTAATTCGCACTCTGTCGAATTATAAATCTCCCACGCACACAGCCGTCATCTCTCTCGGCTGAGAAACGCAGGAAGGGTTGAACTCGCCCCTATTCTAAGACATCTTCTTTGTTTGCATTGAAAACACTTGCGGCTAAAGTAATGGATGAGTTGTAATATGAATGTTGTGTTTATTGATTTCGACAGCGAGTATGGTCGGAAGATAGGGAATCACTTTCACAAGTTAAATCAATGGATTAAGTAGCTTTTAAACCGGGTAAAAAAAATTTCGGAGAAGAAATAATTGAATTTTGGTAACCGATTATCTTAGCGGTCAAATATGGCAATGTATGTAGTTGCTAAATCTCTTAAATATGGCTAGGAATGAAGAACTGCAATAAATAAAAGTGAGAATGAGTGACAATGATGCCGAAAGGCGAACGATGGGCTCTATCTGTATTGATATATGCTTGATTACCTTATCTAAGTGGCTTAGATTGTCCATAATCCAAAGTGTTAAGTCAAGAATTTGCAAAGTGTATGTATTAGGATGGAGTTAAGGGTAAATAGGTAAAAGAGCAACATGATCGTGACGGGTGGCTAGAATGGACTAGTTGTGATATCTCATATCGTTGTATAGCCCTTGACCAAGTGAGGTATAATGAGTAATTAGGGGTTATCATATATTTAAATCATACAGATGGGGTGTTTTAAAAACCCATCGTATTGAAACTTAGGAAAAACCTACTGTATGGAAGTTAATTTATGTTATGTGAGGAGAAGAAAGATTAAGAGTGAAGACAGTGGCAATGGACAATTAAAGATCCTGTTAGTTCTAAAATTGAGAAGATAACTAACGAATAGAAATAGATTTTTGAAGAGAACCTACGAGAGTATGAATCAGTGTAATCGAAGGGTTAACAGAGATGTGTAAATATGGATTGATTGCTTGAATGAGTGTTTGAGGGTAAAGAGTGTAACAAAGGAACAAGTGGATGATATCATCTATGATAGGTGTTGAAGGATAAGCTTTGCGAGATAGGGGTGTATATTTATTAGATCTTTGGCCAAGGGTAACCTCTATACTTTACAAGATCCTACAAAGCTTAGAAACTTCTCAGTCTTAATGGCCAATGGTGGGAAAAATATTGGCTAGCCTTAAATTTAATGGAACAAAGGGCGTGAAAGGGAGTTTTTATTTGTCAGTAGCGTAGATGTACGTTTACCTGACTCTAGAAAAAAATAATTACACATAAAGATTTTGAAATTAGTTCTAATCTGTAGGTTATTTTAGCACAGTACACGTATCTTACAAATAAACATAATGGCAAAATGAGAACAGCTTAAAGATACATAGAGTGCAAACTATTCATCAGCTGCTAATAAGTCAATTTTGACTAAGACTGGTTATTGTCTAATTGGGATCTATATTTGTGTACATAATTATCAGAAGAATCTCTTCTCTCTCTTATATCTTGATATTTAGTTCTTTATGTTGATGCATTAAATTTAAAATTATTCAGTGATTTTACACTTTACAAAAATATATTCCAATATGAACGAAATCAACTTATAATAAGCATAATTATAGATTGGATTAGATAGGAAGTAGAAGGCATAGTTCACGATCTATACTATACTGTAGTGATTCATTTACATATGAATCAATCTATAGTTATAAATAGATAATATAATAATAATAGGGTTTTAATGGCGCTTACCAAGGTTATGGCGTTCAAATAGCACCTCTCTTTTACCTAACGCAAGGCTTGAGGTAAGAGGTTGGTTGAAGGGCCCAAGGATGTTTTTTCTTAATAGGTACCCATCTGGCGACTTTCACCTACACCGAGGGAGGGAGATGAGCGCAACTAGTGGAGGATCAAACAGGGGCGTTGCATGAGAGAAGTTTTCCCGGCAGTGAAGAACAAAGGCCTCCAAGTTTTGAAACAAGTTGGACAGGAGTTAGGGTAATCAAGGCAGTTGGAAAAAAAACATGAGCTCTTAAATTTCTTGAAACAACCGAATATTGCTAGGTAGAATAGACTAACATAATTTAATTAAAAAAGGCGAGGTCTCCATCCAAATTAAGTTGAATGAATTTTGTGAGTATATTACATATAAACCGTTTCCCGACCTAAGCAGCTTCGTTTATTTTAAACATGGGTATGGACAAGTTTATGCGATCTTAATAAAATGCAGCTTGCACCACTAATGTGGTAATTGTCACTTCTACCCTGTGCACACTTTTATTAGCATTGTGCGCCAAAGTTGTCTGTCATTTGCCCTCAAATAGAGAGGGCAAGGTAAGACATTTTCCACTTCGAGCCTCATATACCTAACAAACTGACTTAAAATATCCCCAAAATGAACAATTGATCAGAGCAAAATAGTTTAGAGCCTAAGGAGAGCCTATTTTCTTTAAATTAAATTAAATTTTTAATCTGCCCTCATAGAATTATAATTTTAAACAAGAAAACAATAGAGACATCTACATTAGAATATTTTCGTAAAATTTTTAAAATAAGAGAAAGTGAAAAGGTGTGAAAGTTATCCCTTGGAAACTTTCCTTAGCGAGGGGAAAAAGGGGGTTTTATATCCTAGAAAGTTGTTCTCGTTTCACAGGAAATACAGTCTAACATGTGTTAGGTACAGTTCAGCGACGCCAGTTCAGCACTGCAGTTTCAAAGCCACCTATTCAGCGCCTTGCCGTTTCAGCGCAAAGACATTTCAGCATTTGCCGTTTTACCGCCAAGACATTTCAGCGCCAACTCATTTCAGCGCTTGATTATTTCATTACAAATATATTACTGGGTCATTTTAGCGCCAATATATTTATTAACTTTTGTATTATACGGAATGCTGGACTTTAAAATACAACCCTTATTTCACCTCGTATATCTTTTTATAAAGTACAAATTAGACTCTTTTGCTTAGGTAAGTAACACTCTTGAACGTTAAATAACAGTTAAGAAAAAGTCAGCCAAAGAAATACCCAATTTAAAAAAGATTTTGGAAGGTATTAATATTTAGCAAAAAATTTATTTAAGTTTCTAAAGAAAATACGATAACAAAATTTAAAAAGATTTTCACTTCGAGTCTTATATAGTTGACAAATTCATTCGCTTTAAGGGGTCCATATTTAACCTCTTATTTTTTTGTACGAATCAATAACCTTTTTAAAAATATACGCCTTTGTAAGCAGATCCCCGGCAATGAAAATCTATTTATGATATAATTTTAATATATTCTAAAAAGTGGGTAAGAATTTAGAACATTTCATAGTAAACTTTTGCATAGCTTAGGATGAATAGCGCCTCTAAGTGACTAAAGTAAGTTTTAAAAAATTGAAAAATCATTTAAATATTTAATTATATATGTATAGTGAATTAAAAGACCTTAAGTTTTGAATAGGTTAGTTTATTAAATTTTGAGCGATTGCTAGCAAATATGTTAACAAATTCGCTGCAGGTTCATGCCCAGATTCAAGCTTTTCGATATATTCGTCTTATACTTTTTTAATTTTTCGGAGAGCTTAGGTAAACTTCCATATAGCTGGTTTATTCATTCCTAATTCGCATCCTAATCTCCTATTTGCTTTTTTATAGTGTTTGCTTGTTCTGTCTTGCCCGTCAAGAATCCGATGATGGATATTCCAAAAGCTCCGGATTAAATAATGCTCTTCTTTGTCCATTTCTTCTTCTATTAGAGCTATGAATGTAATTATGCTCGACCCAAATTAGGAGTCAAAAAAACTGGTCAGGTAAAGCAGCTCCTAAAGCA
The DNA here is from genome assembly GCA_963969495.1 of Ceratothoa steindachneri. Lineage (NCBI taxonomy): Eukaryota > Metazoa > Arthropoda > Malacostraca > Isopoda > Cymothoidae > Ceratothoa > Ceratothoa steindachneri. The sequence goes on along the minus strand of OZ018322.1, from coordinate 152,384,652 downwards.
TGCACATAATCATCTAAATTTTCTATTGGCACAAAGGCCAGAGCAGTTACTATTTAAGCATGTAGAGCAAAATCAGGATTATTACTATACTGACTCATATACCGCATCTGTTATATTTTCCTTAACACATTTTGGACCAAGTGGGAAAGGCATCCAAGCACTTCTACATTTGGGAACGATTCCTTCATAGCCAAAGTGGCCGCATGGCAAAATCACAATTGATTGTACTTGGCTCTGCAATTGGAACCATGTCTTTAATAATATTGAATATTCTTTTGTAAGTTTCGCACTGCTTATTTTGTAAGAGCATGTATAGTATTGGATGAACACCTCCAATCTTTTTCAACATTATGATGTATATTTGATAAAAGAGCTTTGGGGAACACGCAAAAGTTACATCAACATACCAAGTATTAGAAGTCATTAGATGTTCCAAACAGATCTATAATTCTATAATGCCCCAAAGCACCGTCAACTAAACAAAGCTTCCCCTCTCTTTCTGGTGTTAGTTTGTATACCTTGAATTTCTTGAGGTATCTCTAATTTATAAATAGAAAAAGGACTGTCAGGCACTTTGTATTTATCTTTCCGCGTGCGTTCGTCGAATAATTTTCCTTAGAGCTGCTCTATTTAGTATCTGTGCAATTCCAGCTTGAATCATGATGCCTAAGCACTGACTAAAAATTACACTTGGAGGTTACAGGTTGATGCAGGTTTTGCCCTTTTCACTTTGATGTCAAAAGATAAAGGAGGATGAGTATGATTATTGATTTCGCGTATGACTTTGTATTCGAAAGTATGAACTCTATCCTTGCAGTTACTTTCATGGTTTACCCAAAATTCTACATCCGTCTCGGTTTTACTAAGTTTATCAAACCGTTAGATGTATCCGCCATGACAGAAATATTCTTTTCCTATCTTACTGCTTACAAAATGAGGCATGTTTTAAGGTGGAAGATTTTAAAAGATGACACAAGAATAGTTCAAATCAACGCTAACCTCGGAGAAGAAATGCTGAAATATAGGAAATTAAGCCTTTATATATACAAAGAATGTAGTTGAAAAGATGAGCACAATTTTGCCGTTAGATTAAAAGTGCTTTCTACTGAATTTGATCGAATTGTTCAAGGATAAAACTTTCGGTTAATACGCTAGATTAAGAGCATTTCATGGTAATGAATTCATTAAAATGTGATCTGGAGATATTCGAAAATAGTCAATAATCTAGCTGATATTAAGCTTTATGTGGCTTTAACGTTGGAATATGGCCTGAAAATTATTTAAAAATAGTCAAGTTCCAGCTTCTATTAAAATTTATGCAAATTTGTTTGTGTTGGAATATGGCATGCGGATTGTTTAAATATAGAGTCAATAATCTAACTAATATTAAACTTTCCAGCTTTTGTCTTTTGAATATGGCCTGGGAATCATTCTGAGAAAGAAAGAGATCACTCCTTGTCTGAATACTTTTAAAAATATTGCGTACTTTTTCATAAGGATTTTCAAGCAAAAATGCATCAAAAACGCTTTTAAATATCTATATTATTTAAGCAGATAACATTTGAATGTTGTCAGACATTTTTACATATGACTGCTTGTCAATATCTTCCTTTTGTTAACTTGCTTACAAGTAATAGTTCAAATAGTGCTGTCGTAGAATGACCCTTGGCTTTGATCACTCTACGCTTTGACACCCTATTAGTCGCGGTATGCTTTAAGGGGCGTGAGTTACTTCTAAGATGAAGTAAGCTTTGTTCTAAGAGTGCTATTTTTGTGGTTTAGTCCTTAAGGAAGAGCTATTTTTAAACACATAAGGATAAGAGGAAACACCAGAATCTAACAAAAATAAACATGTATTTTAAATTAAATATTACAAACCAACAGTAAAAGCATTTCTATATTTGGCCTCAAAGAATTTTAAATGTCAAAACATAAACAAGTAGGCTTTCAATAAACAAACCAATTGCCAATTAGTATTTTTATCACGACCCTATTTGTTTAGCATAAAACATTAAATTAATGTACTGTCATCTACAAACACATATGACCTAGGTTCAAGAATAATGGTTTCTACTCTCCTTTAAAACGTGGGACGTACTAAACTTCTACTATCGCAATAGAGATATAAATGTTATTGTTAACTTACAGGCAGGTATTAGGGATTGCCGGATGTCGCTGGAGGACTTATCTCTCGCTTTGAAGTGGTGTGGTCGCTGCTTGAATTTTCAAGGAGGGAATGCTTCTTAAACGTAATTAAAGAACGGGAGCTCGTTGGGGCAGGGTTCTTCTCCTCTCACTCTTACGTTGCTTGAGATGTGAGAATCACTCGAGTGTGAGCGGCTTTACTTTTCTTTAGTCGGACTTCTTTGCAGACGGAAAAGGCTTCTTTGGTATGGCACCGATATAAAACTTGACTAATTAGGTTAATACGGCCCTAAAAGGGGGGGATCGATTTTCTCAATCTGATCCTATCGTTTCTCACGGAAATAGTCTTGTATGGCTGAAGGATCGATCTTTACGAACTAATCTTTCTTCTGGCGAATCGACTTCTAAAAATCTTCTTGTCTAGCCGATGGATCGATCTTCACGACCTAATCCTACTCTGGCGTATCGACTTCAGATAATCCTCCTCTCTTTCTTTGCGGGGCTTATTTATAGGCGGATTGCCGACCCATCTAAAGGGGGAAGTGACCAGGCCACAGATGCAAAAGGACGGGGGAAGCGAATGGTGAGTTAGCATCTGGGGAGAGCGAGAATTCCTGAGGTGGCACTGGGGTGCCAAAGTCAGCTCGCAAATTATAGGCTCGTAACCGCACCGCTACTTGGCGTGCCTTCTGACTCGCACCGGTTTTTTTTCCTAACCACGGGTTTATGGGTCTCGTAGGTAATGCGATCTTTAGAGCATAGTTTAAGGACCTTAGGTGGTCGCCTTCAAACATATGTTAGCTCCAACTGCCCACAGCGGCGAGGAGATCACACATGGTAAGCATTTTCACCGGCTACCTTTCCCACGCTTCTCCTCATGAAGGGAGGGGGGCTTAAATGTACCTATACTCCTCCAGGAGGCTTAATGTAGCCATTTCTCCACAAGTGCCATGCAGGTAAAATAATTATACTATATTATATATTAAACTTAAAGGATACTCATTATAGAGAGCTTGATTTCTTATTTAAATACTAAGATCTTAAAGTTCCAAAACATCCAAATATTGTAAACCTAACATAAACTAACTCACTTATCCTAACCTAGCTTTTCGGTATTTCGTTTTCTATGGATTTTGTTTTTACTCTAGTTCAGCTTTGTAATTTTCACTAGCAGCTGGATGTAGCAACCGATGGTTTGGATCCCACTTTACACATCCTATTTCATTAAGCAGATAAACATTGATGAGAATTAAACTCATGAAAACAAACAACATTGAAGATCCTGTTGAAAACTGGATTTATGGCAGATATATACGAGTTAATCATTAGTCCTCATCTTTACACTAAAGGATCAAGAGTGTATCTTTATAATTATTTAAAAAATCTAAAGACATTTGATCCACATTTATAGCTATAGTTTTATATACAGGTTAATTTCAGGAAGACAAGAAATAAAGAAACAAGCTATCAATCTCAGCATTCAATGTTATTACGTTAACATTGAAAAATATCGAATTCATGCTAATTTTGAATTTACAGTTGGAATTTTCAACTAATTTTAGGCAAACTAGGGCTGAAGATCTCTTTAAGGTGTTCCTATAAAGGCTCTTAGTTTTTAATTTTCCTATTATCCAAATATAAAAAACAAAACCTGCCAATCTTCCATTTATTGCATATAACCTTTTGGCCTTATTATGTAATTAAAAATGCTTCAAAGCCATTTTACCAAACTCTTGTTCTGTATCCAGCATTCGGGACTGAGTGCATCTACTGATTTCACTTCTATTTCCTCTTCGGTTTTAATTCTTGAAATTTTCAGTGAAAAGTGATAAAATGTTAAATAATTTCTAAATCCATCTCGTGTCATATGAAATCCTGGAAATTTTGGAAGAATGGATTGAGCTCTAACAAGGACCAAATTTATTGAAGCAATTAGAACTCAATTGAATTTTCTCCGGTGTGACAATACAGCAGCAATCGCAAAAAAATCGAATATCTTTTTCACCGTTTGCGTTTTATATATCAACTGGCATCTTTACTTTCCTATTTCCTTTTTCATTCCCATTTTAGAAAGATTAAATTATGAATACTTAATAACGTTGCTAATGGAATAATAGAGTTTAAAGTATAATTTTATTTGTGTCATATGTATCCTTATTTAATATTCAGATTTCGAGTAAATTAAATTGCTTCGAAGATCGTAAATATCCATCGAATGCGATAGTGCACTACACTTATAATCTAATATAAAAATATTATATAAATGGATTTATAGTCACAGACCAATAGATCAAAAAGGCAAAAAGGTAATTAATTTGATTTGCCCAAATTTTGCATATTTCGGTATCAAATTACGAGGGGCGGTCAATAAGTTTTGCGAATCGGTAGGGAAAAACAGAGAAAGGGGGATGGCTGTTTGTTGGGAGGTTAGGACAAGTTATAAAAGGTCAGGACCTGCAGCCGCACGCTCCTGCCTCGTCTATTTAAGAAGCAGTAGCTGATCACAGATCGTGACTCACAAATCTTTCAACAATGAAGAAGGTTGAGCACCACGAAGTGATCAAACTGTTGACCAAGGAAGGCGAGAATGCAAAAGAGATCCATGAACGCATGGTTGCAGTGTACACCTACACCGCCCCTTCCTATACAACCATTGCTTGTTGGAAGAGGGATTTCCACCATGGTCGTAAGTCCCTTGAAGATGACCCCCGTCCAGGACGCCCGTTAGACGTGACCAACGAGGACACTATGGCCCGTGTGGAGAGGATGGCTCTCAAAAATCGACGGTTGAAGGTCGAAGAAATCGAGCGAGAACTTGGAATATCACATGGAAGTGTTATCAACATCATCCACGACAATTTGGCCATAACCAAGGTCTTTGCCCGTTGGGTCCCTAGAAACATCACGCCCCATGATAGACTTCAACGTCGTCAAAGTCCACAAGGCCAGAGTTGCACAAGCTGCCCTGCGCGAGTGCAGATTCAAAGAGCTCAACCATCCCCCCTACAGTCCATATCTGGCCCCTAGCGACTACTTTTTATTCCGCCAGCTCAAGGCTGCACTATGTGGACGCCGGTTTGGGTACGTTGAAGATGTCCAGCTCGCCATCCAGCAGTGGATTCAACAGTAGTCGGGAGATTTCTGGTTGTCGGGAATTCGAAACCTCAGGGACAAGTGGGGCAAGTGCGTTGAAGTCGAGTGTAGTTATATTGAAAAATAATAAAACACTTTTCCTCATATCCCGTTTCCTTATATCCAAATTGCAAAACTTATTGACCGCCCCTCGTATATTTAAATACTGTAAAAAGAGCTGGTTTCAATGCTTACCCCGATATATTAGCAACAATAATCTACAAACATACCTTTCTCTTATAAAATTCTTTAATAAAGATTAATGTCCTTCGCCTCCACAAAAAACTATTATTATGCAGTATTCTGAAAACAAAATTTATAATATAACCAAATAACAACAGCACTCTTAGCGTCAGTTTTGAGAATTATTGCATGGAAAAATTTATGTAAACTATTTATTCTCGATCTTCTTTTTAGTTAAAAATAAGTCGCTCTCCTAAATCATGTTGGCGCTTTAGGTTAGAAATAAGCAAGTCCTTGGGAAATGATTTCAAATGTTTTCCGATGAGGGCTGGCATGTTGAGTTGTTTGTACTTGACTAACTGAATGCGAATTAATATTATATTAGTAGACACAAATTACCCAAAACATCTTTCCAGAAAGTCCAATAAAATAGCGAAAAAGCAAAGAGCAAGCGATTTAGGAAGTAGAAGAATGAATAATATCAGCCTCTTATAAGCTGTCATTATTAGAGCATTGATATCATAAACAAACTCAAGCAAATTTACGCAAAGGACAAAACAACAAAAATAACAATAGGAGCAAAATGAAATCTAACTAAAGAAGGATAAAAAATTGCGAAAGTATATACGAAAAATACAACAGATATAAACAAAAAGTATTTATATATTAGTTTAGAAAGTATTCAAAATAATCATACTAATTCTCCCATTAAACTCAGCTATGCGTATATTATTTTTAGAACCCCAAAAGTAGGAAATGATTAGAAAGGTATGAATGAAAAGCTTGTCTTCATAAAGTGGCACTGGGGATTAAGAATAAGAGGTAATGGGAAATATGTAAATTTATTCTATTTAATCAAAGGCGGTTACTTGCAAAGTTCTAATTGCAATAATCGATAATCTTCAATTTTTCGCTAAAATGAAAATGGATGATGTTCATATCAAAAATCTTGATTGTCTTTTTTATCGTGCATCCATTTGCATACGGTGAGGAAATGTCTCTTTTTCATGCTGAATTTTAAAACATGGAAGGTTTTCTTTACTCTATAAATTAAGATTTGGTCTTATTTAAATCAAATAACATTTCACTATTCGCTCACTTGTTTGCTGAGTTGTTGCCATGCCAGGTTTTCCCTAATAGCCAACTAACAGCTACGTTAAAATTGAAATAAAAGTGTATGGGAGAAGTGACAGAAATAAAGCTTGCTATTGAAGTAGATAAGAAAAGTTCCATTCTTTTACAAGAATATTGCATTTTACCTTTTATATGAAGGAAAGCAACATCTAAAAATTGAAATAGATTAGAAATTAATTACCAACTATATATATATATATATACAAGAAAGAAAAATTGGACGCGATTGAGCAATGAGACAAGAAACTGGAGTTTTTTAGAGGTAGGAGAAAGGGACATTAGAAGAAGACTAGAATCAAAGAGGGCAGAGGGCGGCATAATTAAGGCAATCCTTTACCGAGAAGACAGAGATAACGCCAGGGGAAAAAAGTTTGGAATTCCTGGCCGGAACTCGAACCCGGGTCTGCTGATTGCCGGTCAGATGCTCTACCGCTGAGCTACAAGGCACAGTGACTCTTCTTCGCCTAAAGCGTTAGCCCATCAAACCCAGTATCTCTCTAAGCTAGCGTTATCTCTGTCTTCTCGGTAAGGGATTGCCTTCATTGTGCTGCCCTCTGCTCTCTTTAAATCTAGTCTTCTTCTAATGTCCTTTCTCTTACCTCTAAAAAACTCCTGTTTCTTGTCTCATTGTTCATTCGCGTCCAAAAAAATTTTCTTGTACTATATTGTTATATAGTCTGCAATGCAAGGTTTCTGCACCTTAATTTCTGTCTTAAAAATTGTTTTGACAGGCAGAAAATAAATATGGCGAAAGCCCTGTGGTGGTTGTTATCACCCGCAGAACTTGCATTTGCTCCATCTTCTCTCTCTCTCTCTCTCTCTCTCTCTCTCTCTCTCTATATATATATATATATATATATATATATATATATATATATATATATATATATATATATGTATATATATATATATATATATATATATATATATATATATATATATATATATATATATATATATTATATATATATATATATATATATATATATATATATATATATATATATATATATATATATATATATATATATATATATATGAAAATTAACCAACATGGAAATAAAAGGATGAATCCAAGCACTTTAGAACTATATTTGCAAGTTAATTTTCAATGAATAGCATGAAAACAGAGAAGACAACATTATATAGAGTACAAAGATATGTAGAAAACGTCCCCCACATAGTACAAACCAATGGACAAACACAAAAACATGATAGAAAAATACCGGGAAACAGAAGATAGGCAACTAATAACAAGCATGTGCTTCCCTAAACGATATATACACAACAACGCCATAAATATGAAAGGAATATGGTTGAATAAAAAAAATCATTTTCAATAATTCATCATTAGAGCCAAAAAATTTGGGGCTAAGAGTTCATCCACAGGCAAAACAAAGACACGTGGTGATGGAGGCAATGCGAATCATATTAGACTAATAAATTTATGACAACAGGCTGCATTATGAAGTTATATCATTTACTACAAGATTTTTGAAACAGGGTCGAGTTTAAGTAAGCCAGGGGAAATGTTCATATTGGGTAAGATGCAAATTAAGCAACACTTGACAATTTTTCTTTTTGGGAAATCAGCGGAATGATAAAGGAATTTTGCTGAATTCAAATCAATAGGGAGGTTATTTTCAAATAAATGTAAAAATAGAGCGCTGTTTATTTCACCTCTTCTAATATTATACTTATCTTGGTAACTTCTAGTAGATAAAGATTTACGAGTTTGCCCGAAGTTAGGTAAATTGCATATAGAACATTCTATAGAATATACTCCACCTTTTTTTCTTGTATTATTGTTGACTGCCATTTTATATAAAGTGGATTCATATCTAAAATATACAGATATATTAAGTTGCTTAAAATTACGAGTGAGGCAAAAATATGGTTCAAGTTATGGCAATATAAGAAAGAAAATTTGTAATTGAAAACCGGTGGGTTATCAGTTCTATACAAAGTTCTCAATTTTTGCATAGCTCACTAAATTCGAGAACACTTGCTGTCACTTCCCTCGGAGATAAGATCCTTTGGAAAGACCAGAAATGCCGGACATTTAAAGAGTACATTAGGCAAGCATATATATATATATATATATATATATATATATACGGCAAGTCATAATTGCTATACAAAGGAAGGGAAGAAGACTAAACCGCACTTCCACAAAGCAAAGGCCCGTAAGGACAAATTCACTCTCACAGCAGGGATAAGTTCATTTAATGATTAGCATGCTTACGCCTAAACTCTTTTTCCTGCCAGACAAACGTGATGTCAAACTCTTCTCCTCTAATCTTCCTGCTCCGTCGTTTCCCAGGTCAGTTATTCCTGTGGATTAGAGGATGATGTGAGAACTAATTGCCCTCAGAATTCTCAGTATAGAGGCGGCTATCCCACCAGGGTTTACGATATAAAAGCCACGCATGTTCAACCGCCTCCGCATCCAGAAGCATCCCCTTCTTCATGTGATCCGAGTCCGGCAAGCTACCATATGAACTTTCTGTTTGACAAAAATACTTTTAGAGTTCTCTACTTTAAAAATGCAGGGGTGAATGAGTGTCGGGTCTCAACTCACTTACTCGACACAGGGTGCACGTGCATCGTGATATCTGGCAGGTTACTTCCACTTGTAGCCGCGGATCATGACAAGTTTTCAATACTGCACGATTACCTAGGGCGCGCTAACAGATTCCCCAGTGTGAAATGCTACATCGAGTGCGCCTATTTCACTAGCTGAGCTGAGGTCGTCGAAGCGTCATCAAATTATGTGCTGCTTTAATTGGCCAGAGTCTGCGGGTATTCTCCCCTCCCGGAGCTTAAGGAATTAAAGACTCGGCCGCGTCCGCAACTCTGAAAACCGCTGGCGGTTCAGATTATCTAAATGTCCTGAAAAAGTATTTGGAGGAAAATCAGAAAGATTGCAAATCCCTCCGCCACTTATAGATAAAAGCGCAAAACAAGACGCAAGAGACCATTAGAAGCAAACAAGATAATCTTCTTCATTGTTAAGGATGACCTTCTCTTCCGCGTGGTCTCAACAGACACTAGCATATAAGAGTACGAACATATGCCAGCAACGAGGGAATAGGCTGTGTTCTCGTTTAATATGAAGTAAAGGATGAGAGCTTTCCCTTTGCGTATGCAAGTCGGAGATTGGCACCAGGCTAAAAGAACTACGCTATGATTGAACGAGAGGCCCTCGCGATAGTCTGCGAAATTAAAAAAATTGAAAATTTTCTCGTAGGGAAATAATTTATAATAGAAACACCCTAAATCCTTACTCTACCGCCGAAAGCCAAAAAACAATAATGGTCTTCTAATGCGCTGGAGTTTGTTTTTACAAGAATTCCAATTCAGCATCCTGTATATAAAAGGCTCCGAAAAGAGGATAGCTGATATCTTAAGCTGGAATCCATTGAATTCCCTTCGAATTGATCCTCATTGAGAGTAACTTTTTCTAATTTTAAGATTGATTTTTTTTAGGTACATATACTTATGCAATATATCCAACTAAGTTTAGGAAAGCATGTAACCTTTTGATTTATTTTCTCTGTAATGATTGTGTTAACATTATTGCTTATGGATTCGAGGCAGATGAGCCTCTTCTTAAAGGTATTCATTGATAATTGTGGTTATTATCTTTGGTTTTCTTTTTTAATATTAATCTTTATACATATGTATTTTCCAGTCTCTATATTTGAGAATTTTACCCACTTATTTATTGTTATGCATATTTAGGGTTTATAAATAACGATGTCCTGTATACCCATGGTTTAATCATGTGTCAGAGAGAGAGAGAGAGAGAGAGAGAGATGAGTAGGACAGAAAGAATCAGCGATCGGCTTCTTTTGAGTTAACTTCCGTTTGATAACACGCCCTATATCGACTCTAATTATAACAAAGAGAGTTTCCGCGAGATCGCGTGAAGGTCTGAATAGAAGAATAGAAGGTCTGAATAGAAAAAAATAAGGAACTGCGAAGAAAAGAAGTGAGGAATATGGAAATAACTTGGTAAGGCAGAAGAAAACAAGTCGAGGAATCTGGAGCAAAGAAAGGAAGGAAGCTGATGGAATAAAAATTAGTAAACTGGAGCAAAGCAAATGAAAAAACTGGAGCAATGAATATGAAAAAGCTTAGCAAATAAAGTAAAGAAGTTTGAGGAAATATGATAATGAAGCTAGAGCTAATAAAGTGAAGAAGCTGGGGAAAGCTGACGGAAATTAAGTGAAGAAGGCGTAGGAAAAAAAGTGAAGAAGCTAAAGAAAATAACTAGAGTAAGCTGATAGAAAATTAAGGCGAAAACTGTAGATATAAATTGAGGTAGCTGGATAAAAGAGGGATATGAAGCTAAATGAAAAATATGAGTATGTTAAGGAACAGAAAGAGAAAAAGCTGAAGGAAATAGAGTAAATAAGCAGGAGTGAAAATGTGAGAAAGATGTATGGAATAGAGAGCGTTAGCCGATGTGAAGAAAGTGAACAAGATATTAGACAGAAAGTGGAGAAGCTGGCGAGAAAAAACAAGAAGCTAAATAAACGAAAGTGAGGGAGTTAGAGGAAAGATTCAGTAAGCAGGAAAAATTGAGGAAACTGGAAGAAAAATGAGGAAGGGGAAAGAAAGAAAATGAGGAAATAGCTGAGAAAATTTAAGTAAAAAATTTGAAAGCCGGGAGGAAAAAAAATAGGAAGTTTGTGGAAACGTTGATTTAAAGCAGGAGGAAAAAAAGATATGAAGTTTTAGGAAACAAAGTTTCAAAGGAGAAGGAAAATAAGTGAGGAAGCTGAATTAAATTGAGGTAGTAAGTTAGAGCAAAGAAGATGAGAAAACTGAAGTAAAGAAGCTGAGGAGGCTGAGGCAAAGCAAATTCGGAAGCTGTAGAAAGTAAGGTATCTGGATGAAAGAATGTGAGAGAGCTTGAGGAAAGAATTGAAGAAGCTGGAGCAAAGCAAATGAGTAATCTGGACAAAGGTAGTTGGAGCAAAGAAAGTTGTTTAAACAGGAAAAGGTGAAGGTGCGACTGAAGGAAACAATGTGATGAAGTTAGAAGAAAGAGAGTTAGGAGGCAGAATTATAGAAATTGACGAAGCTGAAGGAAAGAAATAAAGGAAGGTAGATATAATTAGTGAAAAGGCTAGAGAAAAGAACATAAATAAGCTGGAGGTAAGACAATGAAAAAGGTGGAGAAAATAAAGTGAAGAAACTGGGTGAAAAATATTGCACCAGATGGAGGAAATAATGTTAAGCAGCTGGAGGATAATGAGATGGGGAAACTGGAGAAAGAAAATGAACAAGAGAAAGTAAGGAAGCTGAAGGAAAAAAAGTGAGGAAGCTGAAGTAATTGGGGTAATGAAGCCGAAGGAAAGAAAGTTAACAGGCCGGAAGAAAGTAAGTGAACTATATAGATAAATAAATTTGAAAAAATGTGACTAAGCTCGCGGAAAGAAAGTGAGGAAGTTTGAGGAAATAAAATAAGGGGGCAATAGGGAGGAAAGTGAGGAAGAAGGAATATATAAAGTCAAGAAACTGGAAGGAGTAATGCTAAAACCTTGAGGCAAAAATATTAATAAGTGGAGCAATGGAACTGTCAAAGCTGGAGAAAAGCAATTAAGGAAGCTGTAAGAAACATAGTGAGGATGCTAGAGGAAAAGTGAGGAAGCTGTGGAAAATAAATTAAGGAAGCTAGTGGAAATAGATAAAGAACCTGAAGGAAAGAATAACAGGAACTGGAGGAAACAAACCTAGGAAGCTTGAGGTACGAAAATGACGAAGCTAGAAGAAAGAAAAGGAAGGAGTTAAAGGAAAGAATCTGATGTTGCTGGAGGAAAAAGTATGATGAAGATGGAGAAATGAAGGTGAGCAAGCTGGGAGAAAAATGTGAGAAAGCTGAAGGAAAAAAGTAATTATGGTGAAGGTAAGAGAGTTATGACTCTGAAGTCAATAAATTAATGAACTTTGAGGGGAAAAAGTGAGAAAGCTGAGGTAAAGTTAGCGAGAACGTCTCGTGAAAGAAAGTAAGGAAGGTGCCAGAAAGAAGGTTACGAAGGTGTAATAAATAAATTGTAGAAAGGAAAATAAGGAAGTTTGAGGAAAGAAAGGGAGTACCAGGAGTGAAGGAAGTGACTAAGATGGAGGAAAGATAGTGAATTAGCTTAATAAACGAAACTGAGGTAGCTGAAATATATACATAAGAAGAAGCTCAAGTAAAAGAAGTGAGAAAGAGAAGGAAATTGGGAAAGCTTTGAAACTCTGTTTCCAGAGTTTCAAAGATAAGCTGTTAACTATGTGTCCATTATTTGACTAGAGCTTAACTGTCGCACATAGAAGCATAACATGGGAACTTACAGAATCTTATTTGTTGGCAAAGGAGGAAGACGAGCATGTTAGGTCAACACCGAGTGACCAAATGAGAGTGCACTTAGAACTATCTCAAAACACTCTCTATTCTGTATGACTATTAGAGACGACAACTAAATTGCTTCACTTCCTCGAAAAAGGTTCACAAAAATGTGGTCCTGTCTTCTGAAATATGAGACTTTTGCACAGCGGTAAGAAGGTTTTTTCATTTAGCTTGCAGGTCAATAGCTCCACTGCTTTCTATAAGAGTTCCAAATCACGTGTTACTCATTCAATTCCGCCCCAGGCAAACGCTGATGAGCTGATGACTGTTTGACATTGGATAAGGACTCTTCAATATCTGAGACCATGCCTTGAATCTCCTGATGAAATTTATTGCTTAAATCTTCAAAGGACTCAGAACCATTAAAATCGGAAATATAACATCAAGTCTGTAGCAGCTACAGATATAAAAGAATGCATTAGGATCATTTCTGAATTTATTTCTACAAAAAGAACCTATCATTAGATCTGAATCAAAACATCTTAAAGTGTTAATTCTAGAAATATCCTAAATTTCAAATAGCGAGTTAGAATCAGTTGAAAAATTTCATTTCAACAGAAAACGAAAAAAAGTTAGTATTGTCATTGGTTGAAAGATCATCAAAGTAATAATCATTATCCAAGATACCTTTTTTAAATATTCCTATCAATTTCCTGATGCCATTTGGAGGGATATAAGGGTTTATATTATTTTATCTCGTTGGTTATCTTTTGCAACAATCTCTCTTAATATATTTTTTATCATTGTTTGGCCTTATAAAAAAGTACATGTGACTTAGTCTTTCATTATTCCTATGACTTAAAGTGTATAGTTGAGAGATAGGGTAAATAATGCACTCTAGTTAAATACATTTATTGCCCATATTAATTGAAGTAATATTACGCCATCATCAACCTACTATTCTCTATTGAATGACGATGTTATTTGATAAACAACACGTTTTGAAAAGCATGTACATAGTTTCATAAAGATTCGAAACTCTCCATGGTAATAAATCTTTTCCATTAGATTGAATTTAGACGCGTTTATTTTATAGTCTCAAATGTAAAAATGTTAGACTCGACTATCACTAGGGAAAGGAATTCGTTTCGTAATTTTATCCTTCATCCGATTCCACCATACCTCCCCTATATCTTCTATGAAACCTTTTTTTTTTAGTCGCGTGTAGGTCTAGTCGCAGGTGATTCTACATCTTACTATGTTGGTCGGTCTGGCGGTTCCCGTTTTGCATTTTTTTTATGTTTTTGTACTTACATTGTAATGATTTTCTCAATTCAAACGAAATCTGAAGCCCTTAAGTAGTTTTACATTTTCTTTTGAATGATATAATTGCCCAAGTCTTCCTAAAGTTAGCCCGGGAATTCTTTTGGTTTGGCAATAACATCATAACGAATAGGCTAATTATAGCGAAATTAGAAACCCATTATGTTGTTTTACATTCTCTTTCGAATGAAATAATTGCCAAGGTCCTCCAATGGTTAGCGAGGAAATTATAATATTTTTGCAATCAAATCCTAACTATTCAGGCCATTATAACGAAATTTGAAACCCTTATGTTATTTTTGCATTCTATTTCGAATGATATAATTGCCAAAATCATCCCAAGTTAAGTCCTGAAATTATTTCGTTTTGACAATAAAATCATAACTATTCGTCCGATTCAGACGAAATCTGATACCCTAATAATGTTTTACGTTGCCTTTCGAATAATATGATTACCAAAGTCCTCCCAAGATTAGCCCGGAAATTATTTTATTTTGGCAATCACATCATAACTATTCGACTGATTCAGGCGAAATTTGAAACCTTTATGTCGTTTTAAATTACCTTTCGAATTATAAAACTGTAAAGGTCCTCTCAAGGTTATTCCAGGAATTATTGAATGTTTTTAAGGTCATAATGTCATAAATCATAAAAAGTGAAGGCACGGGATTCTTTACTTAGCAGACCTTATTTATTATTATTGTGGATTTTATTGAAGTTGACGATTTTACAGCGCAAATTATTCGACGCTAATATTATTGAATGTGGATGCTGGTGAATGCGAAAATTTGTAATCTTCAATTCTTAGATTTTTCTGTTTTCAAAAGAGATTTTTATCGTTGATGCTGAAAAATGAGCTTAGTAAAATATTAAAATATTATGAGAACATTATGCTTATTATCATTTCTTCCGGATTTCGGACAGAAAAATGTATATTTAAACTTTTAAGTCTATATTTCAAAATTAATATTAAAATTTAAATAAGCTTTATAGATAACTGCTACGTTAGATAAATTTTTATTTATTTTTCATAATATCATCTTTCTGAGTGTTTCCAAATAGTTTTGGCAAGTAAAATGTCTAATTAAATTATAATTTCCAAAATAATCGTTTAATTTAACGCAGGAATGTTTACCTAATGAAAAATAGTAAAATAAATACATACATACATGATAAGATAATCATATGAAAAGAAAGAGCATTAGAACCTCAAGTCTTGAGGGAGGAGCATTATAGATGCAATAGCAAGCTTTGCTAAGAAAAAAAAAAGCCTCAGAAAATCAATTGGCGGGTGAGGGGCACGAGAGTATTTTGGGAACCATAAATGTGCGCCAAGAGTGAGCTCTCAGAGCATAAAAAATTAATCTAAATAGCGGACACTCACAAAAGAGCAAGCATGAATCCCATTAATGGAAGCACATGAGAAAATACTCAACTCCCAACCTTAAACACAGAAACGTAAGATTAGAAATCGAGAGAAGGTTTTAGAGGTTCGCTTTTGTAGTTCCACCGAGAGAAAATGCAATAAAAGTAATTCCTGGCTCCAGTATGGTCTCAGTAGCGTGATTTGGGCCACTTTTTGCCTCTTTAAGAGAAAAGAAGTACCGCAACGGCCCCCAGGTGAAGATAGAGTTAGCAATGACACGCCAACACACCTGTTTTCTTAATTTAAAGGAAGGAGAAAAAGAGCGCGAAGACTAGTTGGAGAGATTGATGAGTCAGATAATAGTCATATACTAAGTCAACGATAAGGTGTAGTAAAGGGTTAGAATGATAAAATAATAATGTTATTTCTACGAGTATTTCCTCACCGTGAAACTTTCAATGATTTTTTCCTCTTTTAAAGAATAATTAACATTTTACCTCTAACCAGGAAAGATTTATCAGTGCAATTTTTCGATAATAAATCAGTAATTTCTCACAAGAAGGATATTTCTTTGGCAATGAATTGCTATCATATATAAATCAAATAGGTGGGCTGTGAAATACGTCCTTATATACGTAAAATCTAACTCTTTTAAATATACCTTCCATTTAGAAAAACGTTGCATTGTCCTCTTTTGATTTTAACAAAATGCTATTTCTAGCATTAAATAATATTGTAATCAAAATTACAGAATTCTCGAAAACTTAATATATTTCTAACCATTTCCTTCAAATAAATGGTATTAGCTGTATAATATTATCCATTTACATTATGTGTCTTTTTGAAAGAATGAACTAATTTTAAATTATTTTTTATAAAATTGTTTCTCCTCTTATCCTTTTTAGAAAAACTAAACAACAAATTTCGCTCACCCCCCCTCCCATCAAGGTATAAAAACAATCATCTTAATTTCATGTATCCAATTATTTAATAAAAATATCTTTAATTAAAAGAAAAGGTTACAACAACTCTTAACTATCGCAATACTTCCAAGTGTTTGCTTCAAAACTTGGACCGAATGTTCGTGTAAATCTGTTTTGAGAAACTTTACTGCTTGTTAGAAACTTGGGAAAATTTACTTAATATGAAGTTTACTTTTTTTTAATTAACATCGAGCAAGAAGTTTGGGAACTCAATTTATGATCCTTCCACTCTAGAAATCGAGAATTTTATAGAAATTCCCATCTAAAGAAGGCCCAAATTCCGTGACACCTGAGTCAGCAAGTTATTTTGGCTTAAGATCTCCATATGCGTTTCTTGATGCTATTTATCATAAAGTAATTTATATGAAATACTTTTATAGTACTCAAAATCACATGACTAGAACTGCTTAGTGTGCATCTTGGAATAAGTAAGAAAAGAGGTATATAAATCATTAAATATATAAGCATAAAACATGAACATGTCTTTCATTAAAAAGAAAATAGAGAAATAAGCAAAGAAGGAAGCAAGAATTCTTATTGCGGATTTTAAATGATCCACAATTTCCTTAAGAACTAAGTAATTTAACAATCTAAATTTCATGGCCAATAATGCCGGGTATAGTCTGCAGTTGAATCCTTTAAAGAAATAATTCATTGGATTAATATGAAATATATACTTTCCTATACATCTTTCAAGCGGCTTACGTGTCTGATATAAAAGTTACGTCAAGAAAAATAAAGTTCTCTTTTCCCAGTCCATCCCATAGAAGCATCTTTTCCATTGTTTGTAGGTGTGTGGAGATGGAAGTGAAGAAAATCTAGATCCCTACCAATATCGCCAACCGGCTCATTATCAGCTGTATGACCTTCTACAGAGTAACGGAAAGGCTTAAAAGATTGGAGAAGACCTTAAAGATTGACGTCGTTCCCTAGACCTTCTAGTGGTTAATTGTTTTTTGTGTAGGAAAGGCAAATGAAAGTGCTCCGAAGCTCAAAAGGACTGCGCTCGTGAAGAAGAGCATATCTTTTGCTATGGTGTCTAGGGTGTTAAGTAGGAGATGGCAAGAGCTTGAGGTGCGTGAAAATGCCTCTGCTCAGCACCCGTATGTGTCAACAACATCAAGAGTGCTATGCTCGCCTTCTTAACGAATTGAGGAGTCATGGAAATCGAATTCTCATTCCCTTTTTTAATGAAAAAACTTCAAGGTGGATCCGCTTATAAAGAAACTGAACTACCTGGTAGTAAGCTCGTCTAGGATATCTCTGAGAGCCCCTACGTGTCCAATACAGAACACCCGGCCTCTGTGATGACCCCTGCGTCATTGCTCCATATGGCGTGATTTTCCCGTTGTGGATCGCGGCGGTTAAAGGCTCACCTTATCCGATTCCAGCAATATCTTGGCCATGGAAGTGGAGCCCTGGGTGAGAAAGATCAAGAAGAAGGTGGACATCTTCTATCATATCGGTTCCCCGGCCCACACAGCCAAGACTGCACGATTTGTTGGGATCGAACATGATGTTCCAGTCGAAGGAATTTTAACCCCACACTCGGCCAACCTCAAAACCTCCGACTACAGCGGGTGTGCGTATATCGAGGGCAAGACTTCCTAGATCCGCTGCAGCAACATAGGCGAGTACAAGTTCTCCATCAACCGTGCGTCAAAAAAGTAAGAAAGAACTTCGTCGGCAACTTTTGTGTGGATTTCAGATCTCACTCGGATACCGAGTTCACCGCCGAGGGGGGCTAAATTGATTAATATTAGAATTTAAATACATATTTCTATTTTTAAATAATAAAAACGTCTCTATCTGCATCAAAACTATCATTGCGTCTATTATTGAGAGCGTCATGAAGAGTGTAACAGGTCTCTTGCAATACTTGGTCTGAGCGTATATTTTCATGAAGAACAAGTACACCCATTTGTTTGACCATATAAGCATTCTTTGGTTCAAGACCTTGGTTATGAAACAGAGAACTTCTCTGTGTCATTTTGCCTCACTTTCTTAATGTAATATAATTTTCTTTGTTTCTTTTACTAATTTGCTTTATATTTCTTACGATTTTTATAACAATGTATACTTTTTTAAGTGGAAATCCGTTACAGTTTAGACAAAGTCATTTTGGTAAGGCACATGAATTGATCAAAGTAGAAATGGTGGAAAATCTGTTTATTGGTATTTTAAAAAAACTCAGTTAAAATATTTCAACCCAAATTACGTTTATTCATTAAAAGACCAAAAGAATCTGTGTCGTTAATGTATAATGCGATATCTTGTGATATAATACCTAAATGATATATGATTTTATTTTATTTTATTATAAGTTTTGTAGATATTGCAGAAGAAGCATGGGAAAGATTGACATTAATCCCTGTTCGTCTTAAAAAACACAGCTCCCAAATCAACATTGGAAAAATAATGAAGAAAAGAATAATAACAATACTTGTATCAACATATAGCAGCAGAAGATGAATGAAAAAGTTCATATCCTTAATAATAGTTTGTTATAGCAAATTATTTCATAAAAAATCATAGGCGTAATTTTACACATCATTTTTTGGTAGAAAACCTGAACACTGTTGAATAGAGATTGATTGAAAAACATACGTCGTCCTCGGCTACCTGGCACATCAGGATTTTCCTTATTGGATCCAAAAATATATTTTTTCTTTGATATCGAGTTTGCCCCAAATTTAAAAGCAGCTGGTAATTATCTCATTCATGACACACAACTTGAAGTCTGATAGGAACCACGGGCAGCTTCTGCAATGTCAAGGAAATTAAAATCTCATCCCTATATCATGATTAACCATACTATATGTTGATAAACATCGGTCAGTATGTGCAGCATATTTCCATTCACTTACGTAGTAGCACTCTCTCTACTTAGCTTACACAAATATATTTTCATGGGTTCAAGCAGCATTTTGCTTTATGAATGTTGAGAATAGAGGTTTCTTTCCATTATGCGCCCTGTTGAAACCACGAGGTTAGTCAGCATGAGCAAGGAGCGTGGGAACAGTAAGAATATCAAAGTGCTTTTGTCGATAAGCGAGGGAATGAAGTCTTAACCACGCGCTTCTGTCGCCTCTCAGGACGTTATCGAGAAACCATGGCCCCCTCCCACCCTTGGCAGAGGCAGTAACGGTTCCGGCTAGGCCCTATATATTATTGGTCACAATTAGGCTTCGACAGTATATGCCTGCCTTTTGCAACGAAACACGTCATTCTCGATCGAGCTCCATTTCCCTACGAGCTCGAAGGCTAGAATTATACCGAAGGATCTGAGCCCCAGTCAATTGGCTCATCCTCGATTTTGGTACCTTTTTTTGGCACGAATACTCCCTTCAGTTAGTGTAACTACTACAGGTTAAATATTCTGTGGTTAAAGTCAAATCATCTGTGACCTCTTTGCCAGTCATCCCTTTGTGCGTATATTCATAGGATCGTTATAGCCTCTCGACCCCTCCTGTAGAGTTTGCTCTTGTTCGCTCCGAGTAGCTGTTAGATCGATTATTGTGAACATTGAGTATCCATTGCCATTATTACATTTAAAATTAATTATTGTGTATACTGTGTAAATATTAAAGTTTATTTTTTCTTCCTACTTTTTCATAAACCTTATTGCCCTCAGCTTTCATTAATTTAATAAAGGCCAAATTCACTTTATCGTTTGTATTTAAATCCATCGCGCTACTTCAGGGAAGTTGGTCCTCAACTTATCCCACTTCTCTTCCCCATCTCTGTCGTCACAATAGTTAAAGCAAGGTCACTCGTTTGAACTTGACGTCTACTCACTTTGGGTAGAAGTAACGCATATGTCTGTTGGTTATTCTTCGACAAAATATATGTATATTAACTGGTTTCAGGTTTATAGAGTCTTTAAAAGATTCGTTTTAAGGTCTTTTATGGGTAGTAGGGTTAGGGTTTGGCTATTAAGAAAGTAATCAGAAATAATCTTGCAAACTATTTCAGCCATTTGTTGTGTGTACCCGTCTTTATACATACCATGAGTAAGTTTTGAGAGCGCGCTTCTCATTTATTCTCACCAGCGTAATTTTAGCTTTTCATATCAAGAAAGGCAAGGTCTAGTTTTGTTACCTGTGTTTTCAGCAAAGTTAAAGGATCTCGCGTTAATTCGTGTCTTTTCGAGTGCTCAGAGGGAAATTATTAATCGCGCCGTGTGTAAAACGAATTAATTGGGTCGACAATCCCGTTACGTATTTTTTAAAAGTTTAGTTCGAATTCGCGACCATCGTGTCTTCATTCTACTAGTTTCAATTAACAAGATGAATCTGTTGTTTATCCGGAAAGGACCTTCTGTCCTATATACAAGAAGAAGAGAGTCCGAGAGAGAGAAAAGAGAAAGAAGAAAGAGAAAGCATCCGACGACATGAACTGGAAATGAGTAGAGCGAGGATCAAACGCTCTCCCTCAACTCGCGGAATTAAGTCACACAAGCTGCTTCTGTAAAGCTCCCCGTTTACAAGAAAGGACAAGTTTCGGGTCCTATTTGATGCATTATGAATAGATCTTCGAGCTAAACAACTGGGACATTGAAGCGGATGGTGTCGCTAAGCTTCTGCTGTTATTTTGCTCTAAGCTCCGAGATATTTTCATATCTCTCCCGTCGGAGGCAACGATCGACTATTCAACGTTAAAGTCGGAATTTTTAGCCGCAGATAACATGAAGTCCGATTTCTACCGCGTTAAATTTCATCACGCCCGTATAGAACCCAACCAAACTTTTCGACAGTTTGGGTATACGCTTTAGAGACTTTTTCAACATATGGCTGGATTCTTTGAAAGTTCCCCACGAGTATGAAACGTTAGTAGACTTCTTTCTGAAAGACCAGCGGATGGCCTGGCTTTCTTCTGAGCTTTGTTATTTTGTGAAGGACCGGAGGTGTTCCACCTTCAAGGAATGCATCAGCCCCTTTATGTGACGTGCTGAGAAAGAAGTCCCCAGAACACCTTGTCTGGTCCCCATTAGCTTTTTTCCACTTCGAACAGCTGTAGGGAAAATTAGCTTTCGCCCTTATCCTCCGGCTTCCCAACCCTAACAAGACATTTGGTATCAGAACCGTTGCCAGTAATAAAGGGTTAGTTTGCATTTCATTCCTTTATAGCGATGAGGACAATAGTTACCCCGTCAGCTACGCTAGCCATAAGTTCTCCCGCGCGAGAAAAAATATGCCCTGATCGAAAAGGATGCTCTCACCATTATATTGGCATAGAGAAGTTTAGAATGTATTTATTAGGTAAAGAGTGCTTGTAGACACGGATCACAAGCCCCTTGCATATTTTCGAAATGTAAAAGGCAACAATGGTCGCCTTATGCGCTGGAGTGTATACCTCCAGGAGTATCAATTTAAAATAAATTATATAAAAGGATCCAAGAATTTGGTTGCGGATAGCTTGAGTAGAAACCCAATAGAGCATATCCATACTAATATAGGAAATATTTTGTGCTATTAACTGTTAAGTTTAATTTTGTTCCTTTTGTTTAAAATTTATATATTCGACGATAAGTTTCTTTGTTCACAAATCTAGAAATAGCTCTAAAAATGTAATATGATTATATAGAATTAAAATACTATATGAGAGCAGAATAGTCGAACTATTTTGGAGTGACTATTTTACCGTCAAGAGATTATTTTTTTTAAATGAATAGGGATACATTCAGTTTTCAACATAAATAAATCCTAAATATAACAGCTTTATAAACTTATGTGGGGTAATTGTATGAAATAAATTGAAAGGAAATTGAGTGAAACATATTGTAAATACGAACTGTTCACGAGCTACTGGACAAAGATCCATTTCTTTGAATATATTTGAACAGACTCTTGTCTAATCAACAACCATTTTTGCATGGCTTTCAAAAATTCTTTTTTTAATTTACCTGTATTCTGCGTAAACATTTCTTCTTGCTGCTCTACGGGACTTTTCTTGAACATAGGTAGCAATTTTTGGGAGGTGAGTCTATAGACGAACTATTTTGGAGTGACTATTTTGCCGTCAAGATATTTTTTTTTTAATTAATAGGAATGCATTCAGTTTTCAACATAAATAAATCATATAATAAAATATAACAGCTTTCAACAACTTATGTGGTGTAAATGTATGAAATAAATTGAAAGGAAATTTAGTGAAACATAATGTGAATACGAACTAGGAAGGAGCTACTGGACAAAGATCCATTCCTTTAGATAAATTTGAACAGACTCTAATCTAATGATCTAATGATCAAGAAATCCTTTTAACTATAACTAATTCTTAAATAATAGAGTTTCTCATACACAAGGGCTCTCACTTAAACTAATGTAGTATTGTTTTTTATAGCAACCCTCAATAAACCTTCGATTCCATTTGTACCTGATCATTGACTTTGAACGTCCTAGTAGCTTCTGTCCAACTTTTTCATCCTAAATCTTCAAAAACCATCATCTTTTTGTCTCTTGGTAAACTCACTAGCTAACGTTGATTAAAAACCTAGCCTTTTATCCAACTTCCGGCCCACCTAGATTGAGTTTTGGTTCATTTTTGGAAGATAACCTTGCTAAAGTCAGTTTTCATATAGTCTTGGGCTAAAAATTGATTTTTATTATCTTTTTGGTTTGGGAATCCTTATTAGTCTAATTCCTAATGGTTGAAAATTTATTGAGAGCCTTTTACATTGCTTCTCTCTAGAGCAAGTGAGATCTAGCAGCTTAAAAAATTGCATTTTTGCTAACATTAATGTTTTAACCACATCTCTTTTTGACTTCGGCGATAGTTTAAGGGATGAATGCTTGTAATTCTGGTTTAACTCTTTTCTTTCTTGGCTCGACGACATTATATATAATATTCTTCACACAGCGATGACCATAATTCAAATATTTTTAAATTGTCAGAGAAGTCTTTCTTGACGTAATTTCTTTAGGATATGTTTTCTTTTTAGGGAAAAGTTCATTAGTCCTAGCCATTTATTCAGATAATACATTTTGGACGGTTGTTATCTTTGAAGTAAATACTGCTGTGAGTAAGTACGAAATTTTACTAATTACATTCATAAACCAATCCTCAAAAAGTTTTAGAAACTTTTTTCTGATAAATAATGAGACGTTAAAGATGTATTGCATATAATCTCAGGAGAAATCCTTTTTAGGCACTGCGTTTTGGAGGTTTTACCGTAAGAAATTAAACGGACAGTGATTAATTAATATCATCAGACGGAGAAGATAATTCCGACCCACCAAAGGAAAAAGTTTAGAGGACTGACGAAAAAAAAATCATAGAAACAAAACAAGTATAAAAGAGGCTTTAAAAGAAATCAATATAAAGAAATATAAATATTTTATCTATAGTGGCAAAAATAGTATTGCAGAATTGATCGCTCTCTTTATTTAGTTAAAATAAGATAATTAATTATAGAATGATTAGCATTTAGCTTGGTAAGCCATGCAAATGATATTAAATCAGAATGAATTTTCCTGCTTTTTACGTCTTTTTAAAATTTGAACAAAAGACATCGTCAATGCTAAAAAAATATATAGAAAACCTTAAATTATGTATATAAAAGTTTTTTACAGATGTGAAAAATTTGTAACATTAATTTAAATTTTGAAGCCTTTTTAGTTAGTACGGCAATGCAGAGAGGAAACTAACGAGGGGAAAAAATATGAACTAGGAAAAATAATTAATGAAACTTCCAAAAAGACGTGAAAACAATTACAACTTTAACATACTAGTTAATTTTTTATTATATTTAATGTACATAATAAAAAAAAAGTTATAATCAGAGAAAGCTGAAGTTTTTAAATTTAAATAGACTTTAGCCTCTTTAGGTCTGAAAAGTTGCCTTACTTATCAAATATCTTAAACTTCTGGACCTTGACTTAGAAACATATTTTGAGAGATGATTTTGAAAGTTTAAGACCAGTACTTCCAAATCTACTCATGTACTACTGCATAAAGCGGTAGTAAATCGTGTGGCTTGTTGTGCCCATATATGATACCGTGGTACTGCGCGTACAATAAAAACTATATAACTTTGGATCGCATCATCCGATTTTTAAATCGTTAGTAAACACAATACACGGAAACAATTCATTTTGTTTTTCGGATTGAAAACAAAGCATAGAAAGGAAAAGAAGATATTTTCATTTATTGAAGGTTTCGAATCAAACAAGAACTAAACTAAGTTGTTTCTGATAATTGATTTAAGGCAACTCTTATGGGCAAAATTAGGTCAAAAATTCAAATTCTCAATGAACAACTCTTAACGTCGAACATAGGTCAGATTTATGCTTAATGAAGGACGGTTGGAATGATATTAATTTTTACTTTGAACTCACTATAGCTAAGGAAGCTTAATCCAAAGTTATAGATGGTCTGTTTTGGTTTAAATTTGACGTGAAGTGATTAACTTCTTGACTAATTTTAAGTAAAGAATAGAATTGACCTCCGTAGTTGTTATCCATTTAAAAATAAATAGATAAGTTTTTTTACCAAAATTCCAGAAGCCAAAACCTCTGAGTAACTGGTCAAACATCAAAAAACCTACGCCGTATTTTTAGTGTAAGAAAAGATCTAATGGTCTTTCTATCTATTACATTCGTCAAATATGGTTTTGGTTTAGTCCGGAAGGCACATATTCTCTAGATATTACAACTTGATGAAGTTAACATTCACATTTCAAATACGTCAGCCTTGCCTTCTCTTGATGTGAAAGTAAGCTATTATTTTCTCACAGTGGCAATATTTAATTGGCACTTAATTCACACATTTTCGTGCCAAAACCCGTGTGTTACCGTTCTTAATAGAGTCATATCTTTTTTGTGTATTTAAATTTTTAATCTCTAATAGGCACTTTCCGCGCCTAACTAAAGGCGTGAATGATGAACAAAATGCCTAAAAACACCATTATTAGTGTTTTTTACTACAAAAAACACTTGGTAAGTTTTTAAAGTTTTACCTAGGAATGATTCTACTCTAGTCCGGAAGCAGGGGAAGAATAAAATATATTTCAGTTTAGATGAACGTTATTTTCCCATTATTTACATTATATACTCATATAACGCTATGGACATGTTTTTATAGTAGTTAAAATGAGAAAAAAACATTCAAGTGGATATTTTTCAATTTAACTTAATGCTTTAGGGTCTTTTTTCGAAACAATAAATTGCGTATTTTTTTAGGATTATAAGAAAGAGGAATGCGAATTTCAAAATTCTTGATATATTTAGATATTGAATGACCGGAAAAAACAATATTTCTTTAATTAAATCGTTTGCTTGTATTGAGAATGAAATCCACCTCTCCTACGAAAATTTAAACATATTTTTGTGGACCAGGTCTCATCTCAGGTAGTCCGAGTTGGCCATATAAGTGAATATCACCACCAATCTGTTCTGCACAAAGATAATTCAGTGTTCCCAAGATTGAGTCAAAGTGTTTGAAATTATCATCAATTGTCTGATTTTCTCAAGCCAATTAAATTTTTCCTAGATATGTTAAATGTTCTTTAATACAGGTTGGGAAGTGTAATGTAGTCTAGTCATAGAATCTGTTCTAAATTAATATGATACATAAAGAGATGCATGTACGCCTCTCACCAAATGCATATCGACTTATTATTTCTAGAATTCTGTTAAAGTTATAGGACCCCTAAAAAATTAATTTGTTTTTATCCTCCTATTTATACCTGTATGGTAATATTAAATTAATTTTCCTTTAATTGTATTATACTTTCTATTCTTATAATCATTTTCAACCTTAGTAGCATTTGGAACCTTTTTTTTCTATTTCTTCATACATAAACTGTTTACTTTATTTCATTATAGACACATTAATTGCCTTTGTTTCTCCTTTACGTCTCTTTTAATGAGTTTAAAACCCACCCCTCTTCGCAATTATTTTCAACTCCTTATCTCCATTCTTTTTCAATAGCAATTTTCTTCGTGAAGAAATAAAAAGGTGAACGAAAACAATTACGAGAATAGCCTCAAACCAGCTAAAAAAGGCATACATATTGCTAGTATTTATTCTAAATACCTCTAAGAAAAAATTAGTTACCACGGTGTGAATTTTTGTTTGCCTATAAAAACTCAAGGCGCTATTTTTTCTTTACATCCAAGCGTGGGAAAGTCTTCAGACTTTACTCCAAAACATTTCTCAACTTCGAACAGATCTTTTTTTGTTCTCCTGCTGTGTTCAAAGTTGGAAAGAAACGCGTAGCATATTAATAACATATACACTACAAAGGTATACACACCAATTGCTTATGTGCCTCGAGGAGCTTTGCGTGTGCCTTAACGGATATACGGACACAAAGAGGTGAATGGCCCCTTACAAATCGATACCAACCCATGACTACATTATCCATGCCTTCATTCCCCGAATTCAACGATAAGTAAAAGGATAACAAACAAATTGACTGCGGAATAATAGAGTTTACAATGTAGTTTTGAAATAAAATGAAGCTATCGACATGATTGCCGATATTCAAACGATAGGGGCTTCTTTCTCATAAAAGGTTTTTTGTTCAAAGAGGTTTATATCAACATTTTTCCAAC
The DNA here is from genome assembly GCA_963969495.1 of Ceratothoa steindachneri. Taxonomy (NCBI): domain Eukaryota; kingdom Metazoa; phylum Arthropoda; class Malacostraca; order Isopoda; family Cymothoidae; genus Ceratothoa; species Ceratothoa steindachneri. The sequence goes on along the minus strand of OZ018322.1, from coordinate 152,357,484 downwards.
AGATCAAAGATTATATGACCTTTGACTTTAGGGCGTATTTTGATTTTTAATAATTAAAAATATAATTATTTGTATTTTTAAATCCTCACATAGTTAGATATTTAATATCGGTTGTGTTAACGGGTAAAAACATAGTATAGAAGAAGGCAATCAAATAAATTACCAAAGAAAGGGATTTATTTTTTTACAGAAAAAATTTCAACTCTATAATAAAATATAAATTAACGCAAGATGATTAAATTCGGGCATCAGTATCTTTGTAAGGTTAAGCACAATCATGTATGTTTGTCAGTGTAGAAGGAAGCAGTTTAATGAATGTACCAGAATGAAAGGTGTAGGATAAAAATGTAAGCTTATTATAGTAGACTAAAATTATAATTGTAACAATAATACCATTTTTTAATACTTGAAATATTAAGATATAATAATTCTATTATTGAATGGCACTCATCAAAAACATGTATTTACAGAACGACTCTCGAACAACTAAACAAGTAGTTTACTTAAGAGTTAGGTATTCAAGGCTAGCTTGAAGGCACCAAAAGAGTGGGGTGTGGGAATAAGCAGATCACTGCACAGTCTAAGTGCAAATATAGAGAAAGATCACCCAATTCGCACAAACGAGTTTGCAATCATCCTTATTTTGCATACGAGCGCGAAGAATAAAGGCTAAAATGATAGAGCCATAAGATAGAATACTCAAGGGCCAGGATTGTCGAGGTATGCCTGGGAAGACTCGCCCGGCGCAAGAGCGCATACACAAGCACGTGCAAATAGCCGACCCTAGGCCACCTGCGATATGCTATGGGGCAATTAAAGGAGTGGGGGACTTCCTTCTTATTTTTATACAGAGAGCGATTGATGATTGTCCGGGATTCATCTAATGGCTTGCCAAGTTGCAATTCAAAGGATATATAAAGAACAAGACCCCAAAATATAATTTTAATATGTATAATAAATAGAGCAATATATGTATATATATATATATATATATATATACAAAAAAAGGGGGACAAATTACCCAATAAAGATAGTTAATTGGATTGTGACAATTTATAATATGAAAGAGTTAAGCGAGAGGAGCAAAATTAACGTTAACTCGAACAAGAGATTTTAATTACGATTTCGCGGGAAGTCAATTCAAAAGTAGATGCGGGTGACAATTGACGGGGTGTAATCAGGGGATTACAACACAAGATGGCTTTACTTTAAAGTGCAGTGATGATCTGAGGAGAAGAGGACCAACGGCACAGGTCTTTAAGAAGATACTTCAGGGAGTCCTAACCAGAAGAACTCGTAGATGGCCGAGTTTTGAGTATTTCTTGTTGAAGGACGAGATTTACTCTACTTGGGAAAGATGGAAACTCAAACACGACACGGTTCTGCGGCCCGGCATGGAGGCTGAGACACGAAGAAACGCGAGTCTTGAAGGTCGTCCAAGATGAGAGGGGGTTGCAAAGTTCTCCGAGAAGACGGTGGCTCGATAGTTTTTATCTGAACAGGAGGCAAAGCTTTATGAAGGGTAATCTGCTGGTCTGATCTTAATGACGAAATACGACTCAAAGAGGGGTATGGGACTTTGCGGGGAAACAAACTAAACGGTCTGAACGAAGGGACTGGCAGACTCTCAATCTCCTCGAGGATTAGCGGATTCAGGGTTAAACAGCCAGATGGCTGGTCCGATAGATATCCCCAAGGCATGGCCGTCCTTAAAGGACTCTCGACGTCAGTCTATTTAAACTTATTTTGAGAGAAAGAGTCAGATCGGACAGCAAAGTTTGTCTCATTATATGAGGGTAGGGTTAGTAGGGCTGCGCTTGTGGGGGAATATAGTTGCTTGGGAAGCATGGGGGCGAGAGCTCGGCGTTATCGCGGGGGAAGGGGGAGCTAGAAGCGCCAGAAAGCAAATACAGCTGAGTTGGGTGACTCAGCGCGGGACTGTTTCCTTCTCAAAAATTCTAAACCTTCCACGCTAAAGAGCACGTGGTTTAGAATAAAGGGGCTGAAATGGCTATTCCGAGGGGCTTCCTCTCAGGCTGTTCCTCTTAGGGCATCTCCTCACACGCCTTCCTTTTCGAAGATAACATTTTCCTGATACGTAGAGGAGGGAAAAGGGCATCCCCAAACATGATGGGATCGTGTATTGGAAAATTTTGACCAGGGTCTACAGGTGTACAATAAGATCGGGCCTTTAAATTTGAGTCGACACAGCGGTCACCAAATGAAAGAATGCTTTTCTTTGAATTCCCGACGCAGGGTATATTTATAGAGGTATCGTCGCTAACCGGCGAACAAAAAAAACAAAATAATTAAATTCTAGTAATAGTTAAATTTATTAGTCTCAAAGATATCAATTTAAATAAAGATTCATTCATTGAAATGTTAGTGGAACCATATTCAATACAAAAAAAAAGAAAAATACAACGCGAATATAAAAAAAGCACAAAGGACAAATTTGTACAAAACAACAAATTTTTACAGGTAAACTAAGGAGCATAAATGTTCACAGTTAGTGCGGATTTCTATTATTATTAAAACGGGGCAAGTGTCGTGGTGCAACTACTCTATACCATACACTACTCCTATATTATGTTGGGGGGTGACTTAATCACCTACTGCAACGCGAACCTTGAAAAACTGTTCACAGGGATTAACGACCAACTATGATGTCACACTTGAGGGGTTGGGTTTCAAATCCTTAATAATGAGACAGAGGGCATAAATGGTTGGCGAGATGTACTTTGATAGGCCGAGAGTATGGTCCAAGGTTAGTTAATGATGAAACAACAAAAATATAATTTTATTTACACAGATCAAAAGTAAAATAATAATAGGTAAGGGAACGATTTAAATTGAAAGAGTCTCTTGATAATTATTATAAAAGAGGGGGTTCTCAAATGGAATTAATATAACTAGGCTCAAATCAAAGGGAGGGTGTTTCAGTCTTACGGGTCGATGACTTCGAGGAAGGTCTTTCTTGCGATGTGGCAAGTGTGGGACGATCCAAAGAGGCAAGTGGTGCTGCGATCCAAATAAGGCAGGTGAAACACGATCGGAACCAACCTTCCGATGAAGATAGCCAAACTTCAAAGATGAAGTTCGACGATGAATGTGAAAATTCTCGTAATTCCACTGAAAGAGGAATCTTCTTTTCCTCAAAGGTAATTGATGAGGATTTCCTTTGGTTCGATTAAACGAAGGGAAACTTGTGCAAATTCAAAGGCTTGCCGTTCAGACAAACTACCAATTGAGTTAAGGAGAATCACGGCTGAAGAAGTCTGCTGTCTAAAGAATGCTCACGAGACGAGACTATAAGGACGGACTTGAGGTGCGGGCTGGACTCGTCGAACTACGGAATAACCGGAGTATTTCTATGCTCGATTTTGAATGGGAAGGGAGAGTTTGTAAAAAGGAGTCACAAGGTCCAGGCATCTTAATCTGGAGGCGGAGTCAATTTATCATTTAGCAGGAATGGGCGAGACAGAGCTGATTTTTCACAGCTCGTCAACGGAGGGAGAGGAGGCTTGGGACAAGTTCGCAGAATTAGAAAATATTTTGCCAACGTGCTCAGGAGTCGAAAATTCGAGAATATTCGAACAGTAAATGACGTCGTCCATGGCGAAATAAGCTAGTACGTGGTCTCCGATAAACAGAGGGATGTCAGAGGTTGTTCTTTTACAGTAAGGACACACACTCGATTATATACAGGGGAGTACAACGCTTAACACAGTTTACTTTTCAGCGGGAGGATCCTCCTCCCGACTCCTAGTTATACATTCTGCAACACAGTTCTCTGTCCATTTTATGTATACTTTTTGGAACTGGTATTCCATTAGAATTAAACTACAGCCCATACGTCTTCTGTTCTGGCTTTTACAAATTTTTAAATAAGATAATGAGCCATGATCGGTTTTGATCACAAAATCCCTACCTAACAAATATATTTTGAATTTCTGCACGCTCCACACGATCGCTAGAGTCTCAAGTTCTATTGCTAAGTAGTTCCTTTCGCGTGACAAGAGTTCCGGCTGGCATACGCAATGGGATAACTATTGCCATCTTCTTTATACTGTAGCAAAACGTAACTGATGCCTTCACTACATGCATCCGTTCGTATTCCAAATGGTTTGATCGTGTTTGGATTCGGGAGTCGAAGTATGGGTGCGGACGTTTTTTTTCCTGCAGCTGATGAAAGTGGCCGGTCGCCTTGGGGCTCGCTACGAAGGGTCTGGGGAGTATTTCTTCAGCAGGGAGCTAAGGGGTGACGCTAAAGCGGCGAAATTCTGGCCAAAGCCTCCTTAAAAGAATGTCGATCCGAGAAAAGAGCGTAACTGTATTTTTTTTTGTACGGGGAAGGGGAATGTCGGCGATGGCCTTCAACTTTTCTTGCTGGGGTGCTATTTAATTTTCACCAATGTGGAAACCGAGGTATTTAAGGTGCCGTAGGCAAAATGGCACTTGCTGGGGCATAAAGTGAAATCGTGTTCACGAAGCCTATTGGGAAGGAAGCGTAGGGTGTTTAGATGTTGGTGCCATGTGCGAGTGGCCACGTAAACGTTATCAAAATAAAAGGAAATGTTATTCATCCCATCCAGTATCCGGCGCATCATGCGATTATAGTTACTACAGGCAGTAACTAAACCAAAAGGAAGACGCCTAAACTGCATAATTCCCTTTTCTGTGAGAAATCCGGTGTATTTCCGGGAATTAGCCTTAAGGGCGAGTTAATAGGAGGCCTTACACAAGTATATCTCTAAAATAAACTTAGCGTCTTCAAATATATTTATGGCTCTGGTCTATCAAAGGGATAGTTTCCGCGTCGAAAACTGCTACGGCGTTCAGTTTTCACAAAGATTGATCTGGCTTTCTGACGATAACAATGACAGAGCAATAATCCGACGTGGAATGTTCAATGATCCCTAATTAAGCAAGTTTTCTACTAGAGCGTTAAAAGTAGGACGGAAGTGAACGGGAAAGAGGTATGGTTTAGACAGAATACGCTCGTAGATGGTTAGGGCTATATCATGCTCAAATTATAAAGAGCAACCAAGCTTCTCAGAAATTACATCATTGAATTCAGTTAACAAAGAGCCAATTGCGTCTTCTGAGGAGGTTTCAGCTGGGGATTTGAATCGAGTTCCGGGGCGGAGGTTTCACGGGAATTGGGAGCAAAGGGTGAGGGTAGTTATTATCAGACTCGAGACATACAGTTCGAATTAATTTAAGTGGCTTCAATTACGGCCTCTTCGTCAAGGGCAATTTTATTATTAATACAGGCACGGTGGTGGTAGCGCTTAAGCAGATTTACATGAAACAATTTTTACCCTGAGGGGGGCGCTATTACGTAAGCCACGGGGCAGCCCGCTTCTAGGATTGGGAAGGGGCCTTTCCTTTGGAACAAGAGATTATTTGTCTCGATGGGTAGGAGGAGCAGCACCTCGTCACCGGGAGTAAATCGCCTTTCTTTTGAACTAACTTCAAAATAGGTCCTATACATTTCCAACTTTAGATCAGTATTTTAGTACGTTATATCGGTGCGTTGTTCCGAAGGGTCCCTAAGGTCTAATGCGTAAGAATATGAGGGAAATATTGTGTGCGAATAATTCAGCATTGATTACTGGTTGCATACTCAAATAAAAAAAAGTAGGAACAGAATTCAATGTAGCCCGCCAAGTTATTATAGGAGAAAGTTTATTTTATATTGTTCTCATTATCCTTTCCTGCAGCATGATAAAGAGATTGAGCCTCTGTTCTTCATCTAATAAAACTTTTCCAACAAATATCAGACATGTTATTTGACCAAGACAATATGCTGCCTGATTTTAAATATAAGCATGCCTATATTGATCATAGAAGAAAAGTTTGTTTTTTAATCATGGACTTCATTATACTTATAAGTTACTTTCTGAAATTCTATTAACTATTGTTGTTGTTGAAGCATTTTTTTGAAGCATGCGATACTGAATGAAAACTTCATTTGCTCACTAGACCTATCCTTTGTTGTTCAATTTCAACAAGCCATATACGGTGCTTCAATTTGATAAAGCTGTAACTGAGAGGAATTTTGTCTCTAACACTATATTTTAGGATGGTAATTTTTGGACTGTTTGGAATTAAGAAAAAAAATCCCTTAAATTACGTGTGACTATGTTATTGTGATTTTACTAAAAAAATGTAAAATAAAAGTTTTCCTAAGAGTTCAGAAAAAATATCATTATCGAATGTTTTGTAATTAAAAACATTACAAACGTGAAGTTCAGAAAAAAACATTAAAATTTAAGCATAGCTGTTCTTTTGTATTTTTTTCGTATATTAAACCAAATGTTGAAGGAAAAAATAGTTTTGAGAGTTGTTTTTTTGCCGTGTTTCTGAAGAATTCCACTAAAGTACTTTTTTTTGCTTTCGGTCTATGAAATAAGCATGAATCTGAAAAAAACTTAGACCAAGAGTAAATTATTAGGAGATATGTACTGGAAACCTTTTAATTTTTTCAATACTGAAGCCGTTGCTAGAGCCAGATAGACCGAAGGACTGCCTGCGAAGCACAAGCTTCGGCTGTAAGTAAGAGTGGGGAAGCAGCTCCCTTTAAGAAATTATAAATATGGTAATAATTTCTTTTCCGTATACAGGTGGGGGCGCAAGCTTCTCCTGTAAGGAAGAGAGGGAAAGCATCTCTTTTAGAACCTTCGAGAAAAGAAAACACCGAACAACTGTTCTAATCCATCATAATTCATTTAGAGAAAGCCTTTTCGGTTCTTATAATGTCCTCTCTCCCTGAATCCTGATTCTTTCCACGTGAATGAATGCAATGTGCGAGTCATTTTAGACACCGGATCTTTCACCACTCTAATGCATTAAGAGACTGCTCTCGTATGCAGGTACCAGTGGTCCTCATCCATCTCCTAAACTCTCACCTGCTGGTTCCAAGCACCACACCCAGGTATACCACCTCAGCCGATGGGATAAGCCACGTGAGGGGGTGGTGTTTACATTGGACTACCAAGCTAGGTGAAGGAGCTCCCTTTAGCAGCCAACGGCGAGCTGGGTGGAGGAGATCATCTACTGATCCAATGGCTAAGTGTAGGGGACAAAACCTTTAAAATCACGAGTGGAGCCACGAAGACGGATCAGTACGCTGTGTTCACTGACTCTGGCAGCTCCTGCAGCCAACCTGATACCAAACGTACTACTTTGCTTCCTTTGGATAACACCGGCGAGGACAAGAAGGAGATCTTGACGATTGCGCAACCCAGGATCTCTGTACACTCCAACCCAGGCTTCTGCCCTGGAGAATTCACTCCAGTGCCGCTGTCCCAGCTTTTACCGTTACAGCCGGCGCTGCAGTTTCACCACAGACTGACTTCCATGGTGCAATCTTCATTGTCTTTCGAGACAGAAAGATGCCAAAGAACGAAAAGTAAATTCTACTAAATGGCATCTAGAAGGAAATGCCAACAGAGTGACACCAATCAACGATTTTTTGAAATATTAAATATCTTTTACAATTTCCGTCGTAGGCAGCACTGTGTTCCTTGATTAGTAGCTGGCATCCGTCAATATCATAAATTGGAATAGAAAATAAATAGATACATCTTTATATTTTATCTAAATTTATTTAACTATACAACATAGATGTGTCACCTAAATCTAAACATAGCAATACAAAACATTTTACGAATATCCATTGTTACTTTTATGAAAAATTTTACCTCTGCTATTTTAAGTAAAGTTAGAATAATTCCTCGATCCTTGAAAGGAAAAGTAAATTAAAGTGTTTTAGTCTCAAAAATTTACATCATCAGCTAAATAATTATTCTCTTTATATCTGTAGTCAAAATGTGAAACTTATTCGTATATTTAAAAAAATAATCGGTAAAATAATTATTGTTAGATAAAAAATATACACAAACAAATTAAACAAACACAATTAAACTAACAAAGAATTAATCCACGGGATAAAAAGGAGAAATATGATGGCACTTAGTTTAGGGTTAAATTAGTTTATATGAACCTTAACTTAACCAATATTATCTTAACCTAGTTCAATCCTAGGTATCATTATACATTATTGTTTTTTCTTAATCTTATTATTAATTATATATTATTTAATGAACAAAAATCTAACCAAATAGATAATAACCCCTACCACAGGGGATATTTGTCTAGGATTGATCTGATTTATAGGTAGCGATAAGTCATAATATTTACTTTTTACCATCCGCTCTTAGGCAAGTGGCTTAGTATGGGCTTACATATGGACACTTTAATACTGCTCATTACTGGAAAGTATTTTTCAGTGATTCCTAATGTGGTGCCTAAGAAAATTATGGTGGATGTTGGTGTAGGATCCAAGACTATTATTTTTAAAATGAACATCAATCTGTTTTTTTATATATAATTTGGTTAAATGTCAATTTTGGCAACCCAAAATCAATATGAAGTTAGATGAAAATGATTCATTAGTAGATTTAACTCAGTCAATTCAACTTGCTTGTCGCTGGGATTTGTGGTTAGTTGTGATTAAGAGTAAAATATTACCTCTCTCAGTTGCTGTTCTGAGCGGCTAAATTAACCAAAAGTAAATAATGGGATCATGTTACTTATATGCTTCTATATCTTTCTCACTACTTTTATGCTGCCCTTTATATTTCATTACTTTTATGGTGGGCTATATTTTTTCCTCATTACTTTTATTGTGTACTTTATTTTTCATATTACTTTTATGCTGCACTTTATTTTTTCATTACTTTTATGGTGTGCTCTTTTTATCATGTTACTTCTATGGTTCTCAAAAAATTTGAGTTTGAGCTATAAGGTAATGACAACAATAATCATCTTTACTTTTATTAAAAGAAATTAGTACCCTCCCCCCCCAAAAAAAATAGTAGAAATTATTATATTTTAGTAATCAGTTTTATTGAATAGTAACTTTAAATAAAAGTTGTTAGATGGATTATCATTATATCGATCTCACAACATTAATTCCTGTAAATTTATTTGTATTTGTGCCGATGTGCACACATGTAATTAAGCTACAAAATTAATCGAATGATTTAGTGTTTTTTGCTAAATCCTAAGCCTTAAATATTCCTGTATGTTTTCCACGGAATGATAGATATAATAGAACATGGTCGAACTAGTTTTTCAAAAAATTCACTGGTCAACAGTTTTTGAGAAGTTGTGTGTGCTTCTTTAATGAGATTAGTTAATTCTTATGTATTTTTATGCACTGAATCCAAATATCACCTTGAAAAATGCTCATTTGCTATAGGTTTAAAGATACGCGGCATGTAATATTTGAGTATTTTATTATAACGTACAGTATGTGGTATTATGTTTTAAATTCTAATCCATATCAACTCTTTTCCGTATTGCTTGACGCTTATAGTGGGCTGAAGAATCATCTCTTTCCAATGTCCAGCAATAGTCTGCAATCATTTTTGTGCTCCATTTACCCTGGTACCACTTTTGTATGTTTAAAATATCTTAGTGAAACGTTTCCCCATGTTCCTCACTAACTGCTCCACAGTTCCCTGGAAAAAAAGTGTAAATGTTAGTCTAAAAGTGGATTTTGACTGACATGTTACATCCCATGTTCTTGTAAACCTTGATCAGGTTTTCCACCAATTCTTCATAGTTTCCTTCCCTTCTGTTTTCTTGAAATCGCTTCGCCACTAACTTGAATGCTTCACAATCAGCTTTCTTTTCCTCATGAAGAGCTGATTGAAAGTCATCATCTTCAAGAAGATTTCGAATCTGAAGACCAATGAGAACTCCCTCTTTTTTTCCCTAGCGTCACTAAGTGAGGGGAGTTTTAAAGTTAAATACTTGAATCCATTTCCAGATTTGTTCATAGTTTTTACCAAGTTTTTTAGGAGCCCGTGTTTTATGTAAAGTGGGGGTAGCAAGACACTTTTAGTTCAGTAAAAGCTGGATGTTAAACATTTTCATCCCAGGATCGAATGTTTGGCAACATGGCCAGTCTCTCCTGATATAGTGGATACTGCTTGCACGGCTCTGCAATTCACATAGAAAGCGAGAGTACTCGATTCATCTGCCCTGCGAACCCATCAAAAGAGCAAAAAACTTCAAATCATCACAGAGCTGCCATTGACATTCATCATATTTTATTTATTCCAACATATGCTTTATATTCTCATAAGTTTCTTTCATATGTCGTGCATAACCTAAATGAAGTGATAGGTTACTATTGCCGTTGTGCAGCAAGACATCTTTTAGACTCGTTTTTGATAAATTAATAAACATTATCCAGTATCTGGGCTCGTATTCAATGTCAAGAAGTTCCATCAGACTACTAAAATTGTTGCAGGCCACCAAATCACTTTTCATTAAGAAGAAATTGTTGAACTGAAGCTGACGGTCACGAAATTTTGAAATTTCCACATAGGCTGCTAGGAGATTCTACTGTTGAAGCCGAGAGCCTAGCACCTCTGGGTAATTCTTGTGTAGTTGCAGATCCCTGACAAGGTCATGGAGTTCCTCTTTTGTTATGAGATGTGGCCTGGATGAAGGTCATCCTTCTATGCTTCCTCCTCAACACTTTCCTCATCTAAGTTGAAAGATACCGAAGTTTGTGCATCAGGAATATGCAGATATTCTTCTCGATGTGAAACTGGACGAATAGAAGATGGAATGTCTAGATATTCACTGGACTCCTTCTTCTTCTATGACAAGCCCTTTTGTACTGGAGGTACCATGCAGAAATAACGATTGTTGCTATGATCCGTTGGCCCCCAACACGTCATTAGCACACCAAAAGTTAGTCCTTTCCTCTTCCTGTTTAACCATTGGTGAAGGTTAGTAGCACAAGTTGTGCAGCATATGTCAGGAGCGCAGTTCTTATCTTGGTCACCAATATTGCATATGAATTACAGGTGATATGCCATTCTATGTAACCATACCAGTTATATTTCGCTTTTGTGATTCAAAGAACACCCCAACACAAATATATCAGAAGTTATCTGCCTTATTTACACAAGTATGAGGCCTCTAAAAGAAGAAAACAACAAATAATTATAAGATAAACAAAAAATTTTATTCATAATTATCATTATAATAGAGAGCATGACAGCTTAGCAGAAGTATTTATATCATTCAGTAGGAAAAGAAAGTTCATATAAAACGCTTCACATGTATATCAATACCTCGCCCAGTGAATATTTATTATAAGTTTAAAAAATGTTTGACTAGGAAAATCACTTACCTTTCATCACAAAATGTAAAACTGCTCAGCACAACCACCCACTATGACTGCTGGAACAATACTGAAGGGCAGTGAGACTTTGAGTGTCATAAGAAACACACTTCCTCAAGCCTGTTGGAACCTGTTGTGTCACGTTGGTGTACCCTGAAAAGTAGAGCTAACAAATAATTTTAACTATGATATTCATTATCAGCGACCTAAAATTAGTTGTTAATTGCTACTCTGGTCTCGAAAACATTTTGGTTGTTGACCAATGTAATTATCACAAGTGTTGCTGCTTTCGAACTCGGTCACCCGTTTTAGGGGTGACGATGTGTTACCTGTGTATGGGTGTTGAGCTAAGGTAGTTGAGGAAGCCTTACAGTCAAGTTTGCTCTTACTCCAACGTGTTATGGCATTTACTAAACTTGTAGGCTGGGTTCGAATGGTAACCTAGTTATTGCTTGGCAGAAGGAAGGACTCGGAAGAGAAAATAGTGGTTTTGTAAACTTTAATCTCGGCTTAGGACTACCTAAGTTTGGGCAAGCGAAATCGTTGAGCCTTCCGTTGTTCGTTTGTGCGCTCTTGCTTTTGGAGCTGACTATCAGGTTTAATGTTCATTGTTTCATGTAAGTCTACTTCTGCATCAGATTTTTCGGACTATGAACGGATGGATTAAGGACGAGGAACGGACTAGGTATACTAATAATAAATAACGCTACTTATATACAAATAAGAATGAGAATAATAATAATGTTTCTGCCTGTCTTTTTATACCACTTTTATATTTTGCTCATTTTCTGTTTTATACTAGAATTATATTAATTGATTTAGGCTAAATAATAAAATTATTTATTCCAACCCTAGCTTCTCTTCCTCTTAATCTAAACGCGGGGCGGAGGTTATCTAGTGCATGTGTTCTCTACTATGACTGCTGGGCAGAGTCAAAGGGTGCGTGCATGTTCTGTGTAAGCTCGTGTGCACTGAAGGAGTATTTGCATTTGGACATTTGACCGAACTTATTAAGCCGACACTCATAGCAAGATTGATTCCATCCTTTAACAGGTTCATGTAAATTCTGGCCGGTCAGATCTGATTCCGTTTTATGTGTGTCCAGATGTTTTCTACTGCCTCAGTTATCTGTCTAGAGACCTTCCGCTTAAACATGTTTCCTCATGTGTGTATGTTTGTACATTCGTGTGGGAAAAAACGATTTCTCTTGCATCCTTACAACAAACTCTGTTTTTCATTGCTAGATTTTAAATTGCGATATAACATTCTTCACAAGTATTTGCTTTGTTCTACATTAGTTCATTGTTATAACATGGCATAATATTTCAGTCTTCGATTTTTGTGCGCAATTTGTTAGGTTCCTTGTTGGGTCTACTTTACCTAGCAATTTAGCGCCATACTGCATCTCGCTTCTCAACACTTTCCAAATTACCCATGGAAGTATTTGTTGATCTTTCCATAATTCATCCTGGGCGTTGCTTACTTCTATGCGAGAAACAGGACTCATATAGATATTTGAACTATGATTCTCGGCTCTCTTAGAGATATGGAGATAGTTTAAAATATTTTGTGTATACTTCTGGAAAAAATTGTATTTATCCACCATGACTCTCAAAGAAGAATGTGCTTTCAAATATGCTTGCCTTTCACTTGATTCTATAGCCATAAATATACTAGATGTATGCCTTACTGAAGAATGAAATGAGACCTCTGAAAAAATAATTCTTACGTATAGACACTGTTGATTTGCATTTTTTGCATTGCTAATTTTGACATATCCATTGAAATTTATCTTTTATATTAGTTCGTTTATTTAAAGTTGTATACCCTTTACAAGATTAAAATTTCACATTTGCTATTGAAATTGCTTTAACTTGCATCTACTGTATCACTTTCTTGGTCTCGTCACTAGATAAAATTGTCGATCCATTGCTTTAGGGCTCTAAATGTGAATTGAAAATAAAGTCTGATTAATAAATATCTACATATTAAAAAATTGTTTATCTTCTTGTCATTTTTGAGATTCTAATTGCTGCATTACTTTTATGGTGCTCTTTATTTTTCATTAGGTCATCGTCCTAGAAATTTTGCGAACTATAGAAGTAACATGATCCAATAACGGAAGGAAAACAAGGGGAACAGAGTGAATAGAGCAGCCAGTGAAATACCGATGTCTGCTTTATATTTCAGCGTCACTAGGCTATTTGAAATAATGATTGAGAAGGATTTATTACCCAGTATTAAACAAAAAAAGTAAAATTAAAAAAAAGAAAAAGACCTTTATTCCGTTAATTTGGATTATGCAATCATGCAATAAGTTTGTTTTACCTAGACAATTCAATTGACAGTTCGAATCTCGGTCCGGAATCTTAAAAACTTAAAGAACTGATACTATTTACTAAGGAGGTACTTCCGTGATTGCGCATCACAGTGGGGACGGGTGGGTGGAGCTGGTAGCCATGACCAGCAGTCCATCAAAGAGAAGGATAACTCTGATTTCAAAACCATGACAACTCCTGAACTGCAGAACAGACGGGCGAGGTTTTCATCCAAAAGAATGAACGGGTTGAAGGCGAAAGAAGGCTGCAATCGTCTCGATTTAACCCCACGCTTTTGACCCAGCTGAAGGGTTGGAAAGTGTGTGGACTTACTGAAGGTGCAGCAGTAAGTACACTTTTAAACAAACTCACGCACAGGCGTCTTCATAAATGTCTGTTTTATGATAATGAAGACTCTTATCTCTGACCTCAAGGAAATGCCACGACGATAACGAGTTTTACCTAGTATGCTGTTCCATTGATTTAGATCAGTGGATGTCAATCAAGATGCCACCAGAGTGACCAAGAAATCATTTTTATAATACCTAACTTGCAAAAGAATATGCATTTTAAACATTTATAATAAAAATCGAAGTACACTTGAAACTATTTTAAAACTAGCTTCTCTGCATTGTTCAACATGAAAAAAAAGAAAAGAGAACGATTGCAGATGGTTCTCTTGTTAACTATACATCCTAAAATTAAAGAATTCTGTGGTACTGCTCCAGCTCAACTATTCAATTAAACTTTTAAAAGTAAGAAGCTTTTTCAACTTTTTATGGTTTTTTTCCATTAAATTAGATTAAATGTCAATTGGGGTTCATTTTGATGTGATTTCCACGTTATTAATTATTTTTAAGTTAAGTATTTTATATTGGGGTGAGACTATCATAAAAGGTTGAAAACCACTGTCTTAGGCTAACCATTCCTTCGGGATTATTATGGCTACATCAGTAGAGGTAGATAAAAATATTTATTACAACAAAGACACAATGGAGCACAGCGTTTGTCCTAGACTAGCTACTGCGCCAGTGGCGTATAGAGCATAAACGAAAGTCTTTTGCATTTTACTGACAAAAAAGTAATATAGCGATGCCTATATTAAAGGCCATGATTCCTATCCACATTCGGTTCTCTTGTTTTACTTCTTCTCCATATCCACTGTAGGCTTAGCTCTTCTTTCTTATTTTGACTTCGTTTTAACAAGCCATTTAGATCTAGACAGGCTGATGTAGCCTTAATTTAAGGCTACATACACTTCTATATCTCCATTATGTTTTACATTCTTTACTTTCATATATATATGATATCCCTTTAACCTGATTTTTATCATTGTTTAAAATGAGGAAACCGAGCAAGATGAAAGTTCCTGAATATTAAGTGTATTTTTTAAAATTTAGATTTCTTCTCTCAGTGTACGATGAGCGCGCACCATTTTGATTATTGTGCCATTAGACGTTGACCCATGAGTGAACAAAGGTAAGCGGGCTGGAAGAACACTTCGTTGGTAAAGCATCTAAAAGATTTAAATTTAAACTATCGCAAAGTTAGAATAATTTAGACTATTTTAAATCGCTGAAAGAAAAGTTTAAAAATCGTTAGACAAATGTACTTTATTATTCGCTGCAAAAAATGCCCGTCAAAATCGCACCCTTTTTCATAGCAGAGTATGGAAAGAATCACAATATTTGCTCCAACACAATAGAAGATATGAGGCAACATGTGGCACAACGGCTAATTTCGAAGATGAAATCACCGAAATTCTCAATACAAAAGGAAGAATTCACCTTTCAGAACAGTGAGGCTCTATTTTTGCCATATGTAAGGTATATTGCTAAACAGGGAGGAGTCTCAAGAAAAGATATTGTTCTGTGAATCATTTGAAATAACCATTAAAGCAGTTGATATCTACAGCAAACTCAAAAAATATTGGAATGCATACAAAATAATAAAAGAGAATTAAGTTGGGTAAGAAAATAAGATACTTAAAATTGACTGAATAACTTACGCATTGAGTAATCCATCGATTAAATTTAGTTGCCCAGAAAATTTCTCCTATTCTTAACAAGATTCTGCCATCTGGAGTCTAGTGAGTCAACAACATTATAGCAAAGGCCAACTCCGACAGTTTTATTAAGCAATCATTTGTGGATCAGACTCTAGAGCATGTTCGATTATTGCTCTATACAGAATCCAGATTGCTTTCAAAGGGAAACTGCTTCGAAGGTTCATGGAAGGATAAGAGCAGTCTTGGGACTTTTTGAATGATAAACATGAAATGAAGTTCCTGTCAATAACAGACAGAAAAGCATATGTCATCCATTTAACAAACATCTTAGAGACACTATGCAACTTCAACAAGCAATTCCAATGAGCAAATATAACTCTTGTTTTTGTTAAAACAAATATTTTGGGATACACCAAAGTTCTTAAATTATGTCAAAGAAATACTTCTACGAGAAATTTTGCTCACTTCTACTTGTTGAATAAATGTGTTGAATAAATTTGTTAAATCAATTATGTAATGAGTCGAATGGAAAGATCATTTTTATTGCAATATCTTTAGAAGATTGCAAAGATTAACGAATCCTGAACAATTTTTCCAAAATTTTTTTTGTTTCATATTTTGGCTTAGCACATTCTAAGTTCTAAAAAAGAATTTTTTAGCAGTTCCCATAATTATTGTGGCAATCGCTTGTTTCTAAATTATTTACTATCAACATCGTTTATGACAAGCAAACTTTAAGACCCTTTTGAAACGTCAGAAAATTGAAACTCACAGAAATCAATCCAATAAAGCAAAATAATGAGACTTGAATATACAAACAGACGAATAATTATACATCATATAATTTAATAATTTTCAAATCATGTAGTTTGAAATATATTTAAGCCTCATCCCCGCCTCTCACTAGTTTTATATATATATTTTAGTTTCTCGAAGGATGTCAAATAACGTTTAAGAAATGTCAGAATAAAATGCATTACACAATAAACCATCTTTCCTTTTCTTCTAAGAAATTGAATTTTAATGCCAAAAAGATATTTTGTAAATTACAAATGATATCTTTGAAGAATAATAATAATATTTATAAAAATAATGTTAATAATAATTTCAAGGGTTCAAAAATAATATGGGAGTGTAATGAACTAAATTATCTTTTGTTTTATAATGAAATTAAGGATAAACATCTAACGTGTTAACGTATGGACGTAATTCATATTGATGAGAATATAATCATTATTGTTAGAAAGAAAAGACAGAAAACTTTTATATATTAAGTTTTTAAAAATCTTACATAAGTTTGAGGGTAAAGAGACTTTGAGATTAGCGTAAACCAGGCAAATTTGCACCTTGAAGGAAAAACACCATCGTATAATAGGATTCATTAATGAGAAGATCGATATTAAAGTCGTAATATCAGCGGTAAATTATAAAGTGAAAATGGAGACTAAACTATTAGAAGAAGTAGTGTTTGAAAGTTTTAGAATAGTTTACACTACCTCAGTATTAGTAGGAGTAAAAGCAAAGAAAGAAATAGTATTTATTGGGCATTTTATGTTGCTCATTGGGGATATCTGGGTAGGTAGGATGCAGTTATCTAGTTCGCCAGCAGTTGTCCTAAGGTAAAAGTTGAATGCTTCTCAATATAAGTAGGATTACCCTGAGATTTGCAAATAAAGCAAAAATATAGCGTTGGCAAGAGTGATGGTTAATAGTTTATTTAACGTTTTCCAGGACACATAGCTATCAGGGAAGCTGGATCTGTTTTGGGAATGGAAATAATTTATTATGACCTGGCGTAAAATGCAAATTAATATTTTTTGTAAGTGGTATTGGTAATAAAGGAAGTATTTCCCAGTTTATAATGTTTAAAGAGTAAATGTATATTGTTGCTACATTTGAGGAGGGTTTATGGTAATCCAAGAACGGATTCTTTCTAAAGTTGGCAGAAACTTATAACGAGCAGGAACTTTAGATTGTATAGGTTATATAAAGTATTAGAAAAGGATTTTACAGTAGTATTTAGTCATTAAATTAATTTGAGGAGAGAGAGTTTCGGTAAATAGAGGCACACGAAGTTTGTAGAAGATTTTGCGATTTTGGTCGCGAAATGATATAAGGTCAAGGAACATTTTTTTGTTTAAAGCGGAAAGGTTGGAAAAAATAGATAGGTAATCCGTTGTATTGACTACATTTATTGCAGAATAAGTTTTGAAAAGTTGGTTGTTACTGAGTTTGTCAGAAACAAGAATAGAAAGTGGAAGAGAAGTGGGCAGTATGTGAATAAGGGGAAGAAAGAAGTCGTAAAAAAGATGATTAAATTGAGTTGTGCAGATATGAGAAATTACTGTTAGAAATTATAGTAAGAGCCTGTCATTGAAGTGAGCAAGATTAGATTTACATGATAGGCGGTATTCAATTACAATTTCCTGGTTTTAATATTTACCAGCTATTTAAAGATTACATATTTCAATTATTTTATTAAATTACCTATTGGCTTCTAGGAAGCGTTATAAGAAGTCACTCTATAAACAAAAGCCCCTCTACCTTGTTATATCTGAAACTGTGAAGATTGATGTAACCCGCATATCAGGAAATTAAATTTCGGAGCCCCCAAGATTCAGTCTAAATTCATATATGAGGTTGGCTATATATTTTATCTAAGTATTAAACTAACTATTGGTTCAAAGAGCGTATGTTCAAATGCAAATGACAGTCATTCTCTCTGAATCTAGAGAGGACAATGATAAATTACCTATTTATGGTCAATGAGATTTTTATTAGTTATAAGGCAGCTAGCAAAGTGAAGCATTTATTCAGTAAATTTCCTCTGCAGAAATCTCAATAACATTAGATATTATGTTGAAGTCATATGTAAGGTTGCTAAAGAGCAATGTCCTTTTCGAGCTTTTAGGGTAACACTCTTTTTGTAGCTAATCATGTATATTATTTTATTAGTATAGTATAGGAGGTATTTTTTTTAGAGAAGTGGGGAAAGCTTGATAGTTTAGGAAATAAACTTCAAGAATAAGAATTGTTGATAGATAGCTTGTAGCTGGATGGTTTATGTGCAGGGCCTAAGGTTCAAAGTTATAATACTTGTGTGAAAAGAGAGCTATCGAGGTGAATAGAGGTGCAGAGTTATGACCTATAGTGAAGTTTGGTAAGGTGTTAAAACTTAAAATGTAAATTAGTACATGGAAAGACAATCCAGATTTTATATATCTTTTCATAAAAGTATTGAGACAAATGATTGATTTCGAAAACATTTTCGCCTAGTAGCAATTTATAGACAAGAAACTCGGTTAGTGGAAAGGTTTTTAAGTTTATCTGTTATAAATTATCGACAAATAGGACAAGATGAGAATTAGTTGACAATACTGACTTTTCATGGCATCAGATTTGAGTTTTTTGTTCATTTTCTCACTTGCTTCGTCCTTCTAGCCAAAGGAATTCGCACAGGAATTTCTCTTTTCATCAACTAAAATTTTTTTCTTCCATTATCATACTGTGAATATAGAAAAAAGTTTTCTTAAAATGAGAAAGAAAAACAATGTATGTCGCTAAATTTTATTGAAATTTCCAATAGTTGTTGAATGTAATTTAGGCGATTATGGCGAGATTTACTACAATAGATTGAATTTCTAGTGTTCGATAGTTTCAAAGAAATCTTTCTCTAGTGTTTGCCTATAAGTTTTCAGGTTGATTAAAGTGTACATAATGATCTCCGTGCCATTTTTCTCCTTCAGTATTCTCTTTCACCTTTAGAGAATTTACAGTTCCTGCTTGCATGGAAACAAAGGTATATTAATTAATTACTTGAAAACTCAAACTAATCTAATGAGGTATCTTTAAATTAGTAAAACTTGCACCACACTTTCTCCAAGATCTATTTTCTTTGAATCATTTAAAAATATTATTATTCTAAAGATGAGATCAAGCACCAGTAAGAATTCTACTATAAACCCCTCCTTTACATGAAATGGTAAAATTTAAGAGAAACCACTACATAATTATTCTTCCTCTTTGTAAATCTTGAAAATATTTATCATTTTATGTTGGAGCGATGGTATTGAGTGAATAAATTGTACTTTAAATCAACAATATCAAAAAGTATAAAAGAATTATTCCTACTTCAATTTGGCTAATTAACCATTTGTCCCAGTCCAATAAGACGATAAAATATTCAAATTACCCGGTAATCTGTTCTAGATATTAATTTTTGATTGCAAAAGTAATAAATTTAACCAGATTATACGAATTAATATTAGGTAAGGTGGTTTGGTAATTCATAAATTTGCTAGGACATTCAATTTAGTCAAATCAAAATATTAGAGAATCTATATTATAGGTGGTTTTGTAACTACATTAATTTTCCGGGTTTTTTTTTAGTTAAATCTAAATAGTAAAGAAGCTAAACAGTAGGTGGGTTGATAGCTACATAAAATTGCCAGTTAATTCAATTTGGTTAAATCCTAATAGCAGAGAATCGCACAAAACGCCATATTATTTTATAGTGATTTATGCCAATTACAAACTTGCAAAGTTGTTAGAGGCATGCTAACCCTAATTCTCGGAGGTGCCTAATAAGTGATAGAAAACATATGCGCGAAATTTATTCTTGTAATATAGCAAATAGCAAAGTTTAATCTGGTGATGTATATTCGCTTTTACAAAATTACCAGTAAATAAACCGTTTTCCTTTTTTTAGTATTGAAAACTACCTAACCTTAACTCACATACAGTCTGTCAATAGATTATGGGGAAAGAGTAAAAAAGTCAAAGTTCTTTACAACATTTTTGTCTAACATTCTTCATGGAGTTAGAAAATCATTAGCAAAAAGGTAATGGAATATATGAAACCTAAATTCCATATTTAAGAAAAATTAGTCATATTAACTATTGTTGTACTCTCTATTTTACTCTCAAGATTACGTTTGTATATTTTTAATTAGAATAAATGGCTAGAATTTGCCACCTAAATTTAAACAGAATTAATGAAAATTATGACAAGTTTAATCCAGTTATAGTAATTATTCAAAAAAATTTAGTAAAGGGAAATTACTCGTAGAGGAGAAAAATGCAAGAAATGTTATTTTCACCATCTTGGAAGGTATTACAAATGTCATTTCTGTTATTAAATTTCCTTCCATCTGCGTAAACGTCTCTCTCCTCATTGCGCAATATGTTTTTTATTCTATTTAGATCGCAATTTTCGAAGGCCTTTATATGATTGAGTTTCCTACAAAACTAATAGACTCTAACAAATACTTTTAGAGATTGTATACCTGATTAGGATCAACATCCTGCATGTAGACAAGTAACATTCTCATCCTTACTTGCTGTCTCTTTCATATATTACTGGGTTTTTCGTCAGAGAGACGCCATGCGCTTTTGATTACATTTAAAGCCCCATTTTTAAAGATATGTCTAGCTTCTATCTAACACTTGCAGCTCACATGATCCATCCTCCTATACATTGTTGTCGCTTATTGAACTGCTTAATCTGTCATCCATTACCAACACTATCTGGCACATTCAGTGGCTCTTGATTTATCAGTAAAGCTTACGTGGAAAAATTCAGTATTTATCGGTGTGGGCCCCACAAAAAAAGATTTTCTTTCATTTTTGGTTAGGAACGACTTCTTTTATCTTTTTTAAAATGGTATAAAATTTCTTGAAAGCAATAGCATCAGTGTTTATAGCCATATCCACTTTGATTTGAGAAAGATCGCAGAGATAAGAGCTTGTCGTTCTTTCGAACCCCTTTTTCTTTTTTGCTGGATAGCATTTTCTTCAATTACTTCATCACGTTGATCATATTTTAAATTTTTATTAATTTGCAGAGAAGAATTTCCTTTAGTTAATCCCTTTACGATATAACCATCTTCTTGGGAAGATTAATTCTTTTGGCACTTTTTAAATCATATATAAATAAATGGGAGTAGAGTTAGAAATTTGTTGATATTAATGCAAAGTTCTCCTTGATTTCGTTTAGATAAAATAAATTATTAATTCTGTTTAAAATGCAAGATAGTTGTATTGGAAAGCATAACTTTCTGGTAGCCTAGTATGGTTGGGAGTAGGCTATAATTGCTCATTTTAAATGTCTATTTTCGCTTCACATATTAGGCATACGAGAGGAGTATATGGCTTCTATAAGTTATTTAATTCTATTTAATTTACAGATACTTAAAGCAAAAACCAACGTGAAAATTATTAGCTAAATGATTAGTAAGACATTTATTTAGGAATACAAAAACAGAAGAGACCCATAGTATAATCAGACACTGGGCGTGTTCAATACAAGTATCTTGTGTGGGCCTTTGACAAGCAGTTAGAAAAACAGAGCTGAATTTGTTCCAAAATTTTTCATTTTGTTCATATTCCCACACCGGTTTTCTAATACTATCTCTCTGTCTGACTTTCTCTCTTTCTACAGACATAGCCCCCGACACAGACACACACACACACACATATATATATATATATATATATATATATATATATATATATATATATATATATATATATGTATATATACGTAGGTGAGTCAAAAAGTTCTCAGACAAATGGCATAAAATTTTTATTTGTAATAATACTGTAATCATTTTTCTACATAAGCTCCATTAACATCTATACACTTTCTTAATCTATGAATCCAACGGTAAAGACCATCTTTGTAGAATTCACGGGGTTGTCTCTGGCACCAAGTAATGACCTGCTTTTTTGCTTCATCTAATGATTGAAACCGGGTTCCTTTTAGGTGTCCCTTTAAATTTGGTTAGGTTAGGTAACCTAACCTAACCTAACCTAACCTAACCTAAGCTAACCTAACCTAACCTAACCTAACCTAACCTAACCTAACCTAACCTAACCAAATTTAAAGGGAAACCTAAAAGGAACCCGGTTTCAATCATTAGATGAAGCAAAAAAGCAGGTCATTACTTGGTGCCAGAGACAACCCCGTGAATTCTACAAAGATGGTCTTTACCGTTGGATTCATAGATTAAGAAAGTGTATAGATGTTAATGGAGCTTATGTAGAAAAATGATTACAGTATTATTACAAATAAAAATTTTATGCCATTTATCTGAGAACTTTTTGACTCCCCCACGTATGTATATATATATATATATATATATATATATATATATATATATATATATATATATATATATATATATATATATATATATATATATATACATATATATATCGGGTGAGGATAAATCCCAAAATGAGACATGTGAAATTTCTCATTTAATTAAATACAACGGTTCGGCTACCTTACCCATCTTCTGGTCTATAAAATAGATTTAAAACAAGTTTAAAATTAAGAAAATTATAATGCACACGAGGATTAGAAATAAATTATTTAGTTAATCAAATGAAACTTTGACAAATCGTTTGAAAACAATTGAACCTCTAGATATGGATCAATTATGGGTACTTTAAATATGGATAAAAAAATATAACACTAGTTGATGCAATTATTAGTTGACATAGATATTAGTCACTTAATGAAGCAGAAATAGTAATAAATTATTTAATTAATTGAAGAATGTGACAAATTATTTGAAAACTGTTGACACTAAATATAGATGCTTTAAATATGGATAAATATAAAATACTAATTGGGGCAATTGATTGGTACGCCAAAATATTAGTCACCTTTAGTAGACGGCAAGAGCGGAGAGACTAAGGAAAGATTATAGAAGGAACCAATTAAAGATTGGTAGGTTGTGAACAATTTTGAGTGATATATGAAATGAGAAGGGAAAAGGAAAAGCAGTTGAATCAGAATTTAAACTGGGATTTAGTTGTTTTATAAATAATGATTCGAGAATGTGGAGGGAAGTGGAGTCCTTTGCATGTCCTATAATTTGAAATTTTTTGTAAGAAATTTCTGTCTTACATTTAATTGAATGAGCTCGATTGGGAGAAATTTCTTTTTTGGTCAAGGTGGAGCCAGTGCGAGAGCTAATACCAAGATGTGAACAGACCCTAGCCTCAAGTGAGCGAACAGTGCTTCCAATGTAGATCCCCTAGTGGCACCTGGGGCAAAGGTATTTATAGACAACTGAACAGCTTATTTCAGGCGGGAGTCTGTCTTTAGTTCTGAAAAATTGTCCTATATGAAAGTTGTTAAGGAAAACTATTTTGAAGTTGGTACTCGTATGTATGTAAAATCTTTTCAAAAGCTTATTATGTTTTTGGCGTAAAGGTAGGTTGACTGGGCAAATATCATGGAGAAGACAATAGTGGACATCCTTGGGGACAGGACAAAGGAAAATTGGTTGCAGAGGATGGTATATTTTATCAAAAAAGTAATGGAAACATTTGTGTACAAGTGAGGGCTGGAAACCATTTCTTTGAAAATCACCCATAAGAAAACTGAATTCTGAATCAACAAGAAAATAATCAGATGAAAGCTGAAAGCCACGGTAAAGGAAGGTTTTGATGTTGTTGATCTTATATGAAATATCAGAAAAACTGTAGAAGTTCATGCTGAGATCATAAAAAGGAGGATTTACGGTTGAGGGAAGTGGTGATGTTGGGCGAGGAGCGGGATATGAAAAAATCCAAAATTGGTTATTTTCCATCTTTTTCTTTATCAATTGTAGATTTTATATTGGAATGGCTATGATACAAATAATCTAAGAAGGAAAGAGACTGTTGTTCTGTTTTAAATATTAGAACCGTATCGTCAACAAAACGACGGTAAAATATTAGTTTCAAAGCAGGAGGGCATTTTTGCAACAAGAGGAAGACCCATGGGGAAACACATTCCAACACCATCAACCTGTTGATAATTAGAGTTGTTAAACAGAAAATAGCTGGCTCTAACGGTTAGTTCAAGAAAAGACCGTAAAAGCGATGGTGTGAATTTATGAAAGGTCGAATCCGGTTCTGAAAAGGCCTTTTGGATGATTAGGTCTATGGTTTCATTTACGGGGGTATATGTAAAAAGGGAGACGACATCAAATCTACACATAAAGTGAGGACTATGAAGTTTCAAGTTCCTGAATTCTTCAGACAGACAATAACTATTGTTAACTTTGTATTGATTAATGATAAAAGGGTTAAGTAGAGGTACTAAATATTTAGCTAACTTGTAGGTTGCCATTGGGTATGCTGCTATTATGGGGTGGAGAGGAACATCAGGCTTGTGGATTTTGAGAAGGCCATACATAAGTCCAGGATTGGAGCCAGAGGAGAAAGTTGTTTATAAGTTCTTTCATCAATGATATTAATATTTTTAAGTTTAGAGAGCAAACAATTAGTTTTATCATCCATAATTTGGGAAAGTTTCGAGGGATCTTTGTTGAGATGTTTAAATTTAGATGAATCTCAGAGGATGTTATTCATTTTGTTAATGTAATCAAATTTGTTGAGAATCAGGCCGGGTGACAAAAATATCAGGAGCGAACATTGGCAGCACTGTTCGCTCACTTGAGGCTAGGTAGGGTCTGTTCACATCTTAGGAATAACTCTCGCACTGGCTCCACCTTGATCAAAAAAGAAATTTCTCCCAATCGAGATCATTCAATTATATGTAAGACAGATGTTTAAATTTAGATGAATCTCAGAGGATGTTATTCATTTTGTTAATGTAATCAAATTTGTTGAGAATCAGGCCGGGTGACAAAAATATCAGGAGCGAACATTGGCAGCACTGTTCGCTCACTTGAGGTTAGGGTCTGTTCACATCTTGGTATTAGCTCTCGCACTGGCTCCACCTTGACCAAAAAAGAAATTTCTCCCAATCGAGATCATTCAATTATATGTAAGACAAATTTCCCACAAAAACTTACAAATTATAGGACATGCAAAGGACTCCACTTCCCTCTGCATTCTCGAATCATTATCTATAAAACAACTAAATCCCAGTTTAAATTTTGATTCAACTGCTTTTTCTTTCCCCTTCTCATTTCATATATCACTCAAAATTGTTCACAACCTTCCAATCTCTAATCGGTTCCTTCTATAATCTTTCCTTAGTTTTCCGCTTTTGCCGTCTACTAAAGGTGACTAATATTTTTGTGTACCAATCACTTGCCCCAATTAATATTTTATATTTATCCATATTTAAAGCATCTATATTCAGTGTTAACAGTTTTCAAATGATTTGTTGCATTTTTAATTAATTAAATAATTTATTACTATTCCTGCTCCATTAAGTGACTAATATCTATGTTAACCAATAATTGCATCAACTAGTATTATATTTATCCATATTTGAAGTACCTATAATTGTTCCATATCTAAAGGTTTAATAGTTTTCAAACCATTTGTCAAAATTTAAATTAATTAACTAAATAATTTATTTCTAATCCTCGTGTGCATTAGAATTTTCGTAATTTTAAACTTGTTCTAAATGTATTTTATTGATCAGAAGATGTGTAAGGTACCCGAAAATTTGTATTTAATTAAATGAGAAATAAAACCTATAGAATATATATATATATATATATATATATATATATATATATATATATATATATGAGAATATGGATACGTTCAAAGGTCCTTACAGAAAAACTATTCACATTGGAGAATTTTTAAAAATGTTATGGTACTCCTCAACATTTGCTTTAATATCATCTATAGTTTACCATTTATGGTCGGCTTGAATGTTTTATCAATAGATTGTTGTTTTGTCTTGCATTCTATAACACGTGATTGTGATGACCGTATTTGACCCGTGAGATTTCTATGTACATATGACTATGATGTAAACGAATGAAGAAACGTGATAAAGCTCTCGCACTCAATTGTCCGCCCATACCAAGATATCAAATGTGAGGAATGAAAAGGGGCGAGCCCATTAATGGAGTTTTTGCGGCTCTAGATTATTATAAATTATGTTTCATAGTTATACCTAAATGCAGTTCGGTGGTTATGATAGATTAAAAGAGACTACAAAACATAATCAAGACTGGAATATTTAGGTAGATTGAATCGAGGGTGATAAAGAAAAGAATAATAAAAAGGTAGAGGATAACAATTCCGAATTAAAATCTTTTTAATGGGCTTTTGCCTTTTTAACACATTATATTTTCCTGGTTATTATAGTGATGAATGTTATGATTATCATGAGAAAGGGCTATTTGGGAGCTTATACAAATTTCTACTTTTGACTTTGATGCCCTCTAACTCTTAGTTATGCCTACGTTAGTTGGAGTTACATAAGGGGTAATAAGATGCTTCTGGCCCTAGTTTCTCTTCCGCTTTGTTTTAAAGCCAGGGTCCTCAATATGCTTTCACCTTTATTAACTCATTTTGACCCATGAGCAAGACAGAAATTATTTTTTTCTCGTAGAATAGGGTCAAGTTAACCTTTTCTGCGTTTCTCAGTAGAAGTCGATGACGACTATGTGCGTTGGAGACTAATTGTCGTAGAATGACCCTTGGTTTTGATCACTATACTTTTTGACACCCTTTTAGTATCGGTATGCTTTAAGGGGCGTGAGTTACTTCTATGAAGAAGTAGGCTTTGTTCTAAGAGTGCTAATTCAGTAGTTTTATTCTTAAGGAAGAGCTATTGTTAAACACACAAGGATAAGAGGAAACACCAGAATCTACCAAAATAAACATGTATTTTAAATTAAAAACTTAAATATTACACACCAACAGTAAACACATTTCTATCTTTGGCCTCAAAGATCTTTCAATGACAAAACATAAACAAATAGGCTTCCCCTAAACATACCAATTGCCGATTAGTATTTTTTTATCGCGACTCTATTTGATTAGCGTTAAACATTAAATTAACGTACTCTCGTCTACAAACACATGACCTAGGTTCAAGAACAATGGTTTCTACTCTCCTTTAAAACTTGGGACTTACTAAACTTCTACTATCGCAATAGAGATATAAATGTTATTTTTAACTTACAGGTAGGTATTAGGATTGCCGGATGTCGCTGGAGGACTTATCTCTCGCTTTGAAGTGTTGCTTCGTCGAGGAGGGCTTGCTTGTCGCCTGTGACGGGGGCTGATTCTTCACCGTAATTAAAGAACGGGAGCTCGTTGGGGCTGGGTTATTCTCCTCTCACTCTTACGGTGCTTGAGATGTGAGAATCGCTCGAGTGTGAGTGGCTTTGCTTTTCTTCAGTCGGACTTCTTTGCAGACTGAAAAGGCTTCTTCGGTATGGCACCGATATAAAGCTTGACTATTTAGGTTAATACGGCCCTGAAAGGGGGGATCGATTTTCTCAATCTGATCCACTCGTTCCTCACGGAAATAGTCTTGTATGGCTGAAGGATTGATCTTCACGAACTAACCCTTCTTCTGGCGTATCGACTTCTAATCTTCTTGTCTGGCTGAAAGATCGATCTTCACGAACTAATCTTTCTTCTGGCGAATCGACTACTAATAATCTTCTTGTCTGGCCGATGGATTAATCTTCACGAACTAATCCTCCTCTGGCGTATCGACTTCTGATAATCTCCTTGTCTGGCCGATGGATCGATCTTCACGAACTAATCCTCCTCTGGCGTATCCACTTCTGATAATCCTCTTACTTTTTCTTTGCGGGGCTTATTTATAGGCGGATTGCAGCCCCATCTAAAGGAGGAAGTGACCAGGCCACAGAGGCAAAGGGGGGGGGAGCGAATGGTGAGTTAGCATCTGGGGAGTGCGAGAATTTCTGAGGTGGCACAGGGGTGCCCAAGTCAACTCGCAAATTATAGGCTCGCAACCGCACCGCTACTTGGCGTGCCTTCTGACTCGCACCGCTTTTTTTTCCATAACCACGGGTTTATGGGTCTCGTAGGTAATTCGATCGTTAGAGCGTCGTTTAAGGACCTTAGGTGGTCGCCTTCAAACAGATGTTAGCTCCACCTGCCCACAGCGGCGGGGAGATCACACATGGTAAGCATTTTCGCCGGCTACCTTTCCCACGCTTCTCCTCATGAGGGAGGGGGGCTTTAATGTACCTATACTCTTCCAGGATGCTTAATGTAGCCATTTCTCCACACTAATAATACAACAGTTTGCAAATTTACTGAATTTAGGTTGGCCAATAGTGGACTGCCTTGGAGGTTCCAGGACAATAGAAAAACAGGTACAAAAATAACCTTAATAATATGCAAATTTATATTCTTCTAAAAGGTTAAAAGAGGCTTTAAAACAAGCTATATACACATTAGACGTAGACGAGTCTCAGCGGCTAAAAGGGGTCAGATTTGGCGGGGACAGTCGCCGTACAAACAAACGAACAATATTTTGACCAAGACGAGTGTCTGTGTGGGGAGGGGGGGCTAGTAAAGAGAGCACTTGCACAGGAGAGTTGCGCGTTGCTGTTACTTCGCAGATTTTTTGGTCTGTGGGAGTAATCCTTGCTTTAGCGCAAAGTTCAAATAATAGTCTCTTGACAATGATAGTCTCTTGGCTGGTTAACAACGTTTTACGGGCTTTTCAGGTCCTGTCTTATGTTTTCTAGTGGACTATTATCCAGAGATTGATGTTGTTACACCAGCACCATAATAGTTTTTACCCGGAACTAATGTATGATGAGTGCAAACTTGTAGCATAGCAAATTTTCCTGCTCTAAAATCACATTCTAGGCATTTCTAAATAGGTCTATAACTGAGGGTATCATTTAATCTCTAAAGTGAATTCAAGTTGTCCTTAAAAAAGGTGTTATGATGCACCACCGAAGTTGACATGGAGCCTCATACCATTGCAATTCTGCCATCATATTTTACCTTTGGCACAAGGCACTCTCGATTCAACACTTCGCATGGCCATATATGGACTTAAACCTTGCTTGGGATTAAAAACAACTAGAATCTCTCTCGTCTGACAATAAAATTTTATTTATACTGACGCATGGCCAGGTGCGGTAAACACGTTTACAAGCTACTTGACTTTATTTTTGAGGAAAATTGATCAGCGACGTTTCTTGTGCTTTACAAGACTTCAGGGTTTGCGCAAGCACTACATGCAGGACAGTTCTAAAGCTGGATGAACATAGCTACCCTTTGTTTATCAATGTTGCAGCTGGACTGCCATTTACTTACGATCTCAAAGACAAATACGCACCAGAGACCTGTCTAAATGTTACGTACTAACGTGGGTCGTCTTAGGCTTTCCACCTTTCTCGGATCCTTTCACCACTTATGCAACATCGGAATGTGACCCGCCGCTCCTTGTGCAACGAGCGTATCAAACCTTTTCCCTTAACGATTTAGTTATGGGTTTTGGCCATTATCATATCGTTATCTGAGCTTGTTCGACTTGAAATATCATATTAATAAACACATATGATGTGTTATAGGAAAAAATTTGGACTATAACACCGCATAATTATAACAGGATTCCATACATTTCCAAACCATTATAATTTTGGATATTTTAAAAAGCTATGAGGAAAATTGTACTTTTATTTAACTATCTAGATGTATTGTACATATGAATGCAAACCTACACCAGCATATTCATAGATATACCCAAGTGATTAGAAAATTCCAGGCGGCGTACGAAAACTTTTGGGCGCGTTTATATATGCGTATATATATATATATATATATATATATATATATATATGGAATTTTTTATTCAGAAACACACTCCAGTTCAGAAGATTTAGTGCCACCAATTAATAGAGATTTAAGTTAATCCTTTGATAGAGGTTTGTATGTATATGTTTAAATTGGACAATTCCATTCAAATCCTGCTTAATTAAGTGCGTTTTCCTTGCAGGTGACATGACCGGACGCCACTCGGTATACACAGTCTACGAGGGCCATGAAGTGATGTTTCACGTCTCTACACTTCTTCCCTTCTCTATCGATAACAAACAGCAGGTGAGTTTCTCCCCACCCTTTAGCTCACTGCCGGCAGGTATTCCCTTTTCTCTATATCCGGTTTCCCTCCATTTTTCTATCTCCAATTTCTCATTTAAGGAATTATTTTATCCCCGGCAGCTGTGATGCTCGGCTTCCAGCCCCTCCTTTTAAGACACTCTTTCATAATGGGAGCGCCGAGAACGATGAAAGGGAGAGCGTATTGCCTTCATGGCAGAAAAGGGCAGGATTAATCATCCGTCACTATATTTCATTTTAATTTACTTCTTTCTCTTTTCACATTTCCTCATTTTTATTTATATACACGGTTTTTATGATAAATCCTCTGTGAAGATAATAAGGAATTGTTCCCATTACGAAGGTATAATATTGCAATCTGTTTCACCCTTTGTCGTTAAAATTCATTTTTCCTTTTAAGTTTCCCTTCATTCTCTCTTTTCATCTTTTTACGATTTATTTCCTCTAATTCAATTTCTCCATATGACTTCTTTTCGCTTTCTGTCTGGTTTCATTCATTCCTCGAGGAAAGGTTGGGAGTAATTTCAAAAATGAATCATGTACATTTCAATTCATCTTAGAAGTTCTCATACTTGAATTTTTGGCCTACATACGGACACCTATTATTTGTATGTATACAAAGGAAAAGCAAATACAGGTACTGTGAATAATAACAGTTACTTCAGAGCTTTCGCCATATTTAAATTCTGCATTTCCAAAATCATTTAAAGGCATAAAGAAAGATGTAGAAATCACTCATTGCAGACTTTATATCTATATAATAGAGAAGAAAAAGAAAAGTGGACGGGAATGAGCTCATGAGACTAGAAAACTGAGTTTTATAAAGGATAGAGGACATTGACATACACGAAATCAAAGAGAGTGAAGGGACAGCGATTGAAAGTATTCAATGCGGAGAAGCCAGGAATGACACATAGGGAAAATTCCGGCTGTCCAGCACATATAAAAAAATCTTTGAGTGTTATTCCTGTCATCTCTGTATGGAACGTCTTCATTCTGCTGTCCTTTGCTCTTCTTGATCTCTGTGTCTTCCAATCTCACAATGTCCCTCTCTCTAGTCTTGTATCAAGTGAAAATCTTTGGTCTCACCATTAGATATAATGAGGCTTGATGAAAATATGCGCTGTGTATGTGCAGAATATGAAAAAATAGTTAAATATTATTGAATCGTTGTCTTTTTCAGAGTAACTATTACCTACATATAAATTAATAGTTGTATTATGTTAACAGATACATTAAGTGCATTTTAAGTTTCATTATCATACTATAACCTGTGTCGTTATAGAGTAGGTACAAAGGAAATATAAGTCAAACGTAAAGTCTTGTAGGAGTTGTAGTGTCGCGTTTTATTGTCTCAACAGCACAGCCATTATTAGTTGGCAATTACCAATGCCCTACTCAGTGTTGTGTAAACCAGTGAAGAGTGAGCATTGTTTCATTATCTATATCTGTTTAACAAAGTATTTCTGGAATATAATTATCATGTCAAGTTCAATCAAATCAAGAATTAAAGCAGAAGTATGGCTTATTGGAGAAACAATTGATGCAATTCAAACCACAAAACTTCTATCAAATATTAATATATTAAGACAGCTTTTCTCCTTAACACAATGCAAAAATAATGTAAAATATGCCTGTAACTATTGTCTAGTCAGAAATATGTGAAATATCAGACAAAGAAAAAATACCAACTAGAGACAAACAGCATGTGGTTACAAAGATTCAGAATAAATATGAACAGTTCAGAACCCTCCAAAAAACAAAAGTAAAGTAAAGAATGAAGAGACAAACGCAAAAGAAGTGAAGAAGATTTGCAGCGAATTGAATGAGAATTGCGTTAAAAAGTAAATTTCTCAGTCGTTCAGCTAAAAAGTAGATCAAACAACGAAATTAACAAGAGTGATGAAGCAGAGCTCGGTCCATCTAATCATCTAAGAAAGAGAATATTTGAAGGCGAGAAAATTATTTCACCTGACTTAGTAGCTACAATAAACAGAACAAAGATGAGTGATCCTCATGCGATAATGGTGATCTCGGCAACAACATTAGCCCTTGGAGGAGATATTGATGATATAACCATAAATCGAAGTACATTGCAAAGAAAAAATGGTACTATGTAAAGAAATAGCAGATAGTTTAAAGCAAACATTCATTACAGATGCATCTTTTACAGTCCACTGGGATGGCATATTAATGCCTTATTTAATTGACACTGAAAATATAGATATACCGCAAAGTTTCCAAGTATCTGAAGATAAGGAACTTGCTTCTGTAGCTAGTAAAGCACTTGATCGTCACCTTTGGTATCTAAGCGAAGAACTTCTGTCTCTTGTCTCCATAGATGAAGCTGTCACTTTAGATTTGAAGAAAAATATGGCTGCAGCATTGCTGAAGCCTGGCTCAAAGCATCCAGAGAAAGGATATACACTCGGAGATAAAGAGAGTAGCCCAGACAAAACGTTTGCTGACTTCGTGACTGAATCAAGTCGACTTTTCTACAACAAAGTTATCGTTCAATTTCTATTTATATGAAGTAGACCTTGTAGAATACAGGAAAGAAATGATTATCAAATAGTAAAACAATATTCTCATACTATGAATGTCATTAATGAAAAAGCAGAGAAAGCTGTAGCCTAGACTGAGAGCTACAATATTCATTTTCTAAAAAATGAAAATCACCTTCAGTACCTTCTACAGGTTTCCCCAAACAACAAAATGTTCATTGAAAACCACTGTAAAATAGGCTTCCTGGGGATACCCCATTGAAAAACTCACCTATTACAGCTACCTCATGAAAGGGGGGAAAAAACTGTAAAACGTTGAGTTTGTAAGCTCTGTAGCACTACTAAAACTCGTTCAATTGAGCTAAAACTTCAGTTAAAATTGTTTTATAGGAAGCCTCACAATTTGCATGGGTGAGACTAAGAAGTTC
The DNA here is from genome assembly GCA_963969495.1 of Ceratothoa steindachneri. Lineage (NCBI taxonomy): Eukaryota > Metazoa > Arthropoda > Malacostraca > Isopoda > Cymothoidae > Ceratothoa > Ceratothoa steindachneri. The sequence continues at coordinate 152,324,179 of OZ018322.1, read as the reverse complement.
TTAAGCATGAAAAATCGCCTCGAAAGATCTGGGCCAGTCTAATATATATATATATATATATATATATGTATATATATATATATATATATATATATATATATATATATATATATATATATATATATATATATATATATATATATATATGTATATATTTATATATATATATATATATATATATATATATATATTTATATATATATATATATATATATATATATATATATATTTATATATATATATATATATATATATATATATATATATATATATATATATATATATATATATATATATATATATATATATATATATATCCTTCAGAATTCTGGCATTAATCTTACAGGGGTAAATCCCTCTTTCTATTATAGATTTCACCCTTTCCAACGTATTTTTTCCCATTGCCTGAAATAGGTTTTTGCAGTTTTAGGGATGTTCATTAGGTGCTTTCTTCCATTCATCACGATTTCTATTCTCGTATGAAAGTTATATATCTTTAAATAGGTTCGGAGCCTGGCAAGTAAAGAACATGGTAGATTCTGAGAAAAATAAATATTGATAGAAAGGTGAAATATTACCACCTATGCAAAATCTGAATGTTTCAAATTATATCAAAGCGATTAATAAAAAAAGAAAGACAAGCATGAACCTTTTACATGCGATATAACGTAGGAAACTAAGAGATTCGGTCGCTATGTTTCATCTTTTCTTTTATAGTGCTTTCCATTATTTAAGAGTATATGCTATGCATTTATATGATTCAAATAAGTCCCGTCTCATAAAATTTGAATAAAACAAGAAATAAACAAATTATAAATTTTACAGGCTAGAATATAGAATATAGAACTCCAAGTAAAACGAACAAAAATTAACGAAAATTAGTTGATTTCCTTGGGAATGTTGCGAGGAGGCGAATTATACACAAGTGGTAATTTTAACTTTCCAATTGTATATTTAATCGAATAAGAAGCTGGTAACGAGGTAAAAACGCTTATTTAATTTTTATAGGGGAAATGATCTCAAAGAAAAGGTTAACGATCCGAAACGCGAGCAAAACACTCTTGATTTATTCACTATAAGTAAAGAAAAGTTTGTTGAAATCGTCTCCTTTGACGAACATAGGTGCAAAAGTGATTCCGACTTTACTAGATTTAACAAAAAACAGGATTTTCCAAATATAACAAAAAATAAGTAATATTCGGAATTTTAGAAGTACATATTTGTATGCCATCTTATTACAGGGTTACCCCCCAAAAACGGGCCCCCAAATTTTGATAGGCCTCATTCCTTAATTTTTTGCAAGGAATGAAAGAAACTTTAGGGATAACTAGTTTATTGTATTTAAAAACATCAGATCAAAACATGAGAGTCTTTGGACTTTTATTCTTTATTCTATAGTACATGTTTGAGATGACCTCCATTTAGCGAGGTGCATTTCTTGAGGCGTGGCACAAATTTGTCCATGACGTCCTTACAAACCGACAGACTAATCGCTCTAATCTCCTCCCTGATGGCTTCCTTGAGTTCCATGATAATTCGGGTTCTCCCTACGTACACTCTGTCTTTAAGGTAGCCACGGAGAAAGAAATCTAGGGAACTAAGGTCTGGGATGTGAGGTGCCTACTCAAAGTCAACCTTGACACTGATCACACAGCCACCAAAGTTCTCTTTCAGCCAATTTCGCGACAGTCTGGAGGGGTGATAGCTGGCTCCATCTTGCTGGAACCAGAACTTCTCCATAAGCGACGGGAACAGGGTCTACAGATCCCTTTTGAAGGTTTTGAGGACCTCAATATACCGCTCTTTAGTGACTGTCGCTCCTGCGACACATTTCTCAAGTAATAATGGTCCGATGAAGCCTCTGGCTGAGATTGCAGTCCATATCCTGCACTTAGGGAAGTGTAGGGACATAACGCCCACCCCATTTGGCTTTGTGGTCTCGTAGAAGACATTTGTCTTCGAGTTTAGCTTCCTTCAAGATGGAAATGAGCTTTATCTGAATTTCAAAGGAGGTTAAGGAAATTTAGGGTCTCCTGAATCTTATCCAGTATCTTAACTGCCATCGCTTCATGCATTTATTGAGACGCAACACAAAGTTGTCCATGCCGTCCTTACAAACCGACCGCCTAAGGGCTATGATCTGCTTCCTGATGCCTTCCTTGAGTTTGGTGATGGTCCTGTGTCTCCCTGCGTACACATTGTTTTTAAAGTAGCCGAAGAGAAAGTAGCCCCACCCTCACCCGGTGACGAGGCGAGAAAGAGCCGCTGTTTCTCGCACCTCGCTGCTAAATGATGAATCGACTCAGCCTCAGGATTAAGATGTCTTGGGCTTGTGACTCCTTTCTCCAAACTCCCCCTTCCTCTTCAGAATTGGGCACCTCAAGGCCGTTCTCATCGTCTCAATTCTAAGTAAGTCCCGTGAGCCTCCTTCGTCAGACAACAAGACTTTTTCTGCTGCGATTCAACTCTAGTTAATTGTTAGCTTCTGTGAAAGGCAAGCCTTTGAATTTACGCAACATTTTTTCTTTGTTTAACCATACCAAAGAGAAGCTCCATCGATTACTTTTGAGTAAAAGAAGTTTCCTCTTCCAGTGGAATTACGAGTCATCCCATCCTTCCCTTCGAACGTCACCTTTGAAGATTAACTACCTTTATCGGAAGGTTGTTTCCGATCGTGCCCCCACATGCCTCATTCAGACCGTGCCCCACTTGTCTCATTGGATTATGCTCCACTTGCTCATCGGATCGATCCCCACTCGCCTCATCGCAAGAAGGATATTCCTCGAAATCACCGACCCGTGAGACTGAAACCCCACTCATTATTAGTATTGTTAAGTCCCCTTGTTTATCTGAGCCTAGTAACGTTAATCAATTAATTCTATTTGAGAATCCCTCCTCATAATAATTATTATCAAGAGACGATTTTAATTTAAATAATTCCCTTTTGCCTATTTTTACTCTGATTTTGATATTTGTGAATACAATTATATTTTCGTAGGTTCATCTTTAACTAACTTTGAACGATACGCTCGGCCTATTCAAGTAAATCTCGCCAACCAATTATGCACTCTGTTTTATTATTAAGGATTTGAAACCCAACGCCTCAAGTTTGAGCTCTTAGTCGCTCGTTAATCCTCGCAAACAGTCCTTCAGCGGTTCGCGTTGCAGTAGGTTATTTAGTCACCCCCCGACATAATATAGGAGTAGTGTATGGTACAGAGCAGTGTTTCACGACAAAAGGTAAAGTGTTAAAAGAAGAGTCATAACGCATCTTCCCAAACTTTGTAACAAATCTTTTCAAGATGGTATTCTTCCTTAGGAATTTAAGTTAGCAAATATTACGCTTATTATTAACAAAGGGGAGAGGTTTGGTGGTTGGTAAACATTTGCATATAATTATAATAATTATAAGAGAGAATATTGTAGATGAATGTAAAACAAATTAATTTATAATTGTCAACACTATTACACAAGAGGTTAAGTGGTCACCGATATTTATCGAATTTGTGTGAAACATCCTATATACCTCAGCTTAGCGAACTGGTTTGCAAACTATAGTCAGATTAGTGATAAATAGATAATCGCCTGATTAGACCAAACACTCTAACGGCGTGTTTAGATATTTGTTTTTTCTCCTATATTATTTTTTATCTTTGTAAACGACTTAGAAGGACATTTTCTGAGAAATTCAAACTGGAAGACATAATTCACATCTCTGTTTCTCCGATTTCAATGAAAAAATCATACACGCCAATTTTAAATGTTAATCAAATAAGATTTCAGATTATATAGGTAAAATGGAAATTCCAAAGTCTACTGTTTGAAACTCAATATTCTTGCTAAGGAATTTAAAATAGTTAGGGATACGGAAATCATTGAATTAGGGAGAAATTTTATCTTATAAATTATAGAACATTTAGCCTAAGTTTGGTGGCGAGTAAACGTTTGGAAAAACCGAAATTTATTAAAAATATTTAACGAGGTCACAGAAACGTCGTTCAAATTTAACGATATTTTTTTTAAGGTATGGCGGAAAACTATAATCTCTAGAAAGAAGTAGACAAAAATTCTCTTGATTAAAACTGCAGTCGTGTTTGTTTCCTCTGGGAAGTTCTAGAAAAGATAAGAGCGCATGGGTTAAGAAGTTGACTATTACGAGGGATCGAGAACTAGCTTGCAAGCCGTAAACAGAATGTAGTGGTTAAATAAGAATCGTCTAAATAGGCTAGACTGTCTGGTGCATGCTTCAGGGATCAGTTAATAAGTCGTGTATTATTGGTTATCTTCGTTAGTGACTTAGATTCACTAATAGTAATTAAAATCGCGGCTGAATCTAAATTAGGGACAGAACTGAACACAAACCAGATCAAGAAGTAATGCAGCAATTTCAATACGAATCATATACATGTATTTTCTCAACGAAGAAAATAATGTAGATCAACTCTCATGTTAAAAACTTTTATATTATTTTATAATGTCTACAATTATATATACGTCAGAAGTATATGGTTTATGTCTATTAATTTGAGTGATTTCACGTTGTCGAAACTGCATCTAAATCCCTAAACAAGAAAATATAAAACGGATATTTTATTTGCTTGTTTAAGTATTAAATTGCATTTTCAACAACGTGAACTTTAAGATATGAGTACAAAACTATCATTTCCCTTATTTAACATATTCGGACATACTGAGCTAGAATAAGCAGCTCGGTTCTAGTCTCATTAATTGCTAAAGAATATCGCAGCATTAATGGTTAATTGAAAGGCGTGAAAACTTATTTTAAAGCTGCGAACAAACCCTAAAAAAAAACATGAAGTCTCATTTTGCCCTCACTTAAAGAGTGATGGTTTCGAGACAAAGTGACGGAAATCTTCAAAATTCTAAATGGCTACAATAATATACTCCCTGATTTACTTACTAAAAATGTGGTTAAACAGTACAGCATAATAGTAATAATTGAAATTAAAACGTGATCAGGAGAATAATGAGAACCTTTTAATTCTATCTACATTTTTACGTGGTACTTTCTTTCTACTCTACGGTTCCATCAGATGAATCCTTACCTTAGCTTCCTCAACTTTCCAATGCATTGCTATACATGGACCGAATCTATCTCATGGTATATATATATATGTATATATATATATATATATATTTATATATATATATATATATATATATATATATATATATATATATATATATATATATATATATATATATATTATATATATATATATATATATATATATATATATATATATATATATATATATATATATATGATGAAAATTAATGCAATATCGAAAGAAAAGATGAGGAATTAAACCACATTCTCCGAAGACAATTTAATTCAGAACAGTTTCGGTGTATCTCACACCCTTTTTCAACTGACACTGGGTAGAAAATATAAGAGACGTGCATATAAGCATAACACAAGATCCCCTCTTTTTTCCCCAAATCCCCTACTTGTGGCTAATCTGGGGGGAAGGGGGGTTAGGCCTAAACATATTGAAGGGCTGACATTTAACTATTTTGTTTATATGCTTTCTTATTACAGGATTAAAAGAAAATTGACCCTCATATAGATTTAAATTAGGAACTGACGATATCAAGCTCGATTCTAAGATTCTTCTCTTAACATAGTTAGCCGATTTAAATACCATTTTACTTTAATTGAAATCGATCGTATGATTCTTGACTCTAACATGGCAAAATATTTTACTGCTTTCGCTGCCCACTCTAATATCTTTTTTGTGTTCGTACAATCTCTTGTCTAGATTCCTCCCCGTTTCCCCTATATAAACTTTATGGCAATCGTTGCATGGTATTGCATATACTCCTATGTTATGATGTTCTTTGGGTTTCCTGGCCATCATCAATTGGTTTAAGAAATTATTATATTTAAAGGTTAGATTAATACTCGCTTTTCCAAATATGTCCTTTAAACTATTTAATATATTATTAAATGGCAATGTTACACATTTGTTGAAGTCGTTCGTGCGGGAAGGCTTATTACCATAGAATGTTTTCCTAGCTGAAAAATGGATTATATATATATAGATATATAATATGGGGTTAGGTAAGGGTAAAAAATAAGAATTCCTTAATCCAGTCGAATAGTTTCCTGGAGTTCCTCAACTCTCCTCAGGAGCGATACATATTCGACTAGGCAACCATCCATTTTTGTAAACAAAGAAATTTCAAGAAAGGTTGAGCAATTCCAGAAGACTTTTCTAGTTGATTAAGAAATTCTTATTTTTACCCTTACGTAACCGCATTGACTAGAACGTTATTGTGCATTTATCAAAAAAATGAAAAAAGCGAAGATCCGCGAGGAAGATTATATTATTCCCCGTTTTCTATTTAAGATAAACGTTGGGTTATACAAAATGTTTCCTGAAATTTCTCTCTTTAGATAAATGGATCATTGCCTATTCGTACATATATGTAACGCTCCTGAAGAGGGTTAAGGAACTCCAGGAGACATTTCTAGAGGATTATGGAATTCTTATTATTATCTTACCTAACCGCATTGACTAGAATATTATTGTTGATTTATCAATATATATATATATATATATATATATATATATATATATATATATATATATATATATATATATATATATATATATATATATATATTAATATATATATATATATAATTTATGAAATTCGATAGCGACGGTTGCTTAGGTGCGTTTGCGCTGCAGCCTTTTAGCTTTTTCAAAGACTCTCGTTTCAGGAAGTGAAAGGTGAGGAATAATGATAAACAAGTGGCATTTCAGAAGTTGGCCTTGACGTCCTTGAACCCTTTTAAGGACAATCTTACTGGTAACCAGTAAAAAAATACAACAAGATGTAAAATCCCTCCAATGACCTGCTGTGTTTTGTGATAAGATGATAAATGGTTATTACATTGATAGTTTCGCATATTTCAAAATCACTTACAAGTAAATTTGATCGACTAAATGATGCTTCTGCTACTAGAGGGCGTGACCCAACGCCATTCTAATTGCAAATTTGAAATCCCTATGGTGAATATCCATATGTCTTTTGGTCATATGGGTCATTTTATACCTCTAAATTGGTAAAATTCAACTTTACTTCCTTTAAAAGAAAGAAAAGCCTACACCTGGCGCTTCGCTGCAGGTAAAAAATACGTGTTATTTATGCATTATTATTATAACATAGGTATATTGGTTTGGTCCATCAGTTGAAAGAAAATTTATAAAGATTTTTATTTTATTTTTTTATTTGTTTTTAGGGAGGGAAAAAGGTACGGCTCGCGGTTACTCATCGCCTCTGTACTCCTCCCGCGATCAGGGGGGCACAGAGGAGGAGGAGGCCCACGGCCGACTTGCTCTTGGAGAAACTCCCTACACTTCTGACTCTCAGTTCAAGTGAACCGATAGTAAAGTGCTTAATGGGAAGTCTGGAACAAGTTTTAGAAGAGGGTTTATAGCTGTAGGAGACGGAAAGTTATGAGTAAAATAGCACAGGTTAGTGAAGAGACAGAATAAGCAACCTCGGTAGTCAAAGGTAGAAAGGGTGAAATACCCTTTCTCTTGACAAGAGAGACCTGCTGATTAACGTGGATTCCGAATCATCATCCTGCATTTACTCATCATTCATCATGCTTACTTCCTTTTTCACACTTTAACATCTATATTTCTCATACAGAAGCGGGAGGATCGCCTAATCTCTGTTCCCTTAGTCTTTTCGTCTTTCATTCATGTGTTTATTGTAGCCTTTATGCCATTTTGAGTTATCTTAGCTGTGAGCTTTGTTTTGTATTGTTATGTTATTTGTTTTTACTTTACTTATTTTGTTTCACTTTCTCTTGTTATCACTTTTTCACTTTAGTTTCACTTTGTTCACTTGTTTTACTATTATTTTCCACTTCACTATTTTCCACTACTATATATTTCAATATTACCCTTTTAGTTTACTATGTTCGTTTTATTTTTGTTTTACTCTTAAGTTTCATTTCAATTACATTTTTTGTTGAAATTTTTAATATATTTCACTTTTTATACTTTCAGTTGATTTTGGTGCATTATTTCTATTTACACTTTTAAATGAGTTGTCTCCTTAGTCGATTGTTTCTTCCTCTTTAGGTTGATTAAATTCGGTTGTCTTATTTGGGTATCAATCTCGTGTCTTGGTTGGTTATTTCGTTTGTTGGGTCTGTTTATAGTCGGGTAAATATCTTTATCGTTATGTTTGTTTCTTCTCTCTTTTTGAATTTCTACCTAAGTAAAGATTGGAACCTCCTCGATTTTCAACTGTTGTCTGCCGCTGGGAAATCGAGTGTTAAAGGGGACTCGAACTCTGGTGTTTGTGTGCTCTGCAAATATCGGAGGTAGATCGTCTATCTTTGTTCCATATTTTCTCCGCTCTGTTTCTGATGTTGATATTGATCGCTTCTAATCCTGCTTCTTGGTGTAGGTCCTGTTGTCTTCTCCTCTCTCTCCTACGTGTGTTGGTGGTTAGGTAGGGAACTTTATTTTTTATTTTCGGGAGTTCCAATTTTTTGGTCCTTGTTTCAACGTTGATAGGGAATGGCCGGTATAGTAGTACCTCTCTTCCTAGTGCAAGATGCAAGATAGATTTTATTTTTTATGCCTAACCCTATAAAATTGTACAGTAGGTTAATCATCGGAATCGCCTTTTTTTTCCTCTCAGTTACATGTTGTTAGTAGGTTCTTTTTGTTATTTTGAGTCCTAGAACTTTGCCCTCACTATGATATCTGTAGTTCTGTAGATCTTTACATATGCTCTTCGATCTGTGACATAATCGCAGAGAATTCTCTCTAGATTGCTATTTATCTGGATATTTAAGATCTTATATAGCATTCCTCTGACCCAGAATTTGTCGAATGCTTTTTCTACATCTCTCAGGACCAGATTGATGTAGTTATTCTCTGCTTTGGCCTTTGCTACTTTCTCTGTTTTTATACCAAGTACCATTGTGGTGTCTCTGCTTCTTTTGAATCCGAACTAATAATCATTATAAAGGTCATTTTCTTCAATATATTCTTTTAGTCTTCTGTTAAGGATTTTCTCGAGGATTTTACCTATGAAGTTCAATAGCGATATTGGCCAGGAACTGCTGAGGTGGTTTGGTGGTTTTCCTAGCTTTGGGACGAATATCATTTCCGCTAGTTGATAGCTATCAGGGAAGTAACCGGTGTTAAGGCACGCATTAAAAATATTCTTTAATGCTCTGCTAGGTGCCTTGGTAAGATTAATTCTGGTTATTCCTTAGGGGCCTGGTGCCTTCTGTTTGAATGATTTTATTACGCCTCTAATCTCTTCCTTGATATGTAGGCCCCTGTACCCTGAACTTCCTTTCTTTCTTGCTGTACACTTGGTGCTGAAGTGATTCTGTTTATGTTTTCTCGCAAGACTGTGTGGACCATTTCGTCTACTCTGGATTGAAGACTTTGTCTTCCTCTGGTGTTATGGAGAACACTGATTTCCAGTTATTAAGAAAAAAGTTCTTCTGTGGTTCTCTCTTCTTAGATCTTTTTTCCATGTTCATCCATAATTGTTATTTTCTCTCTCTGGAGTCTGCCTTTAATTCTATTTATTAGTCTCCAGTTTTCTTTTGGTGTTCTTTCTTCGTCTATTTCCTCTATCATGATATCTCTTATGTGGCTTTGGTATTCTTCTATGAAATGCCTCAGTTCTTCTCTGTCTTATGAGTTCTTCGTATCGTTTTCTATTTGGTCCATGGAGAATTATTTAATCTAGTATTACTCTTAGTGGCCTATTCTTTCTCTTCATTACCTTTGTCCTTCGAGCATGTGACAGAGTATGGTATCTTGTCTTTGGTATAAATCTTTCGTCCGCCGCAATGATCGTTCTTGTTAATCTTGAGTTCTTCTCATCAATATCTTCCAAGTTGGCATCAGTGAGATCATTTGGGGCGAAATTACTAAGATCTAGTGTGTAATCTGCTCAGTTTGCTCTTTTGTAGTCCTTCCTCGCCGGTACGGTACCTGTATCGGGTATTGATTCATGAGCAAATCGATAATTTTAGCGAGGACTACTTTTATCTCTCCAAATAGTGTTTCACAGAGTTATCCTATTTCTGGGTTGGTCTCCAGGTCAATTGTTCATAGAGGTACTCGTAGGCATTCCAGACTGCCTCCTTTCCCTAGAGGAGGAGTATTCCCCATCCTTTTGCTAGCCAAGCGACTAGGCACGTTTTTCTTTGTTCCTTCCTCTGAAGTCTATGTTTGTTTTCTTCCTTTCTCTTTAAATCTTTAAAAAGACAGTGAAACGTTCCCTATCACTTAGCAGCCTATGGAGCCCTATTTACCTACTTATTTTAGCACTTCACGACCACCCTACCTAAAGAGACCTAAGCTAAGAAGCACCCCCACAGAATTTGGGGCTCGTGGTCTTAAGGACCCCATTTCTTCGCACCCCATATTAGGGCTTCCTTCCAGGGTTTACCATACCCCAACATTAGGGGGCTCTAGGCGCATCATTGGTCGTGTTATATTGCTTGTAGTCGATGAAGTAAGTGGAAGTCAAAGCGTGAAATATGGAGGAATTAAGGATGAATTACCCCTATAGGGTAAGCACCCCTCCACTGGAAACAGGATGAATATCCAATCAGTCCAGAGGGCGCATATATTTCTTTATTCTTGAATTTAACGTTAACTTTAATGAAAAGTGAACTTTTCATCATGCGCGTTCAAAGTTCTCCCTTGTAAAAAGGAATCCAAATTCAGTCCGTCTTATAAAGATTGAATATTGTAAAAATAATTTCTTAACGGATCTTAACATAAGAATATATATTTGTACCAATCAGATGTGAGCATAGCACTTTCTCATACATTGGAATGACTTCAACTAACCTGTATCTGCGACCAACAGCACACCTCCAAGACGGAGCCATCAAACGCTAGAATGCGGAGCATCGGACGATCCTCACCCAGTTAAGGGTAAATATAAATACAATGATCATTCTCATGGAGAGTGATCGACGGCGACTGTGCATGGCTAAAGCCGTCACAATATGGAAATGAAGATCCAAAATAAACATCCAGCTCGAGACAGAAACCAGTTAGCCCACCACACGTGGTCATAATATCAGCCGCATTGCACCATAGCACGCCTTCCTTTATTAATCACCAGCCGTTGTCCTTAATATTTTGAAGATAATTGGATAGTGCGGGATATAGATGTTAAAATAAAAAAGATGGATGGTAGTTGTTTTGCATTGGTGTTGATGGCATTGCTTTCGTTTAGTACCTATTTTTTTTAATTGCTATAATTTATCTAATTGTTTTGTTGTATGTCCTTTCTACCTGTTTCGCTTTGTTCTTGTTTCGTCTCGGTTGATTTTTTTACCAATTCTTTTTGGCTACCTTTGAGCTTTCGATCCTTTGTTGGCGTTCAAGATCAACAGTTACTTTGATTTTGCCTTGTCAGTTTTTCACTTGTAGTGTTGTCTTGTTTGCCTTTTCGTGATGTACTCATCCTTTGTGGTGTGTGTCCGTGTTTTAATTATATTTTGGTAATCTGTATTCGTCGCAACAGAGCATGCAACTACGGAACCTTTGACGGTGGTTAACCTTGCCCGGCAGTCTAGCAGAAATGTTGAGGCTGCCTCATATCCACTGCATTACCGGAATGATTCTATTTTTCAGTGTTGCCCTAACATTTTTCCCCAGTTTCTGAATCGCGCCCTAGATAGACTCCCATCATTGCCTTCTGTGGCTATCCCTTTGCTGAAGATTATCGACCCTTTTCGCCTTGTTAATAATAATCAGGAATGCAGAATTCTGCATACATTGGAGTCTTCTCATTGAGGATCTGTTGGCCACTCGAGTCATTACGGCAGGGTAGGTGAGCTTAGATCAAATTAACATTACTTATATTTTTCTAATTTTGGCCGGGCTAAGATCTCTAAATATTTATTGTTTGGAGATTTCTTTTTTTGCCAGATTCTGCCTCTTCTTGTAGTGCCTCGAGTATCCGTGGACCGAGATTTTAAATTTTAGGACCCTCCCTTTGGCAGATTAACCGTATCTTATCTCGTAATTTACGAGGGGCCATGTAGAAAGGCGTCTCAATAGGACGATCTTGAAATTATCACTGTTAGTTATTATCTTCAATCTTCTCTCTCACTGGTTGATGTTAGAGATTTCAGCTTTAGTTTTAGCTGTCTGTGCCCTTGCTTTTCTCTACGTGAATGGGATGATTTAAGTGATGTCATCTCTGAAAGGCTCTGTAGTTGGCAGATTAATGGTGAAGACCAGCTAGAGCATTGGGCTCAGACAGTTTCCCAGCGGAACGCATGTTTTTCTCTCGAACTTGAGCTATATCTATCTCTCGATCATATGACAAGCCTTTCTCTCCATACTGAAGTCTAAAGGATCCTTTCGCTAATCTGATTTAGCTGATAGTTTAGGATCTTGTATTAGAGCTTTCTCGAGCAGACCTTATCGAAGGCCTTCCGAACATCTCTCACCACAATGTCTATATCATATCCATTTGCTGGCAATATGCAATTATCTCGGGTTGTGTTACGTGCTTCTAACTCGCTTAGTTAAGCTTGTAGCTTTCTGGATATTATCTTCTTTAAAACATGAATGAATATCTGATTACCGCTTACGTCTTAAAAAATTTGGAAGAGAAAGTATATACTAAGAGTAGAGTGGATATTGGGTGTTTAAGTTAAGTGGTGAAAGAGAATGAGTTGAGTGCTGGTTTCCGTTGCTGGGGGACCAGCCATCCCTTGGGTGCTTTTCTTCTCGTTGTATTTGCTTTTCTTTTTGATTCATTAGATTGAGTCTCATAAGCCTATTTTATTCTTTGAAATTGTCCTGTAGATTATTTGTTGTTGTTTTATTCATTTTTTTCTGCTATTTTACTGCAATCTTTATGCTATGGTGAACATTGGTACCGAGTTCTCTCTTGTTTGATTTTCCACTTCTAGGATTCCCCCTGTTGTTTTCCCGGTATCAAATCTAGTTTCTCCCATATTTTACTTGCTATCTTTTAACTTTCTTTTTTATTCCATCTTGTAGATGGAATTTAGTTTGGTTTTTACCAAACCCATTCATTTAAAAGAGAGATGAATGCAGGGCAAGTGATCTACCATCTACAAGATGGAATAAAAAAGACAGTTAGAAGAAGAGAAAGTTGCCAAAAGAAATTAAATAAGGCGAAATACACCATAGTCTTTAACAAAATCTCCATTCAAGAAAGACTGCTACCCATCTACACTAATATATATATATATATATATATATATATATATATATATATATATATATATAGGTATTTAATGTGAATGAGCACATTAGACGAGAAACCGAAGTGGAAGAGCAAATAACGCGACATTGACTTTTTAAAGTCCTTTATAGAGAAAAGTAGGTTATTTTTCTATATTAAGATATACTCAATGCTTTATTAGTTAGTTTGACCTCCCTTTGTTAAAAAGAGTTTGAGGATACATCGTGGTTGTTCCACAAATTAACAATTGAAACAATTCTTCGATTTCTGATTAACAAAATGAAACAGGCATTAGCAGCTCTCTAAGTTGACTTTTGTTTTCTCTTAATAATTTGTGCATTTTATTTATTAATTTAGCCCCTAAGCTTTCAATTGAATTCATATTAACTGAATTTCTAGCCGAATAGCTGACTACCATTTGACAGAAACCATGCCTTAATTTTCCTTGCTATATTTTATGGGATAGTGTTCTGAGAAATGTCCAAGATCTTTATCGGGATCATTCTTTTGTTGGGATTATTTAGAGAGTTTCTGAAACTTTTATGTATTATCATTATTCTTGGTATTTTCAGCCGAGTGTGCTCTAATTGAATTAATTGGACACTATGATTCCATCCAGTGTTCATTTTATGAATATATTTTGCTTAATAAAGGCGGAAGCACTCTGATTCCTTTTTACTTGTGGCGTAGCGCAGGTTGAAGGCGTCGCTTTTTTATCAAAACGAGTGAAGTTCAATTGTACCCATTTAGAGCCATAAAATAACACATATGACCAACGCGCACATGGTTATTAACCCTGGAGACTTCAAATCAGCCATCAGAATTAGTTGCGTTGCGCCAATTTGTTACACAAGACCAATTTAGCTATTTTATCATTAAAAGGCACTTGTAAGTGATTTGAACCATGGGAAACCATTAATGCAATAACTATTTAGCATCTTCTCACAAAACGCCTCAGGTCCTTGGAGGGACTTTCTCTCTTGTTTATTTTCCTTTCAGTATTTTTAATCAAATATTCATTGAAAGACTGCATTTATATGTGCTTAGTCTCACTAGAAACGATAAAGGACTAAAAAAATATAAGCTATTTTTCTTCCGCTAAGTATCCTAATACTGATCTTTTTTACAAACTGGTTTAGGAAGCAGAATAAGGAAAAAACTAAAATTTGGTGCTTTGAATAATATTTCTAAGAAATTGTGGTTTCTTCCCATGATTTATTAGGTTGTCAATAAATTGAGTTCTCATTTTTTAAAACAAAGATCGGTTTAAATACATATACCAAAATACATATTAAACCTAGTAGTTTTTATCACTATTCTTAATGTGCTTTTATTGTTTAACTAACCAGTGAATCCTCTTCTTGTTCAATTCATCCAGTTTTGCTGAAAAATATTATTCAGTATCTTTTTCCGCCTCTTTCATAACAGACAAAACTTGCCATTTAGGTAATAATGTAATGTTTTAAATAAATGGTAATTAGATGTTGCAAAGCGTGTGAAATATATATGATGAAAGAAAACATCTCAACCTAAGGCAATCTTATTTTCTTGGGTTAAACGTGAAAGAAAGTTTTATTTAAAAGCTTAATTTAAACAAGTTCGCATTGTTGAAATTATGGACTATTTCATTCTACCTTTCCATCCCAAGCTATCAGTAGTCGGTCATCTGAGTTCAACTTCTGCTCTCGAACTAAACTTTTCTTTTCACTCTTTTCCATCTTTTTTTCATATCCACCTTCCAGGTCCCCGACGATCCTCCTCCCTCTGATCCAACCAAACCTAGTGGAAACAAAGGGAGGAGGGTTCCGTAGAGCCTAGAAGGTCGACCAGGGGCCTCTCCCATCTTGCCACACCAAAGGAGGAGGGAGCTGAGGCCGATTCAGTTCTCATCTTGACCCACCACCGAACCCGCCACCGAACCCGCCCCCAAATATTAATAATAAAATTTACTTAATATTGAAGAGCATATAATAACTTATTTCCCATCCCACTAAATACAAAATATATCGTTTTGCAGTTGGAAAACACGTATAGGAAAAATGTGAGGTTTTGTATTATCTCTCGTAACAATTCCGTCCAGAAATGGTTCACGGACATTTTCAGAGAAGAAAGATGAAGCAATATTTTCACTTCAGCCTCGCCGTTTAGAGAGTTTATGTGGCACTCAAAGTCCAATTTATGGACTTATTTATTAGCATAAAATATATTTTTTCTTATGTAACATGACTGACATTAAATTTTTTTTGCTATTTAACGACTGTTATGCAGAGGACTAGACTACTATTTAGCCTAAAGTTCATCATAATCAATTGTAGCGTTGACGCCTCTATTTCGATTTTTTTTTATCCGAAATCACCCTAACATAGATTTTAGACCAACACTGAAATGTCCGAATATTGAACCCATTTAGGTATATTTCAGTATTTTTTCAGTGCTGATGTAGAACTATTTCCTTCCATGTGTTTACAAAAAATTATATACATTATGTGTATTTTACTTTCCGCACAATGCAGCTTAAAAATTACTAGGAATTGCTTTATTAAAAGGCAAAGGCATTATCCCAACATAAAAAAAAATCTAGAAATTACTCTAGTTATCTATTTACAGCTTGCAACAATTTGGAAGAATTTGCGTAAATAAAAGGGCGTTTTTTTATATAATTCTTACCCAAAGGTCATTAATTTCTTAAAATCCTATTAGTATGGAGAGTGATATTATCTTTTAGCAATTTTTGGTGTACGTCCTTGTATCTTTGGATTTAATATTGCTTGTCTTATTCCCTCTTGGGTTAAAATGAGACATCACTTAGTACCATCGTTCTACTAATTATGGATCTCTATCACCGAATATACCCAAGAATGATGCATATTTTTTTACTCAACACTTCACCGTCTCTAATTAGGTGGTTTAATTGTTAATTGGTAAAATCGCAATCAATTACATAATACCCTGGTTAAAGAAACTTGTAATTTGGAAATCTCTTCAAGTATTTTAAATATTCGACAGATTTTTAACGTTAAAAAGATTAGCGAAAAAACTAAAATACATATACTCATATCTGAAGTAAAAGTGAAAAATTTCTTACAGTGTGACAACACCGCAACTTGCTAAACCATGGCGCTTTCATAGCCAACCGGTGGTGAAATTTCGAAATTTCTGAAAATAAGTTTGAAAGAAGTATAGAAACAGATAAGGCTTATAGTATTGAATAAACAAAGCATTCTGAATTAATTCCCTCGAATGTTAAAATAATATTGAATACACCTTTTCATCAACCACACCATCTTAATAAGGTAAACAAGGTAAATGGTAAATAAACTCAAAATCTTCCGCATTATTTAAACAAAGAGAGTTTCAAGTTTATATACACTTAAGGAATTTCAAATATAGGGAAAATTAAAAATCGCCATTACCAATGAGATGAAGGCTATTACACCGCATACTCTTGATGCAGAACTTACATTCAAAAACAGAGAACTAATTGGAAACTAATGGAGAACATTTAAAAAAAAAGAGTATATGAAAAAACTATTTGCTATATATATATATATATATATATATATATATATATATATATATATATACATATATATATATATATATATAAATCTTTAAGTTCAGAAATATCATATTAAGAATATATAGTTTTTCTTATAGTTACGATTTTCCTGGATTATGCTTCAGCCAAGGAATATGGAGGATTAGGACAAAAATCAATTAAAAATAGTGGCAAAAATATATGACCAAATAAAAATAAAGAGTAAATTTCTCATTACTCGATATTTTCCAAACGTTCCAAAATATGTTTAAAAGATACATATTTATGATTTCTATTGTTATTTACTGTAAAATATTTTCATTATTTCCATTTATGAAATTTTCCCTTCATTTTGGGCCCATGAAATTTTTTTAACTACACGTAGAGAATGACATCGGTGTATAAATGGGTAGGATTAGTTTCAAGTGTAGAATTTTGTTTAGCTTTTTCCATATTTGTAATTTCTTATCATATTGGTATTATGGCATTTTTCATTAGGTTGTAAGCTAACTACCTCCTTCATTAAGATTTTTTAAAATGTTTCTTAGAAAATGGAAGTGAAAAACTTATTTTTCCTTCTAATTCTAATACATTCTTAAATTGCGTAAATTGAGAAACTAATTTTAAGAATATTATTTGAAGTTTCACCTCTATTTATAATGACGAGCTTAATCCCATTTTAAACTGCTTTACGTGCCAATTTGTTTGTAGGCATATATTTTATACCAAGCAATGCTTTACTTATGTAATTTTCCTTAACATTCCAAACAAAAGAAAATGAAGAGCTTTGGGTCTTTCTACCAGCAATTTTCATACAATTCACCTTATTTCGCTACAATTTGCTACAAATTTCCTTAAAAATTCGAAGAGTTGGGTAGAAAATTATATCCTCTATTCGCTAAACATGTTCTGAATAAATTTTCCTTTGGGAAATATTCTCAACATGTGCTCAGATGTATTCATCATATTTACGAAAAATCTAATGTTCTAGAAAATTTGGCTGTTCAAGGAACGCACATGTCTGTCCAAGCTGAGTTTTCTCAGTCTGTTTTCAACCTCTTAATGATACACCATAAAATATCGCCCACTGGGAGCTTATGCGTAATATACGACCTTTCGCACAAGGATAATATAAGACTGTTTCCTTTATCGTGTTTGCGCGAACAATATGTTTTTTATCCCAATAAGACTGTCATTTTGGTTCAAGTACGGCATTCGTCCAAAACCATTTTCAATTAAGTTTATTGCAAGTCTTTTCTTTTGAAGGATGAAAGGTGCGTATAAAAACAGCGTACTAGATTTGCTTTATATTTTCACATGATGCAAAACAAGGCGTATAAATTTAGTGCCGAATGCGTCAAAAGTGGCTCTATACATGAGCTCTAAACAAAGAAGTGTTGGACAGGACAGGACAGGCTGCGAAACATGAAATTTTCCCACACTCCTACCTGAAGGTCTGGTCTATAAACGGCAATAATGTTTATGCCTTTGAAAGAAAGAGTTTTTGCGGGCAAACAGCTCAGGTAGGAGGAGCTTTTTATTTCAAAGCTTTCTTCGTTTTTCTAATATTTATTTGAAATTTGGAATAGTTAGGTGAACAAAGAGCTATAAAAGGGCTTATCTTCAATATAAACTTGGAAAGTATTATAATATTTGATTTAACTTTATTACATAGATTTTTCCCACATTTGGAAAGTAAGAAAATATAGGGATTATTGGGAATCATAAATATCTATGAGTACTTTTCCTAGGTTTACCTTTATGTAAATTTGTTTGAGGTCAAGTTTAAGAAATTCTTTTGAAGGTTTTTGCATGGTTTTACTAACAAGACCTTGTCCGAAATCATAGGAGCCTATTTGCTTAGTATATGTAATAATACAGACACAACTGATTATCAATAGCAGATAAATAAGATATATATGAATATGTATCAATTGTAAATTTATAATTAAGTTTTGAAAAAAATTCTCAGCTTCAAACATATGGCCAAATCAGTAAGGTAATGCAAATAAATACAATTAAAATTAAACTTAAAACATTTAATATGAGGTGTTGAATCTTTTATTTTATACATTGGGGAGCCCCAAATACCACAGGACCTCTTCAGTTTTATGCAGGATCCTGGTGTTATTTTGTCCATTGTTACTCAAGTTTCGTTTATAAATCCGTCACAACTGAAAGCTGTTGGTCTCTACCTTTGTCTCTCCCGATCGTTCAGAGGTTCAAAGTTAGGTTCAGATCCAGGCTCTGTGCATGCTAATTCATTATTTCGATTTCTTCTTAGGCGAAATAGTATCTTACTCGCTTTTCAGTGTAGCACGTTAACGTGCATAATTATTTCTAGCCGGTTCAAAGATGCTGCGAGTTGAGCCATAATATGTAGTTGAACTAAGTTGAGGTAAATATTCTGATATACCATTTCAATTATTTTCCATAACAAACCAACTTCTTCAAAGGAAAACATCCCTTATACCCTGACACTGCCTTCTCCATTTTTGGCAGACATTTTAAGTATGTCACCTGCAACGCGCCTAACAAGGCACATGCCATTAGATCAAAGAATATGCGAGGTCGACCAACTTTTGCAGGAAATTTATTGGTTAAATTACATTGGTTTACAGAGAAATTGAGGCAAGCAGGAAAATAGTTGTTCTAGCCTAATTTTAGGGTGCTGAATTCAGATACGAAACCAGTTTTTACTGATCACCTCTAGTTTTACAGGTATACATGTATTAGAAATTTTAGGAATTCTATTCTTTAAAACCCTTGCGCTAACAATGGAACAATACATCCCAGAAATAGTTAAAATGGCGATACCTTCCAACACTTGTGTACTCTACTCCAAGCTCTGAGCTCTGCTAAGCTCAATAAGGGTATCTTCGTCGGACCTCAGATCCGAGAGTTACTGAATGATAACGATAGCCAACAAATTTTATCTTTGTCTCTGCTACTTTAGTAAATGTTGTTGTAACTAATTTTGGTTCGCTGATTACAAGTATGTGCTCAGATTTGTCCTAGCACGTAAAGTTCCTAAGTTATGTAACTAGGCTATATGGCTCACTTTGTCACCTTGGATCAATTAATGATATAATTATTACGAGTTTGAGAAGAATGAGACGTTTTGGGCAAAGGCTTGGAATCGGGGCATCCTATTTGGCATTATGCAGACACAGATAAGATCTGTATTATATATAAAAGAGGTAGTACTCATCTAACTATAAATTTCTTTAAAAATGTTTACGATTCTTGCTCTTGCGCTTGTACGTGGATATAGGATCCTTCCGTTCTAGGAACCAGCAGTAATCACCCATCATGTTTTCGTTGAAGCGGCCTTGATATCTGCTTCCCATCATTGTGATATCTCAGTGGAACTTTTCCACCCATAGTAGATGAAAAGAAATCTAGATTCAAATGCAAGAAATGCATCTTAAGAGACATCAGATTGGCTATCTTCATCGCTATTCCTCGGAAGGTTGGTTCGGATTGAGCTCCACTTGCCTCATTCAAATCGTGCCTCACTCACCTCATCCCAAGTAGGACCTTTCTCGAAGCCACCGAACCGTAAGATTGAACCCCCCTCAATTATTAGTATTGTCAAGTTCTCCCTTTTGATCTGAGCATAGTAACGCTAATTATCATAATTATCAAGAGAGTATTTCATTTTAAATAATCTCCTTTGGCCTATTTTTATTCTTATTTTGATAGTTGCAAATAAAATTATATTTTGTTGTTTCATCTTTAACTAACCTTGAACGATACTCTCGGCCTATTCAAGTAAATATCGCTAACTATTTTTGCACTCTGCTTGATTTGTTTATGATTTGAAACCCAATGCCTCGAGTTTGACCTCCTGGTCGATCGTTAATCCTTGCGAACAGTCCTTAAACGGTTCCCGTTGCAGTAGGTATAGAGTGGTGTTCCACGATAATAACAAAAAAGTAATTACTAGAGCCGCAACGAGTTCGATCCCGATAATTACGATTTATCGCAAACGTATTGAAGTTAGATATTTTAACACCAATTAAACGGCACTAAAGAACACGGCCTGAACTAGAAAAGCCGGTGATTCAGGTACGGGACATTTTAGTCTTAATCAACTATAAGTAATGTTCCCAGAAGAATTAATAAACAGTCTTCACTTAACAGAATAAAAAATCCAAGAAATTTTGAGATTATTTCATAAGTATGTAATACGGCTATTTTTTCATGTTTATTATTATTTAACGGAGATAAATATTTGAAAGCAGATTTTTTCTATACTAGCATTGTTAACTCTAAATTACATACCTATTTTTCTGAGCCTAACACATGGCTTACATTTCGACAAACATTAGTCCTCATTTGTGTGGCAATTGAATTTGTAGTATTATTGTTAATTTAATGGGCCTTGTCATTAAATTAGGAATATTATGGAATCGTCAAAGGAGCCTCAGACTTAGGGTGTTTATAAAAGGCACCGGAAGAACGTTTGTGTCAAGTATATGGTGAGGTAAGAATTAGGGTGAGCCAGGTCCAAAGTTGGTATCGGGAGTTTACCGCGGGAAATCTTAGTCTAAATGATAAACCCAGTTCATGACGTTTATTAAAATTTTATCTATATGTTTTAAAAATAATTGTTGAACAACTGGCTGAAAAACTAGATTCAACTAACTTCAATGTGCCTCCTTATTTAAAGGAGATAGGCAGAGTTTTACGTTTGGAGCAATGAATTCCTCACGACCTGTCAAAGGCACAAATACAATAAATAATCAACATATGTTCATTTCTGCTTTCTCGAAAAAAATTAACCATTTTTGTAAGAATGTGAAAGGAAATGAGTAGTGAGTTAGACAGGGCACGGCAGAACCGATTGAGCAGTTGTGAGGAGACAATGCTCGTGAGAAGGAGGGGACAGGGAGGTGTGCGTAGTTTCGCTTTGCTCCGTAGACATACCCATTTCAGAAGCAAACACAATTTTGCGTGATAGGCCCTTACTTCTTTGAGGAGAAAGGAATGACCGTGACCGTGGATTCCGAACATTATATCTTAATTTAGCACAAATTTCTGAAGCCCCAAATGGTAGAGATTGTTGAATATGAGGGATTGGGGGACGTGTGGTTCCAGCAGGATGGGGCTACAGCTCACACAGCCCGAAATTCACTCAATGTTTTGAGACGAATGTTTTCCGGATGTCTAGTGTCTCTGAGGGTGCTTTAGGGAGGCCTGCGTGGTCACCTGATTTGAGCATTTGTGACTTCTTTCTTTGGGGATATCTGAATGAAAAGGTGTTTAAACGTCGACCTGAGACCCTACCACAGCTAAGGGAGCGGATTATTGAAGAAGTTAACGCCATACCCGGCAGTTTGTGCGAACGTGTTGTACGAAACTTCAGAGATAAATTCCAACAGTGTGTTGCTGTTAACGGGTGCCATCTTCATGACATTATTTTTAGAACCTAGGGATTATAAATGGTATGTACTGCTAACCTCGAGTATAATAACATTTCTTCTCTGTATACCCTTCTTACATTTTTATAACTCCTTAAAACTCTAAAGGTTAGCTCCGGGGATTAAGCAATACCCTAGTTTAAATAGGGGCCTAATCCACGTAGGATATTCTCATTTGTTTAGTGGCATGGTCCCTTTTTAAATTCTTATCGCAAATCAGACTCTCAGCAGAGATATATACTTTGCTCATTTGGGTCGTTTACATACAGCACTTAGAGCCACCAAAAACAAGAGCATCATTAAAAAAGAATAAAAATGTTCTTTCATCAACACAACGCGCGACCTCATATCAGAGGGATACAATAAAAAAAGTTTAACAATTTAGATTGAGAGGTAATGAGTCATCAATCATCATCCATACTCCGGAGACTTGACGTCACAAGATTTATATCTTTTTAGGAGTTTAGCGAATCACCTGAAGAGACTGAATATGTCAGTCACAGAACAGTTCGAAAAAACATTAAAGAACTTTTCTAAATCAAAGTCAAACAATTTTTCACAAACCTGATATTAAAAATTTAGTACAAATATGGACATTTATGGTAGAAAATGGTATAAATTATATAACTTATTAAATTAATAAATTAATACCTATTTAAGTAGAAAAAACTTCAAATATTTATTTGATTTGGCCACAAAATAATAATAAACGGGAAAAAAATGACACATTAATTATGGATGTCCTTATAAATACAGGAATTCATTCGAAAGCAATAAAAAATTAATGCAGCAAAACCTTGAACCATTATCCTTCTAATAAAAACACAAAAACCTAGAAGACAAAAATAAACAAAATAAAAACAACAACAAAGAAGAAAGAAATTCATACAACAAACGAGAAACAAAGAAACTGGAAAAATAAACTTAAAATATATACGAGTATCAATCTTCAAAGAAAAATTTCAAAACAGCATAATTCAGAATATAAAAGAAATATAAAAACACATTAAAATGATTTATTCTCTCTGTCATCTATTAATATTTCTCTTTAGAAACTTTTCCTAACTATAAAGCTCCCCGTCATACACTTTTCACCACTTGTAACATCCCAATCCCAATTCCAATATGGTCATTTTCGCTTATGCTCTAACAATGTAACATTTATGGAGGAATTTACATACTTTTCTTAGAAGAAAGAAGAATAAACATTTTAAGCTCGAAATTTGGGATGGTAGTATCCACCTTGAAGATAACTTTGTCCTTAACATGTCTATATAAACATGTTGATTGATTTATAACCCCCCTTTAATGTAGATGAGAAGTGTTTATTGGGCTCCTTGATGTTTAACCGGACACTCATTTATATCTTATGCCTAAACAGGATCAGTTTTTGTCATGTAGATGGTCGAGGAGTTTTCGCTACTCTAAACGAGTTAAGTAGAAGAGAAGTGGAACGCAGGTTTTCAGCTTATCTTTTCTCGGAGCAACTTGCTTGTTTGCACTTCAGAACTTCAACACTTTGGGAAGATTTGGAAGAGATCTCCAGCTAAAGCATCTAATAAACTATAAATATGGTCTATAGGGTTCAAATCTGGCGAAATTGGAGGCCAAAATTTCCCTGAACAATTCCTTTATAATTTGCTTGAAAGGAGTAGGTATTGAAGTTTTGGGCTATTTGTGAAGTTTCTCCATCTTGTTGAATGGTTATCCCGGAATTGGGGATGGTAACATCCACTTAGAAGATGACTTTATCCTTGCCATGTCCATATAAACATGTTAATTGATCTATAACCCGCCCTTAATGAACATGAGAGGTGTTTATTGGTCTCTTTAATGGTTAACCGGACACTCAGTCAAATGCTATGCCTAAACACGATCAGTTTTTCTCATGTAGGTGGTCTGGGCAGTGAATAACTTTCGAACCGTGAACAAAAGTGGATGCTGTGAGTCATCACGGAAACGATGGAGGAACAACTTTTCTCTTTCGACTCTCTTGATTTTGGTGGTGCTAGAAAGCAGATGCCGGTTAGCTACCATGAATGAACAAAGTTTCATATTATTCTTTTACAATCTTTTCTTGGACTCATGGCTTATTTATTCTCACAAAGCAAGTTGGCTAGCAATCCTCCTCGGATTTCCTTTGATCTTGTTCATCATGTTCTTGATTAGGGTTGGTTTCTCACTCATCAGGATGGGTTAGTTCTCAGCTTTAAATAACAGATTTGTTCACAGTGAGGCTTAAAATTTCGAAAATATCTCTAGCTCTCTTCCCACTTTTATACATGTACTCGATTGCTTCACATTTTCCGTCATATTTGCAAAGGGTCTGTGTTTATTATTAATTTGCGCTTTGATTCACCGATTTCTATATATCCTAAACAAACGTAAGGGAAAATAGTTAATCAATTGTATGTAAGATATTTAAAATTACACCTCTTGCATCCACTATATATATGAAAGTAATGTTCGGTAAATAATTTCCATGCTGGGGGGGTTCATAGAAAGGAATTGAACACACTATAATATTTTTTGATGTGGTTGTTATCGAAGCAATTCCTTGAAATTTCTGTTCCACTACCAATTGATTGCTCGCCCAAAGCTGCAATCACGCTGCTGAGAGCAATAATGGCCTTTGCTACTCTCTTAGGAGCTGGAAAGGGTGGCCGTACTTTCTTCTTCACATGATACATGCACATACTGCACAGAAATATCCAGTAAATTGGGAATGTTGTCTGTGTGTATTCACAAGGGCGTTAAATGGGTGGTAACTGCCAGAGAGACTGAAACGGAGCATTTTGGGGGCGCGAGATGCGTCAGATATAGCTTACCTCAAGGCCTTGAAAGCATGAGAGAAGATACGATGCTGTATAAGGCAAATAATGGAGCTTCATATGTGAAGTTTTTATGTTATTACTCTCTCAATTTGCTTCTTCTACCATGTTAGATTGCCATGTTTAATTTGGTAGTTATTTACTCATATTCATAGTTTCTGAGAATGGTTTCTGCGGTGGTAGGTTTGTAAAGATATATTTCGAAGATATTGTTTAGAATATACTAATTATTATATAAAAGCTTAGTAATTAATATTTAGTAGAATTTTCCGTGTATGCATTAGCAAGAAAAAAATATTTTTAGGAACTGGAAATAGTGCCAGAAAGGAAGTATTGCTAATTGTCACATCTGTATTACATTACATCAGGGGTATTAAATCAGTAACTCAAATACATATTGTTTTTATTTTATTCTGAGTGCTTCAGCCAACTGACTTACAAATCTTTTTACTCTTAAAATATGTGCAGTCCTGTGTGGGCTTAAAACATTTGCCATTTAGATCAACAGGTCAATCAACACATGTATTTTCTCACCTGATTTTAAAATGAATAAGTATTTTAGGGTCGCTATAAGGTTTTAATCCATACATTGCTCATTCCATGAATCAATTTGTCCGTTTCTGCTCATTTTCTGCATCAAACCTGTTCTCACCTGATGAGGTTAATCCCTTCTCACAAAAAGAAGATGATGACAATAATAATACTTATAAACAGTAATCAGACATCAATATTATGTTAACCACAGAATACCTGTGACTCTTATAATGCAACTCATCCTTTTCGCTCCTTTTTGTTTATTGAAAAGGTACGATGGTGTAAAATCAACACCTTTAAACGAATCTCAGAAATATGTTTAATGATGTTCTATATCTCCATCATCCATTATATTTTAAACCTTGTCTAGCTGAGAAGCGAAAAACTTTTGGCTATCTGTGTAAGATAAAAAGGATGAGTTATTAATGTTATGTTAATATTTTAACATAATTATAACACTGATACATGTAGTCCTTGTAAGTCTAGAACCTAGGTTTTCAGCAATAACAAAAATTTTAGAACTTATTAAATATGGCAATTCCTTCGTTGGTGAGCATCAACAACAGCTCATAAACATCTTAACATACCTTTTCTTCTAGCAGCTGAGATCTCATGCTCATGGAAACAAAAATAATCATACTTTTACGATCATGTAAAATCTATGACTTTCATCTCATTCATTCGTGTAATTATCTCAGACTTGGAGAAATATTAACTATCCACCTTCATTCTAACCTGGTAACTTTAGTTTTAGTTAGATTAGTTAGTTTACATTGGTAAACCTGTGTTTGTTTATTAAAAGCTCAGAATTTTTGAGATTTTTTACCAATACTCTTAACATTTTAGAGAGATGAAACGAAAATTGAAATAGCTGTGTAACTTAGCAGAAATAATCCTTAGGAGAAAGAGAATAAAGTCAGTAATCCCTAGAGCACCATTCCTACCGTAAAGCACGGAGGACTAAGTAAATGTTATAGTTAAAATGGATAGTACACTAAGGAACGAATACTATTTTGTTTGTTTTTTTGTAGAAAACAACATATCTAGGAAAGGTGGTGGGTAAGCAATATATCTTTAAAGAGGACAAGGTTCCAAAACCACCGGGTTAGTAGTGAAAAAATACTCTGAAGATCCCCATATTAATATTGTCAGTTCACTATCACAAGGCTTTAAGTTTAAAGCCTTTAGATTTGTTTCTACCAATTAGAGAAAATCACGTACACCAAAGAAATCTAACAATTAAGGAGCTTTTTTGATGTTATATATTGAGGAATGGAGCAAAATTCCAGGTAAAGAGAGTCGCAAGCTCATAAAAAACAATTAAAAACTTTTTACAGCTGCTGTTGCGAATAAAGGTCTAACAAGAAAAATTAATTAACATTTTCTGTGTGTGTAAACCTTTGTTCCTTGTTCAATAATGTATTGTTGCTGGACAAAATTCTTTCAAAATATAGAACATTTTAGATTTTTTTATATATCAACACAAAAAATCCAAATATTAATCAGATACGTAATAAAAAATTCTACGACGGTTGCAGTTTTTTTCAAACTTCTCCATACTGTATTTAAAATAATCTGTTTTCTTTTTCCCAATATTTCGATATAAGTTTCCCTTCGGAAAGTTTTATTTTGTGGGTTACAGGTGATATAAGTTTATTCCACTACTTTCTAGATTTGATTAATCTGTGGAATTAGTTGCATAATTGATTATAGGTTTGTCTGAAACAAACTTTCAGAAAGATGACTCAATTACGTTTGACCACCACTGATAAATATCAAGATTTTTCGGAGACACGAACTACAATTAAATCTATAGATCGAAAATATTATATTGAAATTTACGCTTTAGATCACATCAGAAATTGGGATTATATAATTAGTACCTAGGTTTCATTGTAAAGAATGCTACGGATGGGTACAACCAAAGGAACAATATTTAATCTACGCTTTAGGCCTTGTTAAGTGGATTAGTAAGTACTGGCTGAATCGATCGAGAGTTTGAGTGTTAAAAACAACTTTTCTAAGAAGGAGATCATTTCTCTATTTTCAGAAGGTAGAAGGTTAAGCATAATATCAAACTATACAATTTCTTGTCAATATTCGTTTAATTGCCATGGAAATTGTCCGGAATTAAATTTCACCTCTGATGGTGTCCAGGTTGTATGTCATAGAACAGAGGCAAAAGTAATTTTATGTAAAGATTACTCTGCATTTAAAGAAGGAATGCTTTCTGACCAAGGAGTTGTTAATTTTTACCTTTCAATTTACAAGTAAAACATTATAAAGTATTTATCGCAACACTGTTCCACGTATATTGTAGAGAGCTACAGTTGTTAATACTCATATATCAGGAGAGCAATGCAACTTAAGATCGAATAATTCTTCATAAAGCTGCTATCGAGTTAAAAAGTGAAATAATTACTGTCTTTAACATTTCGAGACATTTTAGTAGCACAAAATGTGAGGACACCCGGTCCGGCAAGTCGGCAAAGAAAAACAAGTCGCCCACTAAAATCACTCCCAGGGAAGATAGTACGATGTAATGGAGGGCGATACAGGAATAATTTGACACAATAGCCAGGTTCTCTCGTCAAGCTGCCATTTTGGACAAGTAGATTCATATGACACTCCTTAGCTAAGTTTCCATTAATAAAAATATAGTGGTAAGGTTGACCTTCGCTACTGAGCATGTCGTGTGAAGGCCTAAAATGTGTGAGAGAGTGTTTATCAGCAAGAAAATCAAATTAATTTGTTCAGATATTTAATGGGAAGCAGAGTGTAAGGCGCCGTATATTTGAAAAATTGAATTTTACAGGCAAGAAAAGTTTGGTTATATATGGAGGAGGCAACGTTGTGTAGGGCATTATTCAAACTCTGGATTCTGTCCACTCGTCCGCTTACACAGTAAAATAAACGCTGCAATCTACAAGAATTTGATTCAGAGAGATATGATCTTCTCTTTCCGAATATTAGGAAGATGTCAGTCGGATTTCAGGCAGGACAATTAACCCGACCACACAACAAATACAGAAAAGCAGTTATTGGAATTCGAAAATATCCACGTTTTGAGCTGGCCTAAGTAAACACTTATTTAAACCCGATAGAGAACCTAGGGAAGATACTAAGAGGGTGCTTCATGTGTCGAAAGTAAACGAGTGTTCACGGTCTCTCTAAAATTCGAAAAAGAATTAAATAAAATAACGCATGAGCAAAGCAGCAAATTGGTGAAGCTCTGCGGGAAAAGAAGCACTCAATGCATTCAGAATAGAAGCTCTGCGGGAAAAGAAGCACTCAATGCATTCAGAATAAAAGCCTGCATAATAATTAATGTTTTTTTAGTAGTGAATGCCATAATTATATCGTATTCTCATTATGGACGCATTGATACTCATATTTCTATAGTGTGGAACCCAGCATTTACTTAAATCCACATTGCTTTCTTCATGAATTTTTTTAGCTCTTGCTCTATTCAAAAAACTTGGTTTCTATGAGAAGTAAATTTTAAAGAATATTTTCTGGAATTTGCTTGGAAATTAAATGAGTATTTCCAGGAAATATAGAAATCGGTCTGATGTTTTCTAGTTTGGGTTAGTACTTAAACTTCCAGCCTTTTCTCTTTACCAGTTTTATATGAACCATTTTGTAAATAGACAATCCTAACAGCTCTTGTTAGCCTCCATTACTTATTTAAAAGTTTGCCAATATTGGTGAAAAATCTGGAGATTCTGAGCTTTCAAGAGACCTACTCGTACATAGGTTTATCAATTTAAACGAACTATTTAACTAAAACTAAATGTACCAGGTTAAAATGAAGGTGGTAGTTAATATTTCTCCAAATATGAGATAATTACGCTAATCAATGAGATGAAAGTCATAGATTTTACATGATCGTACAAATATGATTACTTTTGTCCCCATGAGCGTGAATCTCAGCTGCTTGGAGAAAAGGTATTTTAAGACGTTGATGAGATCTTCTTGATGCTCACCAATGAAGGAATTGCCATATTTAATAAGTTCTAAAAACTTTGTTATTGCTGAAAACTTAGGTTCTAGACTTAAAAGGACAACATGTATCGGTGTTATAATTATTTAAAAATATTAATATATGACATTAATAACTCATCCTTTTTATCTTACCCAGAGGGTCAAAAGCTTTTCGCTTCCCAGCTTCAAAAATTTAATAAAATAATGGATGATGGAGATATAGAACATCATTGAACATATTTCTGAGATTCGTTTTAAGGTGTTGATTTTACCCTATCGTACCCTTTCAATAAATAAAAAGGAGCGAAAAGGATGAGTTGCATTATAATAGTCACAGGTATTCTGTGGTTAACCTAATATTGATGTTTCATTACTGTTTATAAGTATTATTATTGTCATTATCTTCTTTTTGTGAAAAGGGAACAACCTCATCAGGTGAGAACAAGTTAGCTTTAGAAAATAATTAGAAACGGACCAAATTCATGCATGGATTAGGCGAAGTATGGACGACAACCTTCTAGCAACCCTAAAATACTCATCCATTTTAAAATCAGGTGAGAAAATAGATGTGCTAATTGACTTGTTGATCTAAATGACAAAGATTTTAAGCATACAAAGGACCGTACATAATTTCACATTAAAAAAGTAAGTGAATTATTTGGCTGAAGCACTCAGAATAAAATTAATACATTATGTATTTGAGTTCTTGATGTAATACACCTTATGTAATGTAATACAGATGAGTCCATTATTACTAATCTATTTTTGGCACTGTTTCCAGTTCCTAAAATATTTTTTCCTTGCTAATGCATACACGGAAAATTGTATTAAATATTATTTACTAAGCTCTTATATAATAATTAATATATTCCAAACAATATCTTAGAAATATATCTTTACAAAACTTCCACAACAGGAACCATTCTCGGAAACTATGAATAAAAATAAATAACCATGAAATTAAACATGCCAATCTAACATGGGAAAAGAGGTAAATTTTGAGAGTAAATCCTGAAAAATGGCTCTTATGATGTTCTTTTACTCGTATTATACAGCATCTTATCTTCTCTTATGATTTCATCGCCTTGAGGTAAGCCACATCAGCGGCATCGCGCACAAACTATATACTCCTTTTTGGTCTCTCTGGCAGTTAACACGCGTTTAACGTTCTTGTGAATCTATACAGAGCGCATTCCCAATTTACTGGATATTCCTTTGCGATATGTACATGTATCATGGGAAGAAAAAATAACGGACGCCATTTCCACCTCCTGACAGAGCAGCAAATGCCATTATTGCTCTCCGTAGCGTGATTGCGGACGATGAGCCTATGGCCGTGAAGCTTTGGGTGAGCAATCAATTGGTATTGGAACAGAAATTCCAAAGAATTGCTCTCGAAAATAACCCCCTTCCAAAAATAGCCTCAAATAAAATTACATTTCTTCCTTTTAAAAAATATGATGGTGAGTTCAATTGCTTTCTAAGAAAAGCCCCTGCGTGAAAATTATTTGCCGAGGAATACTTTCATACGAGTATATATAGTGGAAGCACGATGTCTAGACTACAATTTTTAAAAAATAATTTTAAATATCTTAGATACAATTGATTAATTGCTTTCTAACACATTTCTTTTATAATATATCGAAATGTGTGCATCAAAGTATAAATTCATAATAAACAAACCCTTTTTGTAAATATGACGGAAAATGTGAAGCAATTGAGTACATGTATAAAAGTGGGAAGGGAGCTAGTAATATTTTTAAAATTTGAACTTCACTCTGAACAAATCTGTTATTTAAAACTTACAAATGACTTAAAGACAGAGGCATTTTTCTTTCAAGAGTGAGGAGTAACCCGTCCTGATGAGTAAAGAACCATCCCTAAACAAGAACACGATGAACAAGATCAAAGGAAATCCGAGGAGGATTGCTAGCCAACTTGCTTTGTAAGAATAAATAAGCCATGAGTGCAAGAAAAGATTGTTGATGAATGATATGAAACTTTGTTCATTCATGATAGCTAAACGACATCTGCTTTCTAGCACTATCAAATGAGGAGAGTCGCAAGGGCAAAATTGCTCTTCTATTGTTTCCGTGATGACTCACAGCATCCACTTCTGTGCACAGATGGAAAGTTATTCACTGCCCAGACCACCTACATGAGAAGAACCGATCGTGTTTAGGCACAGCATTTAAATAGTGGTCCGGTTAAACATCAATGAGACCAATAAACACCTCTCATGTTCATTGAAGGGGTGTTATAGATCAATTAACATGTTTATATGGACCATATTTAGAATTTAATAGATGCTTGACCTGGAGATCTCTTCCAAATCTTCCCAAAGTGTCGCAGTTCTTAAGTACAAGCAGGAAAGTTTCTGGAAGAAAAGATAAGCTAAAAATCTGCCTTCTACTTTGCTCGTTCAGAGTAAAGAAAACTCCTTTAGGCATATATTAGGAGAGGAACTGGCCTAGGAAAATAGAAAAAAGTAGAGATAGATACGAGTATACCTGAGAATCTGCTTTATTATAAGACATTAAATCAATGAGGTTTGATGTGTTAGTGTTGCCCAAATGGATTTAATTCACTGCCTACCAGCTCTTTATATAACTGAATCTTCAGTTTTGAGTACAAGTGTTAAACCCTGAAAGAAATACCGCTCTAAATACCTGTGTTTGCTCTTAAATAAACGAAAAGTGCATATTTAAAGAATCGTTAATAGAGAGCAATTCAAAATGGGGCCCACTAGCGTTTATTTCCTTCCATTTGCACTAGTAAAGTAGCTGAAATCCGGATTATTTCGTGCTATCTCTGCCCTAACGACCGCAGTTGAATGAATTCCCAGAGTAAGGAATGCGCATGTTTTCCAGACATTTTCATTTCTGCTATCTTCACAACTTTTCAGATATTCCTTGCGAAAAATACTTCTTAGCCGCTCCCATACAAAAGAAATTCATATTGCGTGCAAATTTGTAATCACAGGGTATATCTCTGAACTTGCTAAAATCATTAGAAATGTATTTCAATCTAATATTTACAGATTCTGTAGATTCCAGAGAACCACAAACAACGATTAAGTTTCATGAGTCATCTTCATTCTAATGAGGTAAAGATATCCTGTAATTAACTTTGCCAATTTCAACTCCATATCTAAAACATAGCCATATATTTCCATTATTTAGCATTTTGATCTTGTAAATTAATGAATTCCCCGGAAAATCTGATTTTCTGTATACATTATTTTTATCTTTAAGAACACAATTCATTCTAACGAGATGTAGTGTATTCGTTATAAAAATATTATATTTCTTATCCCTTTCCTTTCCTACCCTTTTCGTTAACTAATTGTCTTTTTCTTTCACATTAGCCGAAATTGATTGAGTAGTGTCTAAGAATTTATACGATATTTCTTAGAATAGCCGTTAGTTTACCTTTTTATTATATTAATTAACCTGGTAGAGAATCATTATAATGATATACCTCGCATTCTTAATGATAGGAAAATAATATTTGATGAAATCAAGACTCCTTTGGGTATTCATAATGACAACAACCCTATAGTAGTTGAAAACTTTATTTTATGATGTAAGGATTAGAATTTTGCTGAACATTCATATTTGGATAGAAATAACTCCTTTGATTTGTAATACATACTTTTTTGATAGCTAGATCCAAAAATATTATCTTTTTGAAAATTAAGGTAGGGATCTATACACCAATACCCTCATATGTTTTTTTTGTGGATAGCATCTCTCTCATTCTAGCCCGCCTTAATATTCGTTTTTC
The DNA here is from genome assembly GCA_963969495.1 of Ceratothoa steindachneri. Lineage (NCBI taxonomy): Eukaryota > Metazoa > Arthropoda > Malacostraca > Isopoda > Cymothoidae > Ceratothoa > Ceratothoa steindachneri. The sequence continues at coordinate 152,290,814 of OZ018322.1, read as the reverse complement.
GGCAAATTTCTCGGAAAATTTGTATTCATTTCTGCCAAACGGCACGAAAGGGTTATTTTATGGGTAATTGCGGTTGATCATTTTTTTCCTCCCCGAACCCTTTTGTTCCTTAACATCTTCGAACCAGCTGCCGGAAATGTCCATTGGGTGACGGCAAGAATTTTTCATTGACGTATATGTGCGTTCAATGGCCCTTGAAATCTGAGTGATATCAGGGTCCGTATACATGGAGAACAGTAATTCTATGCATGCTATATGTATTATATGGTTGTGTTTGTTGATGTATAGATGTAAACTCATTTACCTTGTCATAATAAATGGCTGTTTGGGGTGATTTTTGTAGTTTGTGAGTATTTCTACATGATGGAGTATGAGGAAGTTTAAAAACCATTAGCTAATCTTAATCTGCAAATTCCGTAACCACCAACCATTTAGATGCATTAACGATGCTTTAATTTGAATGTTATTCTCTCTGGCTTATTGTTTGATGTCTATAATATAGCCCTCAACAATAGAGCTCATGTTAGCCGAGTGAATACGGTGTTGGCCTCCCAACGTCGCGGTATCTAGTTCGATTCCTAATCTCGGCATGAGCGAACACAAACGTCAGCGGACGTAGAGATCTGGCTACCGATTGGTGAACGCGCTGCGCTCACCCCTTTTTCGGATGGGTAGATCTTACACCTCTGACCTCACACATAGCTAATCACAACACTGCTTTCTTTCCTCCCCCGCCTTCACAGCACAAGACACACACACTCTGTGTTCCAAGGAATCCTGCTAATGGGTATCTATATCCACGTACCTCTGACGCGGAACATAATACTTCCTGGCATCTCTCCCCAAAAGAGGACCGGCTCCTGGGGCCCTCGACCCGAGCAGCGATTTTCATACTGACCTTATAAATATAAAAAAAACATTATCTGGTCGGAGATCCTCCCAATATAGTGGAAGGATTGGCGCTAACTAACTAACTAACTAGCCCTCAGCAATTTATAATTATGGTTCATATTTCTTTTCTGAAACTTTTTATTATCCTAGTGATTTTTATTCATGGACATCTTAATCACGTCATAAAATGACCTCATTTTTATGCAATCTTCCATCCTATAGTGCAAATTCTAATCAATTCTGAATTAAAATATTCAAATAAATATATTTTTAATAATATTTAGATAATGAAATTGGAAACACAAAGGTAAAAAAAACTCTTACACGAATATTTATTAGAATTCAATTAGAAATTTCAATTACCCTGATACCGTAGTTTCAAATAATTTCTCGCCGGACAGTTTTACTAATATTCAGCTTTCATAATTTAATTTCAATACTGACATGCAATTCTTTGTTTATTTTCATTGGCTAATGGCTAGTGGAAAGAAAAAAAGTACTTCATAGCCGATCATTCAACTTCATATGTAGATACGCACAATGATGGCAGATTTACTGGCAAGTAAATTATTTGAACTCTTCAAAGTTTAATATATGTGTGTTATCTATCAGGCTGGAACTAAAGTAATATCCGGATTTGAGGTTTATATTGAAAATTTGAAAAAAAATATGACTATTGAAATATTTAATCATAAACATAATCTCCATTGCCCCCTAGAAACTCATTACATGTGTCAACGAGCTTACATAATACCACGCTTGTAAAATCCTTTAGGTCTTGTTGCAAAATATGAATCAAACTTGTTTGCGACCTCATATCGTGATTTTAACCCTTAGCTGTGATATTCAAATTCAAAAGGAGCAAAGTTAGGAGAATATAAAACAAGGAACAATATTTCCCAATAGAGCTCGTCCAAGAGATCTTTAGTCATTTGAGCTTTGTGAGTACTGGCATTAACGTAATTGAGGATGACGCCTTTTCTTTTGACTTAGGATGGTCTAATTTGGCCCAAAGCGGCTTTCAAACGACGAGGTTGATTTGATTAAAGTTAATATGAATTGTGGATTGCTGTCTACTAGTTTGTACCGACAATTCATTCAATATCCCACCATACACTTAACATGAACTTTCTTATATGGAGTTCTCTTGTTGGTAGTTGAGAAATTCTGCTTCCTTAACTGATCCACAAACGACGGGGTTTAAAGTTGTGATAAAAGATTCGCTTCTCATCACCAGTAACAAAGCTGCCCCAAAATGGTGTTTGGAGGTGTAGTAAAACAAGAACTCACAGCAAGCAACACGCGGTTTCAGATTCACAGTGGACAGTCCGCAAGGGACCTATTTTCTAATCCCTATAATCATCTAATACTTTTCAGTTGGTGTTGGTCAGTCGTGTGGGTTAAGGGCCAATTATTTTGAGAGTTCCTTAGAAATTGTAACAGGATTTGCTGTAACAACAGCTTCTAAGTCTTCATAATTAATTATTTTTGACGATCTTTCTTTGGTCGATTTTAGGCTAAAATTCCCACATTGGAAACCGGTAAACCACCTACTGCAACCTCTTTCATTGAATGCATCATTCCCATAAGTGATTAGAATGGATTTTCACATAGTACTTGCACACCTTTATATAGCTGATGGTAAAACATGTCTAATGTGACCATTAGTTGCGAAGCTATATAGGTCAATACTGAATATTATGAACAGTACTTTTATAATCTGAAAGAAAATGGTATAACTTACTCATTGTAGCACTCATAAATGATAACATGAGGCACACTTTTAATAAATACTATCTAAAACTATTCTTAAAGATTTGCAGAAATTTTCATGTAAATCAGATGGTTAGGTTATTTTCTTATAATTTTTCAATTCTTGATAGACACCGATTCTGACTAAAACTAGAAAGTATGAAAAAGAACAATGCATATTACTAATCAGACTACTCATATATATATATATATATATATACGCTCCAATCAATGCCTAATTGAACGGAAGTTTTGATAGCCATCATTACCTTCATTATTTCAAATTTTAGTTGCAAGTCTACATGTATATTTACTGATGGTAAGTTAGAAACCTTTCCCTATCAACCTTGTGGTAGAAAGGCAGAAAAACCCTTAATAATTGCCAAAGCTTTACAGAAAAACGCTTACATCTTCCATATAACTAAACTATTAGTTGAAAGTAAAATGAGTCAAAGTTACCCTTTGGTACTTGTATGGAATAAAAAATTACAACGCTGCTATAAATCTCGCATCAATCTAATAGTGGAGCATCATTTCCTCAACCCTTTAAGGTATTTATTTAATTCTAACGGTCTTTTTTATATTCTTTCATAATCAGCATATTTATTATAGGAAGAAATCAAAAGAATTCGGAAGCCATTATAATCAAAGAATTAATTAAATTTCCAGAGATATAGATGACTCTTTTCTAAGACAGCAGTGTTAATGAAAAGGCTCGAGGTGAAAAACTCGTTTTATAAGTTTGTTAAAATGTATCTTGATCGTTTTACATTCAAAGGGGGGGGGGCAGAAGAGAAGTTTACTATCCTTCTTGAAGAGAGACGATGGCACCTCTGCTCCAGAGAAGTACAACCTCCAAATCGAGACTCTGCATCAGCATGGCACGAAATCTCACACGGAAACCGTAAATCTTTGAGGGGGGTTAGAGTGCAGATAAGAGGAGAAGAATCTCGGCCAATCCTTCGGGGACGAAACCATTCGAGGCTTGCTCTGAACAGAGTAAGGCTTCACAAAAGAGATGGGTCTGCCCCTGAGATCTGATCTCGAGGTATAACCAAATAACGGGAAACTTAAGGAAACAGACACAATGATTTGAAGCAAAGGCGATGGGTTCTCAATCTAACCCGGGACTCCAAAACCCAAAGTAATTATATGACGGCCATTATTGATGCTCAATCGCTGGAAGGCACATACGTCTGGCAGAAGACTTATGGCGCCTAGAGGGATTAGCGTTTGTCGCTCGACCCAGGTCTTAATGGCCTCCAACGATGTGGGCTGGAGACTCGGCAACAACCTCCAAAATACAGTGATTAACGTTTCACACTGGGATTAAAGCTTCTAGCGCGCTCACCTTAATTAACTGCACTTCGAGGCAGCTGGCAGATATGATATTCCATTTTTTTCTTTTGCAGCTTATCTACTACGTTACTACACGTGGAGTTAGATTTCTCTGAGGCACGGGGGAAGAAGAGGGCTTTGATGTCCACCTCCCTTGCTCAGAAAACCACGTAGCCATTTAGCAAATCAATTAGCCACACGAGGACAATATTGAGCTTGCCGTAAATTCTCTCGAAGACTTTGCTCCTGTCCGGTTTTTGCCGGCCTAGCAAGGTCCTCCCTCATCTCTCTGTCATTGCACCCAAGGGCCTAATTTGGGAGGGAATCTGGGATGGGGGGCCCGATTCTGTAAGTAAATGTAATTAGGTGTGTATGTAGTTTTAGGGATCTGTTATGAAAATATAGAAGAGTGGTATGTGGAGAAGGTGGAAATTGTCCAATTAACAAAAGGCCACTTACCCTTCAGGCTGCGCAGAGGAATCCTTATTACTTTCCGTCAACTAGCCTCTAACAAGGCCAGTCAAGGAGAAAATGGCCACTTCTAAACGTATCATTGCAGGTGGAATATTCTGTCAAAAACAACAAAGCGGTATCCAATCAACCTCATTTGAATGAAATCCAGTCCAAATTTCAAAGAAATTTGACTGTACCGATACACAAGCATGCAAAAGAATAGTCCAAGCCAGAAACGTAGTCAGTTGCCGATCTAAACATTGTTTAATCCTTAAAATTTCTCAAATTTTATTGGCTAAATAAATATTCTTATGTCAAGTTCAAATTATTTTGCTTTTGGGATCTAAATATTATTAAACTTTCATAATTTTTCTCACTTCTAATTGGTCCTAAAACACATTCTTATGTTAGATAATAATGCATATGTAAAACCTATTTTTGTAAAATTTCATTTTTTGCCCAGAAGATAAACTTTGAAAAGGTTGAACCCTCGGTTAATAAAGTTAGGCCACTTGCCAACATTTTTTCCTACCTTTCGCTTTCTGTAAAGAAAGTCTTTGAAAAGGTTGAAGAGCTGCAGCGAAAAGTTAACCAAGCAACCATCGCTGTCGATTTTAACAAATATTGCATATTTATATATATATATATATATATATATATATATATATATATATATATATATATATATATATATATATCCAATTCTATCTTCTTCCATCCCTTACATTAAAAGTGGAGACCCAATCAATCTTTCCTTCTCTTTACGCTAAGTGTGCTTTTAAAGAGATTGATTTAATTTTAATGCCCGAAGTGCAAAACCGTGGCATTCGCCTGGTGGTTTCTGTTATCTATTCATACATGTTATACATACATTTAAGCTCAAGCAAATGTGTTTTTATTTGATGGAAAAGAGATTATCACTCAACGCATTTTAACGAGAGTGAATTTTTACCTTTTATATTAAATATTCGTGTCCTCGCAATAGGATTAGGAATATTAGGTTACTTGATTTACTTTTTGAAATGTACATATGTAGTTGTGCGCTATTGTAATATTTGTTTATTATGTGCTCAATAACTTCTCTTATTTAGTTGTATGCAGTTGTTAAAGACGCTCAAAAAAGAAAAGGGATTAGGCTTAGCATAATTTATATATCAGCCATTAAGTTAATGCCTTTGGACATATTAACTTGCCTATGAAGAAAGTTGGACAGAGGTAACTGACTCAATATTAAAAATTTGAATCTGTCTAAAAGCGTTTACTTTCTAATTTCATGCTGAGAAATCTCCTTTTTTGTGTCATGCCTAAAATTTTTCTCTATTATTTTGTTTTTTAAGCTCATTTACTTACTATCTTCTGACTTATAACCATCTATCATTAAGCCCAATTCTATTTTAGCTTTCTTGTTTTTTTTTTCATTATTTTCATGCTTATTGAAAATAAATCCTATATAATACAGCTCTTTTCCTTATTTTCTTTAAAACCTATCCAATCCATAGATCAACCTTTTTATTGATCGAAAAATTGAGGAAAATTACTCACATCTACTTATAGGGATAAGTAGGATAAAGCAGGTTATGTACCGCCATTAATAATTTAAAAAATCATTTGAAATGATGACTTGTCATTGATTTGAAACAAAAAAAATAAATAAATGTATAACAATTTAATAGCATTTCAGGTTATTTGGTGTACTTAGAAATTCAAGTGGCTCTTATCTAACTTCGAGCAAACATTAGTTACAAATAAGATCGAAATTTTGTCAATTTAGAAGAAAATAAAAAGAGAGAAATATTTTATATAATTCTTTGCTAAATCGGTGACATTATACTTCCAATTTATCCAAATGGCTTAGCAACTCTAGGAACAATTATGCAAACTCTTTGATAGAAGAAACATACTAGGAATATCTACTTGTTTTTAAATAATCTAAAGCTAAAGCTTGCAGTTAGAAACTTATTAATGATTCAAACAAACTGGAAGAACATGAAAAATGATTAGAGAGTAATTTCTGCTCTCTCAAAAGGATAGTAAGGAATTCTAAAGAAATATTTCTTTTGCTAGGTTAGTTTAGATTGCCTAAGGATAATTCTTTTATAGGATACCTGTTAAGTCAAGTTGTTTGAATTCAATGCTTTTATTAAACCCTTATATTTATGTTATATTTTTTGTTCTGATTAATTTATCTGATTTCTCGGTTTGCATGTATATTAAATTAGTCTATAGTCTTTGGTAGGCTTAATTTTTTTTGCTTTTCCCTAACCTAACATTTAGCATTAACTCCGCCAGAAAAGATTTATTAGATGATTGTATTTCAATATTTCCTTTCGTCCCTTTGTCACCCATATATCAAATGAAAATGAAAATTGATATATTTTTTTATATAAAAATGTCTTTTTCGGTCATAACTTTTGAGCTTTGGGGATATCAAGACAAAGCATGTACTATTTAATTTGCCGGCACAAAATATACAAAATGAATTGATTTTAATATTTCACAGTAATCCTTTTTGACAAAGATTCAAGTCAATAATGGCTGCAAAGAAGCCTCATCTCGCCAATAAGAATCTTACGGAGGGGCTCCAAATTTGTAGGAAATTTAGAGACTGGACTCTTAAGATTGAGGCAAAAAGTGATATTCTGCGATGAAGAGCCCTCCCACTTGTTGAGCTTGCGAACCATCTGTCGTTATGAAAATAAAAGGAAAACAATTTCACGAGTGTCCTCTGGCGTGCCCATGATGAATAATCCGGACATTCTCCATGTCTAGATGTGCCTCCCATCAAAGGAAACTGGAGCCCTAACAATTTTGGCAAGGAACAATGAAATCAAAATGGTACCAAAACTTGCTTCATCATTACAGTTGACAAAAAGTTCAGGATTATTTTAGGGGATGAAAACTGTATTTTTAGGCATGATTACTCATCTTGTCAAAAAGCAATAGAAATAACAGAGTTCTTTGCTGAAAATAACATCAGGTTTTTGTGATCTTGGCCCGGAAATTTGTTAGATTTTGAACCATGAGTATTAATCAAATTAGAGATTGAAAAATAGAAGCCATAAATTGTTAGCATTTAATTATTTGAAAAAACAGGATTTATATCAATCAAGTAATATCACGAATTTGGTTTTCAGCATGGTAAAACGAATTGACGGAGTCCTTTAATGAAGGGAAATTATTAAAAATATTGACCGCGCTCATCAATTGAATATATTGATTTAAAAAATTAGTTTGTGCTCTAATTTATTTTATATTTCACGTACAACTTATGATAAAAAATAAATAAACAAAATTCCACGTTTGATTAGTTATATTAATTTTCTTACATGAAAAATATAGTATTCTCTACACATTGGGACACGAATGTATATCAGATTATATTGTTTAATTTATATAATTAATAGTCTCTGTCAGTACAAAACCTTGCCATTGTCAGTTTGCAACGATGGAGCCTGAAGCAAAAGACTAATTCGCCCGTCTGGCATTTTCCATATGCTGCCATAGACTTTGACCACGGCCTCGTGAGTTGCAGCCGTGACAGGCTTAAAACTAGCGAGCATCCCATTTAAGTATTCCATTAGCGCTGTTCCGGAGAAAAGCCGGCCAGTGTGTGTTATTGCTCACAGTATTTCCATTAACTATTAAGAGCCATTAACAGATCGGCTTTATTTCAAACTCTACTCATCCTCAGTCCATTAGAATCGTTCTGTCCTGGCTAAAATATCGCATAAAATATTTCAGTCTGCATTTTGTTAGCTATGAATACTTATTTTCTTTGAAATACGTTTATTTTTTTAACTTTGTTTGACATGTAGTTATATTTACGTGATTTAAATTTTGAATTCACCGTATATAATAGATTTTGAAAGTAACCATTTCGTTCGTACACCACACTTTTTATTTACATAAGATTGCATTTTCTGGACACTTTAATGTAAATCACTGTTTGGTTTCAGGATTTAAACTAATTTTGTTTCAGTTGATAAATCAACAATAATACATGTTCTAACTGAAGAATGAGTTTCTAAAACAAAATAATTAAAATTTAAGTGCATTAATTTTCACTAAGATCGGAGCTTTTATCAGTTTATAATCTCATAATGGTGACAAACGAGAAAGGAAGGACCACCATAAAATGAAAATATTAATCACTCAATCCAGGTTGATGAAGTTACAAATACATATATTCAATATATAAATAAGTTACTTATAAAAAAAGAAAAAATAAAACAAAAGAACAACATACGCAAAGTAAAATATAACGAAACAAACTCATTCAAGGAGTTCTACCCTTTCAAGGACTTAAATACAGAGTCAGCATATAATAGCTCTTGCTCTATGGTAAGCTCAGATATTTTTCTGCAAGCTTGCCTCATCTAAAAACTCTCTGAATCCGCAAACTGGCACTCGGCAAAGTACGCTAGGAACCAATTACAAACGGTATTGCTCACTATGGTCACGGTATCTCAAAATATACCGTAGATAAAGCTCCCACTGATAAATAAATTCACCTCAAAAGTGGCGTACAGGCTGAGTTACTAAACAGTGCTCACATAATGGGTTTGTAAGGAACCCTACCCAATGAGCTAAGTTCGCCGGGTGTGTCCAATGGAGATGACGCAATTCTAACTGAAATCGTCATGGCATTAATGCATACGTACAAGAAAATACTTACCGTACAATATCCCAAATCTTCGTACTCTCAGAGACTGTCTCCTATCATTTTTTATTACACAATGAAAAATGGTTGCCCTGATACCTGTCATATACTCAGTGTACGAAAAAGCAAAATTAATCAGGTGTTACTGTCTTTATAGAAAGCCTAGTAAAACATCAACGCTTTCGGTTTTATCCCCAATTCATATGCACTGACCGAGCAGAACACACTCTCCTCATCTGACATACTGCGGAAGACAGAGAGTGAAGATACTGATTATGTATAATCACACACATCACGAAACCAACCTGGCAGTGAAAAGAGTTGCAGCGCCCCAAAGACCCTTACCAACTTCAAACTGGCATGGTTTAAGTGAAACAAAAGGTAAGCTTCAAGAACGATAAACAAAGTACTCTCGGGCCCTGTGTAATCCTAAGCATCACATATTTGGTGACAAATATATAATCTTTAGATTTTTCAGGTCTTCGGTTTGGATGGAACCCCTGTATTACAAACAAGAAGGTAAGATTAAACTCCTGAAGAATTAGCCTTACCTTAAAGTTCAATCTTTATTATGGGATTAGCTTTCTTTTCCAGCATATAAACCAACAAATTTAGGCAGAAAATAAAATTACAACCATATAAATCTCGCGCTGACATCGTATTCACAAGTACAAGCGTATCAAAAGATGGGCATATTAGCATCTCACGTAATAAACGCTAGCCTAAGAAGGAGTTCCATGGTAGGTGTACAAGAAGTTAATTAAATATAGGCTGTTAAACGGCATCATCCATATAAGGTCGATATCTAGTAAGGTCGAGGCCATAAACGGCCCTTTGAAAAAATTACGGCCGAGGAAAAATCAAGTAGGAAAAGAAAGCTTTTATACTCAGATGTGTATGAAATTCTACATGTTAACCCGTCTTACTCAATTCATCTAATTGATCGACAAGGACTGGATCATTTGTATTAACAGTGTATTTACACAAGAAAAGTCATCGACCATTTAGTTCTCCGAGCAGAACAAAGTTTTACAGTAACCTACAGATGAGTCAGGCGAGACGCCCAGTTTTATGTCGGCCGAGCGAAAATTCCATATCCCCTAATCATACCCTTATACTTAGGAGGTGTAGTTGCGAAATCTAGAAACATCTGAAACGAGGGACATTGTGACGCACCTACAATAGTCTGCTAAAAACAGTAAACTGAAAATGAATGTTGAGTAGTCTCTTTAAATCCTCTCAATTCACTGCCGTCCAGGGCAATTCTACTGAAGAAATATTCTTTCTGGAACTAATGGAATTACCATTTTCGGTTTTTTGTTAAAGAAAGCTTTTGAGGTAGATTATTAGATAAAGGTCTTTCTCATAGCTCTCGTGAATGTGGGCCGAAAAATCAACCGAAGATGCTGCTGCATTAAAATACCTATTAAATATTTCGAATTTCATCTAATTTGTAGACCTCTGGAGATGACTAATCGCCTTGGGGCGTTCTTGTGTAATGCCGAGTTTGACTGTAGAAAACCAGGCAGCCAGAAAGTAAATAAAGTACCCATTAGAGAATATGCTAAAGAGTGCAATACGAATCCACTTTTCCTCTCACTTTTAAACATCGGATGAACCTGGCCTATTCTAAACTTGTCTAGGTAATTTACTCGAGCTTTTTCGATGTTTGCAAAACTGCGAGAGCGGGTAAAAGAGCTGGATGTACCGCCTGGATTAGCGATGTGCGAGGGAGTTTATTTTGATTTATGAAGCAAAGAAGTTGCCTGAATATGGCAACTCAAGCATAAATTTTAACAGATATGACTCGCATTCGAAATTGCAAATTACACATTTCTCGTGTTTTGCAGAGTACGAGACAGGCTCAATGTAGTGCCTTAGTAAAGGTATTGCAACTCTGTGGATGAGCCCTAATATATTTTAAGACAAGTCTTTAGAATGTAACCTAATTAATAGCAGTAGAAAAAATTCTGCGATAACGACAAGAATTCCTTGTTATAGAGCGTGCACGGAAGAGCAAACACCGATTCGTAAATTCAGATAAGATCCAAGCTGATGGCAAGCATTGGGTTGTGCTTCACGGGCTCTTGTTTTACTACTCCTTAGAACTAAATAAATTTAGAAAAATCCCAAACGGCCGAATCCTTGGTGAGCTACTTTGGGCATTAACAAGGAATTTAAATGGCTATGCTACACATTTTACAAATTTAAATGTCCAATGGTACCTAGCCCACGCTAGAGATCCTTCAATAATTTGTGAGGGTATTATTTCTCATATTGTGTTGTTGTTTGTTTCATATTCGCTAGAGGAAAGCAGTTGAAGAATGGTGACATGTCAAGCACTTCGCCAAAGATATTAATAATAATCACTTTGCCAGTAATAAACATGCGGCCATCAGATAAATTATTATAGGTTCGTCAGTGAATATATTCACTAGTAACCAAATAAAACTGTCTGATTCATGATGCTTGGAAGATTCTCCCTACTGTAGGGCTCCCATCATGTGTTTGTGTTTTTTGGTCTTGCTGGCTTATGGGCTAGTTTTCCACCCTCTCAGAGTTGGGTTCTTGAACAGATGCCACCAAGTGACCAAGTTGCACGACAAATTGTTGCATATCACTCCTCTTCATACCACCCTCCTGTCATTTATTTAAGTGGTAGTTCTTCGAGTAATAGGAATTTTATCTTCTGGAGATTGTTCCACCATTTCCTACGTCATTTTATTGCAGAAGGCTGCAACACTTCCTTACGGTACTGCGCGACGGTATCTACCGAAGAATAGACGAAGGTCTGCTAGGAAGGGCAAACTCGTGCACCTGACCGAGAAGGAAACATTTGTAAGCAATTACTTTCAAATGAAGAAACCTTAATAGAGTCTAAGTGACCGTCCATGTAGGGAGTTGTTCTTAGAAAATTAATAATAAGAGGTGAAGATCCTAAAACCTAGTGAGTGAAAAGGAAATCTTTTCAAATGGCTATATTCACACATCATTCGATTGGGAGTACTCTATCTGCATCTTTTATACCAACAGGATAGTTATTGAAAAAAAAAGACATAAACATATTCGATAATTAGGATAGCTCTCAACTACTGAAAATCGATAAATGGGCTAGTGAGCTATTTACCAGATCTACTTGCTTCCAATTATTTCTTAATTTTCTTATCTCATATGTTTATTTTCTAATTGCGTGGAGCAGCCGCAGTTAATCCTTACTCAGTCATACTAGTCGTCGACAGTAGGTCTAATAATTGAGGATCTCTTATTTGTAGCCCAGCTTAACACTGGGAGACAGAACTGCAAGACTTTTAGTCGGCAAGGAAGCCTTTGAAACATTGAATGCTACCCGCCTTAAAACAGCTTCCTTCACCCCCAAACGGTCACAGGGGGATATCAGCCAGTGTTTGTGGAAGGTTTTACTATTGCGCAAATATCTGATCGGATTATTCACCCCACAAAGTTAAGGATTCCTTCAAATATCCGTAAGTATGACTGCCCAATTTACTCCTAACCCTCTTTTCGGGAGGGTGGCTAAAGTCAGTAAATTTGGAATAAATTATTATCCTAAACAAAACACAAAATTTACAGATTATCTTTCGGTTATTCAAAACTGATGGAAGAAAATTACTGAAGTTCCTTTGCCATTACAATTGTGGGTAAAGAAAAATGTAACGAAATAGTTTTAAAATTTCGCAATAAGGCAAAAAATCTCTCTGAGGTATGAAAGAAGAGAAAGTCTGGAGACAAATAGGGTGGGGTAATTCTATTTCCCGCACATAAAATATTCTACATAATCTATAGGATAAAGATAAAAGAAAAACTAAGCACACTTCCAAGATATGAGAGGCCTAATACTTTATATTTATTATAAAAAATCCAAAACTAACAGAGTTAAGATTACACAAAAAAAGGCATTATGGTTGTATGAGCTAAAGCGGAAACCAAAAGGGTAACTCGGGCAGAAAATCTTTGGGAGAGAACTGAGAAGGGGCGAAGGTAGAATAAAAATCTGTAGAAAATATATCACCGCGGATCCTTCTGCTAGTATTGGTGCAAGACAGGTACGCAGGCATTAGGATCTAAGTTTCAGCTTGCGTGAGATGCACACGTTTTATGAAAAGGATACTCTCCTTTGGGATAATCAAAAAAACTCATTTATATTAAAACTTATATGATTTGTCAAAGCTTATGAAAATAAAATAATTGCAGAAAGAGGAGAATTACATAATTTCTAATGTAGAACTAAGTTTAATATATTCACAGTGGATATGTTGCGCTTTTATAATGCAATTCATCTAGAGTAAATTCATAGAATACATATTAATCCATTAATAAGCAAGTGGCAATTGTCAACAAAGCAGCCCTATCCTTTAAGAAAAACGTTTTCAATTCTGCTATTATATTTTGCTCTTTAAGATTTTCAAGACAGTTTTCACACTATTCATTTACACACTAGATGGCTTTCCTTTGCTATATTAAATCATATAATACTTGCATATATTAATGAATCAAAATAAATTACCACACAATACACTAGAGCTGTCAAAATTAAAACTTTATTTGGATTAAAGACCGTCGAAATTCTCGGTGGAAATTGTTGGAAGGGAAATAGAAAATATTTCAATTTTCAAATCCATTGCAATATTAACATCACTTTAGCCCTATATCCACAATTTGCTTAAATTTAAATTAAACTGATAAAAAGAATAAATTCGAATATGATCGAATGAATTAGTCAATTCAAAGATAGATAAGAGAAAAAAGTCATCTTAATTTATTTTATTGATTAATAAATGCAAAATTTTATAAGCATTTCTGCCTATCAAGCTACATATTAAACTAAATCTCTAAATAAGACAGACTTTGCAAACTACAAGCTATATACCTATTTATTCGTAAAGAATGAAGTAAAAGAAATAAGGTTCTAGGAAACTATCGGCAATAAATCATTCTTCGAGCTAAATTTAAGGTCCAGAAAGACTAGAATCTAATCATTAAAATTAGTACTTAACAGACTGAATAAGCTACTAATTAATAAATAATTAATAATTTTGGAAGTTCATGCTTGGTACTTGCTATAGCTATCTAAAAAAAAAGAATTTAGAATATGTTTTATGATAATTATTTAATGCTGTTCAGAGAGTGTATGGTTTTTGAATAAATAATACTACCTAATCAAAGGAATTTTTATTATATTGGCATTGGATTTTCTTTCCGTTACAGCAATCTATTTCCAAGAAAATAAAAGTATATATATATATATATATATATATATATATATACACATATACATACATGTATATATATATATGAGAGATAAATTCTTGAGTCCAGTAACGGGTTACATATATATTAATAAAACCACTGTTTAAGAGCGTAGTATTTTATTCGCAAAACTAGTTTCAGCATGGATTTTCTCATGCCATCTTCAGTCGTATACTAAGAATAGATGCATTTACACCATACATTAAATATATATAGGAACAAGAAATCAGATTAAAATTCATAATCACGTGGGTGTGAATTTAAGGTCATTGAGGATATATTTCAAGATTAAATTTTTATGTAGGGGCTGCATTTGAATTGCCCATCCGAAAGGATGAAATTCGTGATTTCGTTGATAAGGGGGGATTCAACTACCTTTCTTTTTCGAAAATATTTGCACGGGTAAATTAGTTTGCCCTGGGGAAAATCTATTGTGTGATTAAAATTATTGTAGTGTGTGAAAATACTAGAAGCTGTGCTTGCCCGCCTGACATCCCCTCTGTGCTCATAGATCCTGTTTTCCAGATTTCTTCCTGCCTCGCCTATGCAAAATAAGGAGCAGTTGATTTTTTTACAAGGGATTAAATAGACACCTACTTCATTAGTTTTATCTGTAAGTTTAGTTGTAGGGAGGATTTTTTTAATGGTCGAAGGGTATTTGAAAGTGGTGCGGTTAGGGGAAATAATACTATTTAAGCTTTTCGATAGCATAAGTTACTGTAACTAATTAATGTTGATTAGATTTTATGTGGGTTCACTATTTGCGAGAGTTATCGAGGGACTTAAGACACTTCTCTATAGTTATACTTTTTAATAATAACCTAAAAGTTTAGATTATGTCTGAATCAAAGGATCTTTTTCTCCAAAGATAAATATAAATAAAAAAAAATTTATGTCGTGTGCAATCGTTAGACTGAATTCTTTCTACTCGTCCCACAGAATTTTTCCAGGTTTGTCTTTTAGCTTCAAGCATTAAAATCCTTGAATTGGTCCTGCTACGAGGGGCGGTCATAAGTTTTGCAATTCGGATATAAGTAAACGAGATAAGAGAAAAAGTGTTTTATTATTTTTTAATATAACTACCCTCGACTTCAATGCACTTGCGCCACTTGTCCTTGAGGCTTCGAATTCCCGACAACCAGAAATATCCCGACTGCTGTTTAATCCACTCCTGGACGTCGAGCTGGACATCTTCATCTTCCCCAAACCGGCATCCACGCAGTGCAGCCTTGAGCTGGCGGAATAAAAAGTACTCACTAGGTGCTAGATCTGGACTGTAGGGGGGATGGTTGAGCTCCTCGAATCCGCACTTGCGCAGGGTAGCTTGTGCAACTCTGGCCTTGTGGACTTTGACGATGTTGAAGTCAATCATGGGGCGTGAGGTTTCTAGGGACCCAACTGGCAGAGACCTTAGGTATGGTCAAATTGTCGTGGATGATGTTGATAACACTTTCATGTAATATTCCAAGTTCACGCTCAATTTTTTAGACCTTCACATGCCGATTTTAGAGGATCATCCTCTCCACATGGGCCACATTGTCCTCGTTAGTCACGTCGGACGGGTATCCTGGATGGGGGTCATTTTCAAGGGACTCACGAACATGGTGGAACTCCCTATTCCACTAAGCAATAGTTGCATAGAAGGGGCGGTGTCGCTGTACACTGAAACCATGCGTTCATCGATCTCTTTTGCATACTTGCCTTCCTTGGTCAAAAATCTGATCACTGCGCGGTGCTCAACCTTATCCATTGTTGAAAAAATTTGTGACTAACGATCTGCGATCAGCTACTGCTTCTTAAATAGACGAGGCAGGAGCGTGCTTGCAGGTTTTGATTTGTCATAACTTGTCCTAACATCCCCACAAACAGCCATTTCCCTTGCTCTGTTTTGCCTTCACGATTCGCAAACTTTATTGACCGCCCCAGGTATATTAAAGATGGAATTTATCTTCGGCACAAAGGCAATGCTTCCGCATGTAGTTTCAATAAGTTTTATGTTAAAATCCAATTAAATAAAGAATTAGAAATGGAATGCATCTCTTCTTTCTACCATGTTTTAAGTCAAAGCCTCCCATGATTTTAGATAAATATGTATATAACTAAACATGTAATAATAGGTATATTTATTTCTTTTGTGCTTGGCTACCAGCCATATGTTTAAAGCGGTTTACATTGCTTTGTTTTAATAGGTATTATGTGCTTTAAATCTCTAGTTGTTGGAAAAGTATGTTTGCAATTTACTTACTATTAGGTTGAGAATATGCACAAAAAGATGCATACTTGGTGGGGGAGGGGAGGAAAAGGGACTCGAAAGCTGAGATCATTCTATAAAAATGGTAAATATTCGTTTTAACACATATTTTCTAATGAATTTAAAAATGTGTTTCTTATTCAGTTTCATGGGTAATTTTCCGATCTGATACTGTTTTTTTCCGGAAATGCACATTTTTCCCATAATCGACTAAAGTTCCATAATAGGAAAAGTATGGATTTCCAGCCAAATTGAGTTTCAGATGTGAAAAGTATCCATAAAAATGCATAAAAAACTTACCTAACCCTAATGATATTAGTAATTGATAATATTAGTGGCTTCATAATTTTCTTAGTGGTTTTTTGCGTTTTGGGGTCGCATCGTATTGTATTATATATTATTTTGAAGGTAATTTCAAAATGGTAGGGTTCAACCCCATAACCCACTTAGTTTGTGGGGTGGCACTCACCCACCCCCCAGCAACCGTCAATAATCTGGTATTCCCTAGTATTAATCGCTGCAAAATTGTTTCCCACAAATCTTAACAATTGCACGATATTTCCTCAGCTTCTCGCCTAAAAATATTTGGCGAAGAAAAGTTTATAAACAAGAGGTTTTAAGTGCAAATATAGTACAGTAAAAGAAATTTAGATCTTGGCTAAATTTACAATTCTTGTAGCAAGTAAGTCATTAAATAACTCGCGAGATTAAACTGCACACACTTTTTGTGATATATCCTTTATTCATTTACTAATCACCCTTACTTTGCAGGACATGACCGAAACAATGCCTGTGAACACAACTATATCTCAATAGGAGCTCCAACAAAGAATATAATGCGTCAAACATTACCACACGACAGGCTCGTTCAAGAAAATGCAGAACACCTTCGTGCATCAGTTAGAATGTGAACAAGGACGTCCAAGAGCAAAATTTAGGATTGGGTGGACTACTTTAAAAACTATGGGACAGTGGAAAACCTCAATGCAGCCACTGGCAACTGTCCAAGCCATTCAAGATGCCCTAGGCAGCGTAGAACTGAGCTGGTCGAGAGCGTAAAAGAGTAAGTTCAGCAGTCTTAAACGCTCTATGCGCAAGCAAAGTCAGTCCGTCGGTATATCCCGTTCGATTTGCAGGAGAGTGATAGTAATGTATGTAAAGGCCTACATATACAGAATACAGACGAAGCAGACCCTTACAGATTTAGAAAAGAGGCAGAGATAGGCTATGGCACTCAAGATAGAGCAGAAGATTCCAGAGACCCCAACCTTTCTTAACTTCCTTTGGACCTCAGATGAAGCTTAATTCTATCTTGAAGAAAAGGTAAACTCGAAGAAAAATGTATTCTGTGGGACTCCAGACCAAATAAGGTAGACACTAAGCCCCTAAACTCTCCTAAGTGCACAGTATGGATTGCAATATCAACCAGAGGCACCATCGGACCGTTCTTCTTCGAAGAATCTGGTCTGACAGGGACAGTCACTAAGGAGCGGTATGTTGAGGTCCTCAAAACCTTCAAATGGGAGCTGGAGACCCTGTTCCCGTCGCTTATGGGGAAGTTCTGGTTCCAGCAAGATGGAGCAAGCTCTCACACCTAAAGAATGTCGCGAGATTGCCTGAAAGAGAACTTTAGGGGCCTGTGATCAGTGTTAAGATTAACTTTGAGTGGGCACCTCACATCCCAGGCCTTAGCCCCCTAGATTTCTTTTACTGGGGCTACTTTAAAGAAAGAGTGTACGAAGAGAGACCCAGGACCATAATGAAACTCAAGGAAGCCATCAGGGAGGAGATTAGAGCGATTAGTCTGTTGGTTTGTAAGGACGTCAGGGACAACTTTGTGCCGCGCCTCAAGAAATGCACCTCGCTAAATGAGGTCATCTCCAACACGTGCCCCAGAATAATGAAGAAAATCCAAAGACTCTTATGTTTTGGTCTGATGTTTTTAGATACAATAAACTAGTTTTCATCAAAGTTTCATTCAATCCTTGCATAAAATTAAGAAATAAGGCTTATCGAAAGTCGGAGGCAGTTTTTGGGGGTGACCCTGTATTTCTAAAACCAGAAGATCGTCATCAAAGACTTTACGTATTATTTGGTATTTTGACTTAGAACAACCACCGCATGCCATTGTAGCTGTTATACTAAAGACACAGCCCTGTGTGAACCATCCGAAATATAACAAAGCATGCTTTTGGCTAATCAGTCCCAATACACATGCGAAGATAGTCTGCAGATATAAAATAGCATGCTATTGGTTAACTAATCAGGCTAATATTCGGCCAAAAGTCGAAAAAAATACGCAAATGGCGCAGAAAGATTAAAGTTTAGCAAAATAACAAGATATTTTCTACTTATGAATAACTAAGTTATTATTAACTTTCCGAAGGTGAAAATAACATAAATGAACATCATTTTAAGAACTAAGAATGTTTTTGTCTTTGAAAATTAAAGGTTCCTCATTGTGTTAAAACAAATTTTATTCATAAAAATTTACAATTAGTTAAAATAGAAATTAAAATCACCTTACATATTATTGATACATGGTAAACTATTATAACACCTATAAGGAATAGTATAAGGAATATTACAAGAAATGAAACGTCTTTATCGATGATTTTTATATTCTGATTTCAGCTGTACTTATAAGTTTTACTACCAATGGCAATAATGTAAGAATCGGGTTTGAAAAACCCCCTTAAGTGTACATTTATATGTTTCATTCAATTGGTGAATAGATTGGAAAAACACTAAATAATAATCTCAATGTAAATATACTAGAGTCAAAGTACATTGAAACCAGATCCAATTTCAAACTTTGTTTCTCTTAGATGAATTCATCACTCAGCTCACCAGGCGTATAATAAAACGTAGATTCCCAACGACTATATTTAGAGCCGAATCCTTTATTCCCTTCCTTACCATTCCTTACTTGTTTCTTAGAAATAAGAAGATTGGACTATCTTTCATTTCAGAACCATGCATTAATAAGGGATGAAATCATTTATCCTTTGATTTTCTTATTTTAATCTAATAAACGAAAGTTTACCATGTATTAATCCAGCTCCACTGAGAAATTAATAAATGTTTGAAGCATAGATATTATTTGGATTGGTAGATTACGCCTATTTAAAAGGAAAGTTTAAAGAATTAAAAACTGCTTCGAATGAAAAATATTCCATTTTGTGATTATTAAGTACAAACATGCTTTTAAGGGGCTTTGAATTCCTTGTTACCACTACCCTAATTCCCTTACAAGATTTTATGTGTCATAAGTGAAAAAAAATCAAAATTTTGGTATAAAAAATTAAACAGAGCTTTAGTGATCATTTTTCTTTGCGATTTCAGATTTGTGCTTGAATTTTTCCCACCCATGGCAAATTTTGAGCCATTATATTCTATACATTATGGCATACATTAAGATCAAAGCCTGCAGTTATCTTTCAAATGATAGCTTAGCTTTACGACGCTATAAATTAGGTACAGGCGCATCTTCAGCGAAATACTTTTGCCATTACCATCACCTGTATCATTCCGGTGTTGGGGAAAGATGTTACATTTTATCTAGACTAATCTAAATGTATGAGAAGATGACTAGTTATTATTAGCAAAACTAGAGTAAATCCTGAATTTATATTAGAAATTTTTTACTAGTCATGGAAGAGGTGATTTTTTTAATTAAAACTCAAACGCAATGATCTCAATCAGAACATTTTAGAAAATATGGGGAAAGTCCATAGAGAGTGTAATAAAAGAAGAATATTACTCAGTATAACCCAAGGGCGTGCATTCCTTTGTAATTAGTCCCTATTTCGCTACAAAGGTTTTCACCTTTGTCAGAATGGGTATCATACTTGTAAATAATAGAAGGATTGGCTGCCCTGCAAAGACTATATGTTAATATTATATATTTATTTCGGTTTGCCCTCGAAAATCATTTAAGTATTTTTAATAAAGAAATTACAACTTATGCCAACCAATTTGCATTTGGTTAACATAGGAAGACTCTTTGGTCCTGGAATTATCTTACTACGAAGTGCTCCATGTTTATCATGTTTACTCTTTAACAATGCTAAGTGGAATAAAAAATTGCTAGAAATTAGCTGTATCGCTAAAAATAACCTTTGCACTACAATTTAACTTTTACAATGGAGTAATTCAAAAACAATTCTAACAAGGCGAACCTATAAATACAATAGATATCTCCATCAAGCAATGTGTTTTATAGATACCTATCTATTATTTCCCCCTCATTTATGCAGAATATGAGCGCATCACCTTTTCTCCTAGTTAAAACTAACCTCGATTGAAAATTAATAATTATCTAATACTCGTATATTAATTGATTGCATACACCTAACGTATATGTATTTATTTCTTTTATTTGAAAACCTGAAAAATACGGTATTATAAACCAATAAACTTAACATGTAATAATTTTCCTTATGTTCCACTGATCATGATTTTAAATGGCCTTCATCAAGTCTAAATTACCTACGATTGTTTAATATGTCTCTAATCACATAAAAATTTATCTCAACTCATATTCATGGGTGGAAAATCTAGCATAAATTACATACAACATATGTATAATCCCATCTTATTTTTAATCCTTTGTCTTTTCTGTCGGTTTAAATGTTTAATGATAATTGAATTTTATTTACCCTCTCATATTTAGGAGATTCTACAACATTATGATTTTCATTAAATGAACTCAGAAACTTAGTAAAATTACTCTATTTTTTATCTTCGTTTCAGGTGGAGCGAAAACGCCACATCGGGAATGACATCGTCAACATTGTGTTCCTAGACCAGTCTACTGATGTGACTTATAATTTCTCTCCCTCCTATATTCGTTCACAATTTACTCGTATCCTTTTTATAAATATTATTAAATAGCATAAGGAATATGGGTAAGGGTGCTGTCACATTATGGCCACCCACTCCCCTGTGCCATTTCTACGACTAACAACTTTGACAAAGTGATCGTGATTTCACAGACTCTAACGTAAGCAGATCGGTTGCAATAAGGGGCTTAATAGGCAAAACAGGCATAAAATCCTAATTACATATTGAATCCAAGATGTTTTAAATGAATTAAGTGTACTACTTAGTATTCTCTTTTTCTTGTAACCTTTTATTAGTCGAACATCACGTAGTGACCTAAATTACCGCAGCTATGACGCGACGTAAACTTGTTTTGTCAGTAAATAACGAAGGTATTTTACACAGTGAGATACAAACATTCTCAAAACGATCAAAATAAAAATATTGAAAACGTCAAAGCTAATTCTCAATGCTTGTATTAAGACGTTTTGCATCACTCTATATTAGCCAATTCATAGGAATTAAAAGGTATATATTGTAGCAATCTTTTCACCACTTTCTCTGGAAAAATTCTCAGAACAATTATTCAGTCGTCCTTATTCTCCTTTTAATTATCATAGTATTATTAAGTAGGACAAGAGAAGTAGGCCTCATCACCTGTTATAGGGTGCTCCTATCCCAAGGGGCTAGACTCCATGACCGGTGCCCCTTTGAAAGATCGAGACAAAGAAAAAGAATGGTGAATTCTCTATCAAAAATAAAGAATCCGTCATCTCAATTCACGGTCAGGTCACCCATTTGGAGACATGAAAACTAAAGAAAGTGTTTAGTTTCGTTGAAGAATTTGGCCAACTTATCTTTTGAATTACCGATAAGTTCGGAGAGAGAATGCTTCAAATATTTTACTCACTACTGAAATTGTTGACTATCACACCCTTTCAGTTATATTTAAATCTAGAGTCCCATTATGCACTAAGTATATGAAAAAATAAGTAATTTTACCATAAAAATTAGTCATCGTAGTAAACAAGTTGGCTTCACCCGTAGGAAAACCACATATACATAGTTATATCAACATGTTTTGGGTCCATGGCTTTATAGATATTTTGACATTCTTGTGTAAGTGTTGGAATTCATGCTGCCCACACAAGTGAGCATCATTCCTGGATCTAATGACCTCATGCCGCCCCAAGCATTTTTACTGCCCCTTCCAAATTTCACTGTTGGGACAACACATCTCGGATAATAAGTTTCCCCAATTCTGCGACGAATATAAACAGCTCCACGGGTTCCAGAAATCTGAAGAGAAATACAAATTTTACTGATCATTTTGGTATCGTATAAAGATTTTGTTTGCCAATAAAAATGTGTACAGGTGTAATATATTGGTGCAAACTAATGTGATGAACCTACCTCAAAGCTGCTTTCATCAGACCAAAGAACTTTAGCTTACTCATCATCAGTCCAATCTTCATGCTATTTTGTCCTAGAAAATTGCTTCTTCTTGTTCACCTGAGACAGCCATGGTTTCTTTCTAGCCTTGCATCATTTGAATCTAGCTTCTAATAACATTCTTCGCACTGTGCGTCTTGATATCTCTGTTTTTTGCTGCCCAAAACTCAGCAACCAAATCAGAAGAAGGGCTTTTTTCCTATCTGTCAATGATGTCCTTTTCAGCAACCTCTCTTCCCTCTAAGTTGTATACTTTTTTCAAACTTGACCATCACAGTTGTTAAAATAATTGGTCACATCTTTCCTTTTAATGGTTTTTTGGACACCTTTTCTCTAGCATTTCAATTTTCTTGCAATTTTGACCTTGAATAATCCTTCTCTGCACAATGCAATGATTTAAGCTGGCTAAGCGTCAGGAATCTGTTTCTTCGGAGATATTTTTAACAAAATATTACGACTTGTAAGTTAAAAATAAGATAATCGCTGGAAAATTAGAAATAAACGTTAGTATCACGAATTGAATGGCAGAAGGTTGCCCCAGCGATTTATGTACAATAGGCAAAAACACCTTAAAGCGGTTCTAAATGCAAAAGGAAAACATATAAAATACTCATTGTAGATGGGATATACTCGACTGTTTATTATAATGATTTCAATTATTATGTGAATGAG
The DNA here is from genome assembly GCA_963969495.1 of Ceratothoa steindachneri. NCBI lineage: Eukaryota > Metazoa > Arthropoda > Malacostraca > Isopoda > Cymothoidae > Ceratothoa > Ceratothoa steindachneri. The sequence continues at coordinate 152,267,256 of OZ018322.1, read as the reverse complement.
TTTCATTCGTATTTTCTACTCTTTCATACCTGTCCCATAATTTTGGCTATATTTATATATTTAAAACACTGTAACATCGATTCATACAGAAAATCGGGCTTAATAAAGCAAGGCGTGGAAAACATTGGAAAAAGTGAAGAAATAACAAAACGCGAATGATCAATAAAAAGCGTTTCAGATTAGTCTTGATAAAAATGAGACATGTTTTATACGCTTAATATTGGGTTTAGATAGGCGATGACTAACTATGATGACCTATGTTTAATATTTTGCACTTTGTTTCCTTTGCTACATCTTTCTTAATCTCATCTTCACCTTCTTTAGTGACGTTACCTTGGATTAAATCGGATCAGTACACACACTTTGTTAACCATTTCGCCTCTATTCTTGAGTTCCTCCGACATGAGATTTGAAAATATAGCAACGAAAAGGTAATTATAAATTTACTAGAAGATTTTATATAGAATGATTACAAAGCATCTCAGGATTAAGAAAGTTTACTTCTTAAAAAAGGAAATAACTGGCAGCAGTGAAAACAACTAAAAGTGAAGAATATAAATAGATATAACGCCTTTGCTAATATACCGAGAAGTATTAAACTTTGTCTTCGAGTACAAGGACGTCATTTTCAATATATTATTAAATTGTATTAAATTTTATTACTGATAAGAGACTTTTGGTCCACCCATATTTTATAGTTTCAACGTTTTTCCTTATCTTAATTTTTCTCAGATGTTTTTGCTTTAGTGTCATTTTGTGCCTTGGATAGCTCTTATCGCCTACAAGTCTTCAGTGAAGAAACTGTTCCCCTTTTTGGACCTTCACTACCAAGCCCTGCCATTTTCAACAATCACGAAGAATTCAGAGAGTTCCTCCTCGTTAAACGTAGGTAACATGCCATAGTTGTAATAATACTAGTAAGGACTATTCTTCAGATTCGAGGGTAAGGATCATAGGTTTTTTGGTCTATTTATACACACTGGTATTCTATTACTGCCAATCCTGTAGACATAAGGTGCAATATTATTATTATTATTTTAGTGATCAATAAGGTAATTTTAGAATTTGAAGGTAAAATTAAATTAAATAAAGCAAAGAAATTTACACGGCTTTAATGAATCGTGCCCTGGAAAATGATGTTATTTTTAGGCTGATATTTAACACCTAAAAATTGTAACTATTTACTTAAATCTCAGAGTAAACTATACGTAAATATGAGCTTTTTGGTCAATTCCACAACTATAAAAGCAACAACCCCTAAAATATTTTTGAGAGTTTATCCAACCCATTAATTATTTCTGCAACAATTGCATATTATCCTGCGGTGAACATGAGACTGTAGACTTCCAAAGTTTTATGTGTGAGGAAAAAAACAGGCTAATTGCTTCAAAGATGTTAAAGTTCATACATTTTTGGAGCTACTGATCACTTGAACATCCCATGTCTTAAGTGCTATCGTCCACTTAATGGACATTATCCTCGTAAAAAACGAGAAAAGATAGAATTTTTTTACTGAAGTTCAGTTCTTGAAAGTCCTTTCAACCTCTGTAAGTTAAATGCAGTCAGTGGCCATGCGCAAATATTGGAATAATGACAGGATATCACTCCTGAAAAATCTATATGGAGAAAGCTCTCATAAGGTTTCCATGACAGGTTCAGGTTTAAGTTGGCTAGATCACTTTTCAGCAAAACAAAGTGTGTCTTTGGTGAACCTATTTGAAATCATTGCGTAAAGACACGTTGCGATATCAAAAAAGTGGGGCGCCAGCTCATACGGTAGCTGGATTCTAGGCACGTCTTCTTGACCCTAATTTCCAAGAGGTTGGACCAGCTCACTGTGTTGACTTCAACCATTTGCCCAGAACAGAAGAAGCGGGTGCGTTTCTTGCTCGCGTTATGCACCTTGTTATGACTACGATCACCTTTGCCCATCCTTCTTCTATGAAGTTTTAAGACATTTAAAAGCTACCTTATACCTTGTAGGAAGAGAGACTATGTAAAATATAAATAATAAAATTTAACTACTTCACGTTAAATAAGATCAGGCTTACCGGTTCCTAGACGTTTAGGCAGGAATAATAGGATGCTAGATTTTTTAGTTTTGGGGTGTATATGGCTCAATGCTTAAGGGTTGAGGTGTGCTATATCTCTGCCTTCTTCATGTTTATATTCGCAGGATTTTTATATTCTTGTTTAAAAATAACAAAAAAAGGAAACTAAGAAAGCCTCCCATAGCATAGCTCTTGAAAGCAAGTCTATGTTTGGTAGAATGGCTCCACTCCTTCCACTCTCAAAAGGTAAAGTAGTTTTGGCATTACCACCTCTTGAACCATCCTCAAGCTGATGTAGTTAAAAAGGGGATGTACCACCCCACTTTTTTTCTCTGCTTTACCAGGGATCCCTCTAAACTCCTTCTTGGGGAAAGAGGGTTTCACCCTTCTCATATCTCTCCATCTAAATGAACTTTCGTCTTACCCATTATTCATACTTATCCCTTTGGGAGTCTTTCCTAGAACTCGTTTCCATCTAAATGGACTACAAAGCTATTGTAGTATAATATACCACTCTCTCATGGACAACAAGAGGTCTTTTGTGCCTCCTTGAGAAGTAATATTTGTGGCTGAACCCAATTAGCTATTACAAGATCAATAGTGCTCTTGGCGGTCACTACGCCGCTTCCCAGAATTTCTCAGAGGAGACAGGTGGAAAAGGACTTCCAGACTTAAAGAATTCTAATAGATAATGTCTTTATCGGGTTCACCATCAGAGTCCTTGATGCTTTATGACGAATGACCTATCAAATGGCTAAATTGCTCTGAGAGCGCCTCCGGAAGTTCTCTCGTCTTCTACCTTGAAGTTTTTCCAGGAGGTGGACAATAACCTGATGGAATTCTACACCAAGCTTAAGACTAATTTCAGTTGAGGAGCTCGAAGGATAGTAGTCCTTACCTCAATACAGTGGGGCTTTAGAGACGGCTTATAATGTCTTCCTGAATAAATAATGGAAAAAGCAAGAGCTTTTCAGATCCCTTGACCTTGTAAGATGCCGAAAGAGGCAACTTAGATACCCTGGAACTCTTTAAATCAGAAGGGCTTCCGAACAAAAAGTCACCCCGCCAATGAATGCTTTGTAGGTAAAAAATGGACGTTAGTCAATCGGAGAATTTGGGAAAAAAATTTTTATCTAGAGTTAGCTAGTATTGTAGCACAAATGCTGAATCCGCCATTTTGTTAGACTATTCCCAGGTCACTGAGGGGTTCTTTCGAAGACCTTTTCAAGTAAAGTCGCCCATGGGTTTGACATCGTAAGGAACCTATCAACCTCAGTTGCACCCTACCTCTCTTATGTTATTTCCCTTCATCGCTCGCATGAACCGCGATCAATGCGAATTTCAAGCCCCCTTTCCCCCTCCATCTCCTCAACTGTGCGAATTATCAAGTAAAGCAAGCTTCAAACCTATTTCTCCTTAAGCCTCTCAACTTTATAGGGTATATTTTTTGACCATCAACTTCTTCATAGATTATTTCTATGTTGTCAAAGTTTTGATGCAAACTGCAGATATAAAGAATGAAATTTAAGTCAATGGCTGAATAATCATGTATTGTTTCCTTTTAGCTCAATGACGAAGTTGCCATTTTACTCTTTGCGATTTTCTAAATCAGAGTTTTTCTTCCTACAAAATAGTATTAGGTAATTCTTATAAAGACCATAGAAACGAAGTGATCGTACTGGAGAAAAAGGTTTAAAACTTAAAGGCGCCTCATCAAAGATTTTGTAAAATGAAGTGCTCGCACAATGTGATTGATCCTTGTGATCTTGCATTCAACGATGAACTCAATGAATGTCTAAAACTTCACCCTACCAGCAAAGAAGCTGGCTATATAAAAAAAATTACGTTTGAAAGTTTCATTGTGTTCTGAACATGAGAATGAACACTCAAACTTGCCAAAGAATTTGTCCTCAGTGGCCCTTATGACTACGTCACGATTTCGTCTAAATAAGATTTAATTAAATATATCTTTATGAATCAATCTTACCATGTAATTTCAGAGAGTGGAACACCACTAACCTGACATTAAAACTTGCAAAAAGAAAGATTAATTTTAACCCATGTGAAAATATTTTTTATTGGAGCACGATTCATTTACATATTATTTTTTTAAACAAAAGATAATATAAAAAAAACTCCTCTGCTATTCATTTTAAAATCTATAAAGTTTGATTAAAAATACACATAGATAAATTTTATGCAATTCATATTGAATATCGTTCTCCCGAACGGATTTGCCAGAGTCTTTAAATTCACAGAATCAGGTGTACAAAGTAATGAAGTTTGAAAAATCACTAAAAATCTAGTTGAAATTGTGTCTTTGATCCTCGATGAAAAATAAATAATTTTTTAAGATAAGATATCTTTCATTTAAAATTTTTTAAAGTATCAGTTATTCACTCCAAAATGAATCGCCAATTTTACGGCTGTATACATCACCAAGTCTGCCAACATTTTTTTAGGGGAAATTCCACTATATCAATCTGTAGAAAAATTGCCAGATCATATGTCAAAATCTTTCTCTCAGGATTCGATCGTTATACTCAACACAAACCCATGTGGGAAAGATTCAAGACAAAAGATATAAAAGCACAAGATAGAATGATATTTTGCTGATTTATCTCAATATATGCAGAAGTTTCATACTTTTATTATGGAGTACGCTATATATTGTTTGTAATTGAGTTATATTCGAGATATCTATGGATAATTATTTTAGAAGAGAAGATGGATCAGATAGTGTAAAAAACTATACGATATCACATGGAAGAAACTGGACGATTCTACGTATATATGTATATTTTGATGATAGAGGAACGTTTAAAGAAAAGAAAATAAAAGTCCTAGTGAGTGAAGGTAATATCGTGGTATATCATGCACATCGAGTAAATAAAGCTACACTTATAGAGTGCGCACAAAGGAAAGACTTCAAATATTATACCTTTGATAATTAATGGAAATATATCGACGTGCTGGAGGATTTTGCAAAAGCTTTTAATAATTCTATAGATAGAATGATTGCAAACATACCGTTGAAGGTTATGTTTGATGTTGCTTCAGCGAATCCAGGCACAGAGACAGGGGTAAGGGAGGGCGCTGAAGCCCACACAATTTGTCCTTTTATTAGTCCATAGTGAAAAGCCAAGTGACTTCCTTAAAGGTCTCTCAAAATGACACGTTTCAGTGATTGTGTTCATAAAAAGACCTGCCGTTTATTGGAATCTTCCTCAAGGATGAGAGCAACTCAGACGCCAGGGTGGGAGTCCTAATACGCGCAATCCACCAGCTGCGATTTTTGATTTGCCTCTTCGTCGCTGTGCCGGTTCTAGCTCATAGCATAAAGCTAGCTGACCCCTCCGGTGTCTTACTGTCGATCTAGTCTCAGCATACACTACGATCGGTGAAGTGGCAAAGTATATCAATAATATCCGGAGAGGTGCACTGACAACCTTCTGAGACGTCGTCAAGACGATAGAGATGCTCCTCCAAAAGATTGGCTTGTTACATGACACCATTCCGATGCCTCGAGTTTGTATGCGGCCAACACAGCCAGCAAACCTACTATAGCAGAAAGCTAAGGAATATTAACACCGATCTCTATGTCACCTTTATTAACCAGGTGTTGTACGAGCTGCAGGGCCGGTTCGGGAACGAAGAAATTCCGGTTGACTTCAACATTAAATATTTCTTCAGTGGCGTCCACTGACAGGTTGCTGTTTTACTGGAGGTGGCAAAACTCAACGATATATCTTTGAGGCCTTGAGCCTCCTCAAGGTGGAAGAAAGGCAATGGTTTTCGTCAAAGGTCAAGTTGGACTCTGTTAGAGAAGCTCTTACCCACACTCAGACCTGAATGTATTGGAACCTGGTCAGGCTCCTCCAAAGATTTAGCAGTTTCATAGTATCGAAAGTGGAGGCCTATCCTTCCTTTTCGGGCGTAAAATGACTGAAAACGTACTTAAGCAGTACTATATGTCATGAAGGCCTCAAAGGCGAGGCGCTGATTGATGTTAACAACGAAATTAATGTTGGAATAGATAGCGTAATCGATGTATTTGCCCAAGAGAACAGTAGGTTGATGTTCATGTGAAATACCTTAATCAATGCTATGTGTTAGATCCTGTTATTAACTCTTTTAGATCCGTTTATTTTATATTTCCTTTCTAAGTCTAAATTGTATTCTGCTATTCATAATGAGTTATGTAAAATATAAACTATATATATATACAGCTTTTAAACCTCTGCGATCGAATGTACCTTATAAGATACATGTCTAAAATATAGGAAATCAGTATTATACCTTAGCTCACGTCCCAAAATAACAATAAATTTCAATTCATAATTTTCAAATGTGTAAAAGATCGGGTCGGAGAGAATTTGTGCTTACTCATGTGTGAGTTACTGTTATTTATTTTAAATGCTGTGTAAGATAAACATCATTAATGATCGATGCCCTTTTCTCAGAGTACTCAGAGTGACGACTTTAGGTTACCGCCCTCCATTCCAAATTTTACTCCTGATTCCGCCACTGACCAAAATTAGAGGAGTGAAGGTAAAAAAAGGTTTTCTATATAAAATCACTGATCATGTTCAGATCTCGCGCGTTTCCAGCAATTTTATCTAGGATTCGAGGCAAGATGGAGTGACAAAATCTAAGAGATATATAGAATTTCAATAGTATTAGACCTTCATTATATGAAGATTTAAATAAAGAACATCAGGAGTGGGTGGATTGAAGAAGAAATAAAGAAAATAAAGTTTGATTCAAGTAAGAAATATATAAAAGAAAGGATAGTTTTAGAGAAAAGGCCTTGAAAAAGCGAGCTATGTTTAATAAATTGGAGTCCATACCCTCAGTCGTTTAACTCCTAAATTAAGGTATGTGATATCACCTATCCCCATTCTTGGAATTATATATTAATATAGAAAACGAGGATGGTTTTACTTGTTATGAAAATGGAATCAGAGAGTTTTCATGTCACCCTTCCTTTCCCATCCTCCCTAGATGTTTATCCTCAAAACACTATCTGACGATAGGTTTTAATTCAATAAACCTATTAAAATGGACTATAGTTAGTATGAGTTAAGGCTCTGTGACTTACATTAAACAGGAAATATCTAAAATACTACGAAACATCTATATATACTCAATGTCTATCGAAAACTACAGAAGTAAATAATTATGCTTCAAATATTATAGTGACAAGATGAAATGAAACAAAAATGAAATGAATTGACTATACATACTTATGATGAGATATGGAAATATGCAGGAAATCACAAAAATGAAAAAGAATGAAAGATTAATCAAAGATGAGATATAAACTATCATCTCAAGATTTATTATTTCAATTTGACAAAACGTAAGGGACAATGTCTAATGAATATGTTTAAATGCTCACGTCACGTTCAATTTTCAATGTGAAAATGAAAAATAATATATTATTTCATCTGTGGACAGAGTTGTGAAATGTAGTGAAAATATCTATCATAGAAAATATTACAAAATTAAACTAGTATATAGCGTTTAACATAGATTTTCTTGCTCTCATATCTCATCCACGATCATGTAACATTTGCTTCTAACCTTGTAGGCTACCAGTTAATATACATGACGCAGTCAAGGTGGCTGATAATTATTACATCCTTTTCAATGATGGTTTATTTAGTATACATAATTTTTTTTATATTCTGCACTATCTGAATTTAATCTAGGGGAGTTGAAATCAATTTATATCTATAAAAGAACGCTAGAAGGTGAAAGATTTCCATTCTTTGTTGGAGAGTCGATGATAAAGATTTATGTGCAGAGCAGACAATAAAATAATAAAAATTGTTTGATGGACTAGACCTTTTTAAATGGTTAAGAGCTAACAAGGGGCATAGGCTTGCTCCCTATTCTTCTCACTATTCCAAAGTGAGGTACTATATCTAAAGAGTGGTGCTTGCTATTTAGGAATGAAGGCTATATCTAGCGGTTTCGACACCATACAGGATATTATCAACTGGGAAGGACGAAAAAGTTCTTACTAAGCAAACTAGACGAAATTTTAGAAGCAAGTTAAGAATTCGAGGCTGATAATTTGAGGAAGTCCAAAATATTTGGTCGAATATATAAGTAAAAATTGCTGAATAAGAAGTTGAAGATTAGAAAAAAGTTAAAAGTAGATGGGGAAGAGGATGGGGGTGTTTAATATTAATAATATAATTAGACAGTCCCTTTCTAGATTTTCTGATAAAGCAATCAACGACTGTTAATTATAGATAAGTAAATTAAATGCTCCTCACCTTTTAAGTTATGTATGGTCGAAGATATAACTCGATATATTTACCATCCCACCAAACGAACTTCAAACGTAGAGATAATTATCAATTTTACTCTTCACTTAGCAATATCTCCTCCTATCTCACTCCAATTGAATTTTATGTATCTGATAGCGCACAATATTACTCGTATATGCATCCAAGTAAAATTTCTCTTTACTTTGAAGCAAGAATTGTAAAGGCAAACGGTAACGAACTTAAAGATGCCAAGAATATATTTTCTTTTGAAAATAATATTCTTCACACTTTATTTAGAAATGTTGATATTTATTTACATGAGATATCTTTAAGATCCGAGCGAAATAATTACCCCTATTATGAATATTTAAAGACTGTATAATTATCCCTATATTGGATATTTAGAGACCATGTTGAACTATACTGATGAAATATTCACATTTCTTTCCATTGCAGAATATTACTCTAATACAGAAAGAATAAAAAGGAAAGTTAATAAATCCAAGAAAAACTATTTGATGTTTTTAGATACTCAACACCTTGGGTACTTCATAAGCTTCTGATGATTGTAGTCCCGCTAAAAATAAAGTTAACAACATCACCACATTCATTTACATTATTTCGAACCCAATCCGGTTTAGAAGCAAAAATAGAATTATAAGAGAGTTTACTTTACCTTAAAAGTCGGCCTTTTAGCATCTATTCAATTAACACTGAGTACTCTTCCACACAAGTTCGTATGTGAAATTTCACAATTTTGAGTGTACTATCAATGAAAAGTGTGGATTATATTTTCATGGGGAGAATATATGTGCAATTGTGATTGCTATGGTTGACCATTCATCATCACCTTTTGATTTTGAAGATTATTATGTAAATTGCATCACTAGCTCTATAAAAGTATATGAAGTTGAAAGGACAGTTAAATTAGATTACTCGGACGATGCAGATCCAGTTGCAGCAAGGTCATTTAACTCACTATATAATAGGGTAAGGTGTATTTGAGGTGGAAAGAATATTGAACTTAAGTATGAAAAATTCATGTGAAAAAATATTAATTGTACTAACCTACATCAGGATTATAGTACTACTTCTTTTAGAAAAAGTCTGTATTGATATTAATAAGTCGAGGAACGTACTAGTTTATTCTTAAAAAAATAACGTAATAGAAATACAAAAACATATATCGAAATAAACTACGAAACTATTTTTTTAGGGATGTTTTGATTATTCTGGGCAGCAGCCACCGACCTGGGTCACATTGAGAAATATATTTGTATGCAGATATTTTGTGTTACTTTGATAGCTTATAACCAGGGTTCCAAAATGATGTTTATATTGAAAAAAAATAATACTAATTAATAAAATTGTTATCGTCAATTGATTCAGTTACCTTTCAGATTCTTGTGCTTTATTTTTGTGTCTATTTTATTCATCAGATGACAAGAGTAAAAGGGTATGGAGCGTTTCTACAACAATCTAATTCTTATAATAAACGAAGAACTTGTATTAAGGAAGACTTGTAGAATATAAAGAAAATCGCTATTATATGCTCAATTAATATTAATTGTTAGTTGGAAATTTATAATATTATATCTAGTAAACTATGCTCAATATATTATTTGATATCATGTGATCTGGATAATATCAATCATATAATAGATATAAAAATATTTCAGATTATTTGAATTATGTTTTTTTATATGTATTGATCTAAATCAATAAATGCATATATGAATTCGAATGTAAAATAGATCATTGACTAGTTTAAAAACAAGTTCCAAAAGAATAAGAAAATTTATTGCACTGTAAACGTTGCGGTGAACTGAAAATCCATAATATGCTCTAAAAGCTCACCAATCTCTTTATTCTGTCAGGGGTTTCATATTCTTGTATATAGTTAAAAGTTTCATGTTTGATCAAATGAACAATGAGTAACAAACTCTTCTTTAACAATTCAAGATTTATAAGACGAAAGGTAACGGTTTGATATGCTGTTTTCTACTTCTACAAATAACAGAAAGACTAGTTTGCGTAGAATTATTCAGCTTTTTCATATCTCGGTAAGCAAAGGATCTCTAAAGTCAACATAAAGGTGGAGTAGTTGCTTTTATGTGAGAAAAAAGGTCTATGCATCTGGTTCTGTTTTTTCATGACTCAATTAATACTTCTATTTATTTTCAACTATTTCACTCGTAATTTATGACTGCCTAACCTCTTTAAGCTCCTTTAGACATATAAGCTTTGATTAATCTTTCTATAGTTACTGATGTGGAATAAAAAAGACCTTTGTCTCAGAAACATTGCATTGACATATGTACTAAAATTCGATATAAAATACTTATGGATCAAGTTTTGAATTTCAATAAATATATCCAAACGAAATGGTATGGATGTGTACAATTGAGGTGAGTTTATGGAGTTATATCTTATAACGTCAAACGAACCTTTTGGTACAACAAAGGTGGGTGGATCCCTTATGACGTCAAACTACTCAGCAACTTCACTCCTAAAACTTCTCTAATGTCACCAAATGGCGAAGTCATCTTTACTTAAGGACAGCTATTCTAATGAAAACTTTTAAGTTTGTTAATGTATTAATATATAATAAATATATAAATTAAAGAATCCTTATCAAAATACTAATAATACCAAGTTTGTATCCACATATAAATTTTAATCATAAGCTACCCTTTATCCATTTTTACTATATATTTTCTATATATCTGCAATGTGCATCAAAACTTTCAGCAGTTTTTAGGGTTCATTACTCAAATGTTCTTAATATATCGTGTCAACTTTAATTAGGAACTTTTATTCGAATGAAATATATTAAGTTAATGTATGAATATATAATTTTTATATAAATTAGAGAATCATTATCATATACTAATAATACCAATTGTGCATCCAAATATAAAATTTAATCATGAGCTACTTGTTATCCAATATTTAATTTCACTTTCCATATCAGCAGTTTGCATCAAACTTCTAAAAACATAGACCAAATATGCAAAAAAGTTGCAGGTACATAGTAAAAAAGGGCAGCTTAAGGGGTAAATGGGTTTGAAGTTCGTTTCAATCGCAAGTTTGTACAGCTAAGAAAGCTGGGAGGAACGGAAGGTTAAACTTCATATCACTCACAAGTTCCTAACTCTAATTGGGCAGCAAATGCTCTTAATATGTACAAAGTAACAGGGATATAAAATTATTAAACTAAATGACAATAATAGGTGATATAATTTCAATAAAAGCGATATTTTTCTATATATAGTAAAATAAAGGGAAACCTTCCAGAAATGCTTAGGACGATACAATTCAAGGGTATCAAATCTCAAGAGTAGCCATTTACTGGACCTTTGTGCTTAACTGCGCTAAGATAAAGGGAAAGAGAAGGGCAGAAGATTGTTTTCCAGTACTTATGAATACAACTTCTAGAATCGTCGTAATAGCGCACTAGAGACTTGTCGTGTTGTTGTCATTATTGCTTTCTTTTATTGATACGGTTCTTGTATTGATTCATGTACGCAATTTGTAATTTCATGACAATGATACCTGGAAAATTTGTTGGGGTGAACAATAGGGTGTGGTTGGATGGATCTTATATGACCTGATGATGTGGTTCCAGATCCTCGCTTCTAATGGGTGTTGGCTGGCCTTCCAAATCAGAATTCTAGTTTCCCAAGGAAATAAAAATAACTTTGTCACCGAAATCAGGTTATAACCACAATTTATCAAACCTTTATTGTGTTTCGTGTAACTTGGATAATCAAAGGGTTTCTCACTAAAAATCTTGCCATCTTTATGATAAAATTATAAAATAACCGTGAAAAATATGTAACTAAAAAGGGATCGGCCGGATTTTAAAATATTTTCAGGTTATGATTAAAATTTTGCTACAAATAAAACTTCACTGAATGATGTGTGAAGCAAATAGTTCTTTTAATTAACCTAGATCTTTCTTTAAATTACAAATTGTAAAAATAAATTATCTTTATAATAATATGTGCCTTTTTGTTATTACAATGTTCATAATGCAGACCCAGGCAATTTAGTTCAGACTTTATTAAAGCTCAATCTATCCTTTACTCCTTAGAATTTTGCACAATATAAATCTCGACAAATATTTAACTGAGAGGCAATAACCACAGACAACATATTAACACTTAAAAAGCCACCGTATAAGATCAAAGTGATTACTATCCATATTAAAATTCCTAACATTCTTCTTTTCACAAGGGTACCAACCAAGTTTGTTTTTTTTTAGTATTCATACGAACAAAAAAAATGCTATCAGTACACATTTCTTTATATTACTTTAGGCAAATTTATTCTTTCATCTCCATGCCAATCTGATATAAATTGAATTTCAGTTTAAAAGCAGAATTAATTTTTTTCAGCAAATCCAAAGTCAAATCCAAACATGGCGAATGAAATCCCATTCTTCCATAGAAATCTAATCATGCTCACAAAGAGCATAACAATAGCATTCGCAAAGTTCAAATAAGGTTTTGTGTTGATACCGCTTCCTGCTTCCTGATATATATATATATATATATATATATATATATATATATATATATATATATATATGGATAAAACTAGGTTTTGACGGAGTTATCCGCCATTGTCAGTCGCTAGGGAACAAGTGAGATACAGAATTGCTTAATGTACAAACACCCAAGTCAGTGGCGGTAAGGCGGAAAATGCGAGAATGTGTCGGCAATTTTGAGAAACGGAAGTATGAATTTCTTGCTTATTAAGCTATTAGTGTTGAATTAGCCGTCGGAAGTAGTGAAGTTGGGAATTTATTTTATAAGTGCCGATTCAATTAAGCGTCGATGTACAAGGGGTGGTAAATAAGTTTGGCAATTTGGATTTAAGGAAACGAGATATGAGGAAAAGTGTTTTATTATTTTTGAATATATCTACCTTCGACTTCAATGCACTTGCGCCATTTGTCCCTGAGGCTTCGAATCCCCTACAACCAGAAATCTCTCGAATGCTGTTCAATCCACTCGTGAACAGCGAGCTTGACATCTTTATCCTTCCCAAACAGCGTCCACACAGTGCAGCCTTGAGCTGGCGGAATAAAACGTAGTCGCTAGGGGCCAGATCTGGACTGTGAGAGGCATGGTTGTGCTCCTTGAACTCGCACTCGCGCAGGGCAGCTTGTGCAACTCTGGCCTTGTGGACTTTGACGACGTTGAAATCGATAATGGGGCATGAGGTTTCTAGAGACCCAACGGGCAGAGACCTTGGTCACGGCCAAATTGTCGTGGAGGATGTTCATAACACTTCCATGTGATATTTCAAGTTCTACCTCGATTTCTTTGACCTTTACCTGTCAAATTCGAGAATCATCATCTCCAGACTGGCCATATTGTTCTCGTTGATCACCTCTGAGAGGCGTCCTGGAAAGGGGTTATCTTCAAATGACTCACGACCATGGCGGAACTCCCTATTCCAGTGAACAATTGTTGCATAGGAAGGGGCGGTGTCGGTGTACACTGCAACCATGCGTTCATCGATGTCTTTTGCATTCTCGCCTCCCTTGATCGAAAGTTGATCCCTGCGGTGTGCTCAACCTTCTCCATTGTTGAAAAATTTGTAATAGACGATCTGCAATCATCTACTACTTCTCAAATAGACGAGACAGGAGCGTGCGGCTGCAGGTCCTGACTTATCATAACTTGTCCTAATGCCCCCACAAACATCCATCCCCCTTCCTCTGTTTTGCCCTACCGATTCGCAAAACTTATTGACCTCCCATCGTATATCATTGTGAGACTTATAAACTATTTTATCATTATCAATATCAATTTGAATTTTCATTGCGCAATGTAGAAATAAACTCGAGGAGAGGGCACCACGTCGCATATATATTTGAGTTCATTTATTCTCTTGGAAAATCTGCTGCTTTTACCGAAATATAATTCATTACATGATTTGCAGGAAACAAAATAAACTCCTTGTTCTTTATCGATCGATCTTTCTTGGATAGGCTATTTCTAAACGTATGCTCTTACTGAAAGGCAACATTGATGTTATTAGTCCGTGCCAACTTTTTGAAATTGATTAATTGGGGGAGTATGGAAAGGTAACATAAAATTTGTCACATCTGTTTTCCTTATAATTAGCTGGGGAGAAATAGATGGTTCTGGCTTAATATTGACACTTTTCTATGAACCAAAGGGGATATTGCAGTTCAATGAGTGTTTGGATTATTGTTTTAATTTCTTCTTAAAGAAACAAGGATCACAAATGAGATATGCTCTCGGGAACATGGAAGAAACTACAGACCTTTTTACGGATACATCGTGACACGAGAAATAATGAATATAGGCATTAGAATTAGTTGGTTTTTGATAGGCGGAACAATATTCTTTGTTGTTTATTTTAGATATTTTTACATCCACAAACGTCATTTGTGAACTTTGCTTCTTGTAAGACAAAATAAATACAATCATTTAAACATTCATTGAACTGCAATATCCCCTTTGGTTCATAGTAAAGTGTCACTATTAAGCCATAACCATCTAGTACTTTTCAGCTAAAAATAAGGAAAACAGATGTGACAAATATTAGGTTACCTTTTATACTCCCCACAGTAAATCAATTTCAAAAAGTTGGCACAGACCAACAACATCAATGTTGCCTTTCAGTACGAGAATACGATCAGAAATAGCCTATCCCAAAATAGATCAATCGATAAAATAAAAAACAGGGAGTTTGCTTTATTCCATGCAGCAGATTTTCCAAGAGAATGAATAAACATAAATGCGATAGGCGACGTGGTGCCCTCTCCTCCCCTTTATTTCTACATATGTCAAATGAAAATCATAAAATTGATATTAATCGTGCTAAAATAGTTTATAAGTCTCACAATTATATTAATCTATGCTTAATAGAATAGGCATTCCTAAAAGAAATTCCCAATTTCAATACTTCCGACGGCGAATTCAACACTAATACCATAATAAGTAAGAAATTCATTCTTCTGTTTCTCAAAAATGACGACAGATTCTCGCATGTCTCGGTCGAAACCTGGTTTCGCATATAAAATTAGTCCTATTACTGTGGTTTTATCCCTATAGTCACACGTAAGCTACTGTACTTTTTTTGATATATATATATATATATATATATATATATATATATATATATATATATATATATATATATATATATATATGAATGTTAGGTTAGGAGCTTGGCCCTTTCTAATTGTTTTAATAAATTAAAAATAACGTTATACTCAATACGGTTAGGTAAGGTAAATAATAAAAATTCCTTAAACCGCTAGAGTAGTCTCTTTAGGAGCGTTACATATAGGACTAGGTAACCATCCATTTCTCTGAAAAGAGAAATTCTAGAAGCCTTTGTAACGAGTGTTCCAATAACTTGATCCGATTTTAAATGTGAGTTAAATTTGAGCGTCTAATGATTTTTTTCTTTTTCTTTCAGATTTAACAACTTCCATCTTTGGCAATTTTAACCATGTAAAGATCAACAATCAAACAACGTGTTAAAGTTATCGAAGCCTCTTACGAAAATGGACATTCAAACAGAAACGCATTTTCGGCACTTCGTGATTTTCGGAGTCAACATAATCGACCAACCGAGAGTGCAATTGGAAACATTGTTCGTAAATTCAAATAAACGGGGTCGGTGGCAGATAGAAAAAGATCATTGCGTACTCGTTTACGCCGTTCAGCTGAAAACATTGTTGCAGCACGCGAGAATGTGGCCTGAAGATCCAGACACCTTTATTCGTCATCGAACGCAGGAATTGAACATCTCCACAACAACATTACATCGAATTATGACAAAAGATTTGTCTCTACACGCTTACAAAATTCAATTGACACAAGAACTGAAGAATGCTGACCATTTGAAGCACGAGGAAAGACAAGCCGATGATGATTTTTCGCCAAAAAATCATCTTTAGTGATGAGGCCCATTTCGTCTTGGATTCGTTAATAAGCAGAATGATCGCATTTGGGAAGATGAAAATCCCAGGAAAATTGTTTAAAAGCCACTGCATCCACAAAAGGTCACTGTTTGGTGTGCATTTTTTGCTTGCGGAATCATTGGGCAGTATTTCTTCGAAAATGAGGCCGGGAATTCTATGGATATCAAAGATTTGTGATTTCAACAGGACGGTGCCACATGCCACACAGCCAATGCAACAATGGTTTTATTGAATGAGAAGTTCCCAGGTCGTATCATATCTCGAAACATCAATGTCAATTGGCCACCACGATCGTGTGACTTGACCCCTTTAGATTTCTTTCTTTGGGGTCATCTTAAAAGAAAGGTCTACGTCAACAAGCTAACAACAATTCAACAGCTGAAGGATAAGATAATAAGGCATAATGGTGAGATTGAGAAGCAACTATGCAGAGACGTCATCAAAAACTTTGACCATCGAGTGAAGGTGTGCCGCCAAAGCCTTGTGGACATTTAGGTGATATTATCTTTCACCCATAATTGCCATGAATCAAATAACATGCTCCAATAGTGAAATCAATAAAATTTGTGAATACTCTTTTATTTACTGCTAATTTCGATCCGTCTTAATGGAACACCCTTTATAAACTAACGCTTGACTTGAATATATATATATATATATATATATATATATATATATATATATATATATATATATATATATATATGATATTGAAGATAAATCCCAGAGTCATGAAAAAGGGATGCAGCATCTTTTAATTTTTCACAACGTTTCGAAAACTACAAGTTTTCATCTTCAGGCTAGAATAAGTTTACAAAGTTAATACATATGAAGAAAACTTGAAAAAGCCAACAAGACATTATTTTAAAGGATGACCAATTATAAAATATCAGTAAAATGTACTATAGGTTAAAATTTTTAAATATGACTTAGCAACAGTTAGATTTGTTTTAAAACTGACTCAAAAAATTGCGCAGTTTATCTAAATGCCAAAATCATAATTGTTGTTCAAATCTATGTAAACACTGCATAGACTGTAAGACTTTTATGCACGTTGGAATTCTTCCAACAACTGCGGAACAAGAGTTTCAAGACTCGAACAAGAGAATCGCCGTCCTTGGTGAGAGGGATGGGTGTTCATTTAGGCAAATTGAAGCTGGCCCAAAATGATGACTTTCGCAACCTTTGTACAAGAGCTGCAAGGAATAAATTCTAAAAGATAATGCCAAGAAGAACCGTTTGATGCAGTAAACCAAACATCTGAACAAGCTGAAGTGTCCTGTTGAGCCGGAGACAATCTTGTTCTTCCCAGACTAAATGAAATTCTACCAAGACTAAATATAGAACACTAATAACAACAGCTGGCCTGCCTACAGTCCATGAGATGTTACACGTTCATGTAGACCAAGTTCTACCAAACTGTGATGGTTTTTAGGTTCGACTCCAGTCAGAGTAACGTCATGCCACCAATACCCTTGATCGCGATCTTGAATTCAATTCAGACGGATAAGTGGAGATATTTGGAGTGTGGTCAAATCTTAGTTAAAGAGGGTTGATAATGGAAGAACCTGCATCAAGAAAAAGTCAAAAGTGAACGGCAGAGAGATTATACCACTTCATCAACTTCACTTTATGATCTCCTAATTCCACCGATTGTAATCCCATGGATTATCATTTGTCAGCCTTGGTTGAGAAAGGGACCAACCGCTTTGCCGACAATACCAAGGCACCCACAGTTTTAGAAGTCGTTTAAATGACCTGAGGGAACAGGAATTTGAAGAAGATTAACTGCTTCGTGGCCAAGATCAAGGTGGTGCTTAAAGTTCCTCCCATTAAAACAGTGTTGAACGTATGCATTAGGTGGTAAAAGCAGAAATAAGCTAATTTGAGTAAACTGTTACCTTTCAGTTATAATATTATTTGAGAATAAGATATTGCTGTTGGGGTTCCTGTTATTCAAAACTTCTTGTTTGAATTCATTTAATCATTATTTTTCTAGCTAGGGTATGAGTATCAAAAATGTTATTTTCTTTGTGATCTTCGTGACCTACGAATTATCTCTCCGGATTATTTTAAAAAGGAAATTAATTTTATATACAAAATAATGGTATTCAATGAATGTACCTTCTTCACTATTTAGGCATTTGTAAGAAGTCGACTTGTAAAAAAATCCTTTTCCCAAACCAAGTTATATTTGACAGAAAAGTAAAGAAATCTTTGGAAAGAATTTGAAAGAGTTTATACGTGAGAGAAGAGATTTGCCTCTCTGACTAAAAGCAAGATGAGCTGGACTAACGAACATTAAGTAAATATTTTCTTTGGTTTTGTATTATAATTAAATAAATGACGATTGTGTATAAGGCGAAGATATGTAGGTTTATGTTAAAGTTATGAATACACTTTATACATACACATTCAAAATTATTACGTGAACTTCTATTGCTACAATTTAAGATGGAACCAACACAGCCCCAATTAGTTACATTATTCAATTTGGAGATGTGTACAAACAGGGTGTTTTGCCAATATAATGTGTCCATTGACTGTGTTGTTTTAACACGTCAATTTTTCTTAGTGTTCAATGTATACTTTTGTATAATCCATACATTTCTGGATGAAAAATGCATAATCTGAAATGAAAGTTGTTTATTAGGACAAGATACTAAGTGGAAGTATATTTAAACATGAAGTTGCTAACTAAATGCCAATGGAGACGTGGGAGAGCAAAGGGATATTTTTAGATATCAACCACGTGCCTTAAACAATACATGGATAAAATAAAGCCGCACCAATTATATATATATATATATATATATATATATATCTCACTCTCTCTCTCTATATATATATAGAGAGAGAGAAAGGCAGACAGAAACAATGAGGATGAGAGAGAGACACTCTTTCTCCAACTCTAAAATTCAATATGCCTTAGTTTTTATCAGAGGCGAAACCTGTCATTCTTAAGAATCCATTTTAAATGGAGAGATGGGCGGAATTCATATGTTTTTCCTGACTTGCAAGAAATGTTGTTTTTCATGGTTTCAATTTAGTTTCTAGCGAGAGAGAGATATTGAGGTGTTTCAATGTACGTCTCGAGATTTGAAGGAAGGAAACCATATCTACTCGGCTTGGTGTTAGATCGATTGAGATATCTCTTTGTAAGCGCCGAATCAACACAAAGAAGTTTCTTGCACTTACGCTCTATCATGTGCCCAGCTTTATTTGCCCTCGTCAAATTATTATTATAGGATTAAACACCACACAACCATGGCCGAAACTGCGGCGCATAAAATTCAAACAGGACACTCTATAAAATTCAAGAGCCTCACATCTGAAGAAGCATAAATTTTTTGCATTGTTTAACATTTCATGGCATCATCGAATTTTCACTTGTAAGATAAACTGCAATTTAAGCAGTAAGTGCATGCAGTTATTGGTCTATTGGATGCCGTCACTTGCAGGGCGTGGATGACGAGCGTCTCTCAGGCGTGCCTGATAGAGTGTGAAGGTGTCTACTCATTGATATAATAACCACATAACTATCAGTTAACTATTTATTTATTTATTGACCTTTTTGTTTTCTTTCAATGTATATATATAGTTTTAATAGTTTATCAGGTCATGTAAATTTTCCAATCTTACGGTTTATAAAAGACTATATTTGGATATTTTAACCTTCACTTTTGCTGTAATTGTAAACCGGATATTGCCAATCACATTAATAGGGAAGTTCTATGTTACAATTCTCACTTACACTGTATGAGGTTTCTTCACTAATTTTATCTTTCTTGAATTTCAATTGAACATGCTTGTAGGACGGTCCTAATCCAGATTGTTATTTTGACCTTCATTTTAGCTATCACGGCGTTACTCGTAGTGGTACGCTATCAGTTACACTTCAATTTTCGCAGAGTAGTTATACGTTATTGCAGGATAATAGTGAGCTTCCTCCGTTCTATGGATGTTATGTTGGTTTTGGAAAAAAAAACTTCCTTTGCCTGGATAAGTAAGAGTCTTGATGTATGGCCTATGAAGATACCTGAGAAAAGCTACAGTAACCATATATATATATATATATATATATATTGTAAGTGGATGCCTTCGAAGCACCAGCGGGAGAGGAAGCTCTCTTGAAATACCCCTTTTCAGGTCTTCTTTCTAAACCACGTGCGCCTAGCGTGGGAAGTTTGTAAAGTTCAAGAAGGAATCAGTCCCGCGCCATAGCAGCTGGAGTTGTTTTCCAGCACAACTCGTCTACCTCCTTTCTCAAGGTAACGCTGTGCCCCGCTATCCTAACCCTACTCCCATATCACGAGGCAATTTTCATCGTTTAGAGCGAATCAGTATCAGGAATGGTGTTTGCTTTTATTCGCGCTGAGAATCCTCTAGGGACGCCCATGCCCTAAGGCTATCTATCGGATCAGCCACTCGGTAATTTATCTCGAAGCTCGCTATTTCTCGAAAAGATTGAAAGCCCGCCATTCCCTCCGTTCAGACTACTTGTCTGTTTCCTGTGAAGCCCTGTAACCCTTGTTCGAGTCATACTTCGTCGAAGATCTCGCCACAAGATATACCTTCGGTAAGGTATGGTCCATGTTTAGAGGAAAGATATCAAGTGCCCTCCTTCCCGGTGAGTTGTGCAGCCCTCTCATCCCCACCATCCCTTCAAGATTCCCGTTCTTTCGAGACTAAGAATCCCTGTCAATCTGAAAAATCGTCTGGAGTTGGGATTACGTTTTTATGGAGCAGTGAAAATCTCATTCTTCCTCACGAAGTAATCAGACCCTATCTTCGAGTCCTCATCGTCAAGACTCCCCGCAGTATATTATGAAAGATCTGGGCCGTTTTCTCTCCCTAACCCTTTCTCTCTACTCGTCCGCGCTTGAAGGTAAAGCGATGTTGTATTGTCATCCCCAGATTACCTCGTTAATCTTCACTCGCATTCACCTTTGATCTGAGTTCCCGCTAAATTGTAATTAATACCCACTCTTTTGAGTTAACTTTAATTTTATTCTCCGGTATATCATAAATCGATATAATTCATTCAACTACTTTGATTAATTAATTCGTTCTATCCTTTTGTATATTTATATATATGTATATATATATATATATATATATATATATATATATATATATACATATATATATATATATATATATATATATATATATATATATGTATATATTACCCTATTTTTTATATATATTAAAATTATATTTCGAGGGTCTTGTTTTTATATATCCTTTGAACAGCAAATTGGCAAGCAAGTAGTTAAGTCACGGTCAACCGTTAATCGCACTCTTTTATTATTTGCGACAGAGCATATTTAAAGCGACCTTATGTCATCTGTCTGTCCGTGCTTGTCTACAGCCTTGTGCACCGAGCTAGTCTACTCAGGCATGCCACGATATATATATATATATATATATATATATATATATATATATATATATATATATATATATATATATATATATATATATATATATATATGTATATATATATATATATATATATATATATATATATATATATATATATATATATATATATATATCCTAATCAACCCACTTCTAGTAGCCAGATTTACATGGGAAATTTATATTTTCCCTTTATAAATTAAACCATACAGGTCGTCAGAGTAGTAATGCAAAGTGGTGAGTATGCTTAATTGTAAAATGTATAAAGGTTAAATAACGACCTCCGAACGTAAATAAAGGCATAAATACATACATAGTAATATACCAATAAAATTTCATTTTCTAATATTTTGTTTTCAGTAATTAACGGTGAGAAGGCAACTTTCAACTCGCCGACATTTTCCCAGAAGAGAGAACGCACACTCGAAATGCTTATCAAAGACATTTGTCACGAACACATGAGCGAAAACCGAGGGGTAAGTTTCATTTTATTTCATTTCTTGTCTTTATTTTTAATGCTGTGCATTTTCCTTGAAGAAATTTTGTGCAAGAAATTTCCTCGAATAGCTTATCTATATCTAAACTAGTCTTTAGAAGTATGCAAATAAAAAATACCTCGCTGTGGTTCAGGTAAAATGCAGCCATTTTTGCTAATTCCGTATAAAGTCTCTTTTCTCAAAGTTCTATACCCGAATTTTTGTTATCATCGTATCATAATACAGCGCAAGGTATTTTGGACTTTATTAAATGATAATTACACTCGGTTAAAAAATATCGGGTCTTTTTCGGAACAAGCCCGGCAGCGAATAGACTTTCAAGGATATTGCGAGATTAAGGTTAGGTTGAGGTTAGGTTAGGTTACGTTGGGTTAGGTTGGGTTAAGTCTGGGCAGGTTGGGCTAGGTTAGCACAGCCACTTTGCAAAACTAGACATGAAAATTTCAATAATATCTTTTCGTTGCCGTTGGCGCTGTAATAAGCTTCATTGAAAGTATTAGACGTCATCTGAAATTAAGAAAAAATATATTACTTTTCAATTAGAATTGTGTAAACTTCATCTTTCAGAATTAAAGTCATATAAACCTCTAAGTATAAGGCATTCAGAAATTTAATTTAATGCTTGGAGTAATTGGGTTCATTCATTTTCATTTACCTATGACATGTCCAATAAATGCTAAAACTAATTCATATCACTAAATCCATTTAAGTTTGAAAAGTTTCAGTTGGATTTGTCTTGAATGCATATTTCAAAGAATAATGTCGTATTATGAAATCTAAATGAGCAAACACCTCTGATTTAATTTTTTTTTAAATGTTTATGTCTTCCCAATTTTTCTCTTTCCTTTTTTCACTTCCGCCTGTGGATGGAAGTAAAATTTAGGTAAAGATTCTGTAACTATTTTTCTATTTCTTTTTGAAAATAAGGCAAAGCAGACACTAGTTAGTTTTCCATTAATAGCAACTAGAAAACAATTTGTCATCTCTTTTTCCATGGGAATTTATCAGTAGGGAAGGATCGAAATTCAATAAACTTATTTTTTTCAAAGATTTGAAAGTTGTAAAACTGCGTAAAATTCAATTAAAACGAGTGAAGAGTTTATACAAATAAAGGTTTGTTTGATTTTTAATTGATTAAATTAAATTTAGTTCCAACTAAAAGCTACTACAGTCTTTATTAACAATGTAAATGTTAAGTTGTAGACAGTAAAGGAGGGTTGTAGTCATAATTCGTTTGGAAAGTTTTGATGCAGGATCGATGTAATGATAACAGAGGTGGAATAAATTGTTGTACCTAAGTTTAATTTAATAGAAGTAGACTTTGTAATTAAGGTATAATACATTATTTGAATAAATATCGGCTAAAAAATGTTTCTTTGATATATATATATATATATATATATATATATATATATATATATATATATATATATATTTATATGAGAAACAGCCGGAACAGGCCAAAACGCGAAAAATTATTTAGTTTTCGGTAAATCGTTTTACCTTTTGTGTTATTTATAATTAAGAGGGATATCTTCCTTAATTAATATTTATTTTTAAGAGTTACATTAAATATGAAATTCGAAAGACAAGCATAATTAAAAAAAAAATTATGATCACATGCCGAGCTAAACAATCCTTTTCTAGTCTAATAATAATTAGTATATTAACAATTGGTAGTCAAAGAGAGACATAAAAGGTTACAGTAAAAGACCAAAGGAGCTGTTAGGTCTCAGCCCTTGAGGCTATTTCCCTAAATTAAATTGAAGATTAGGCTTGGGCTAAATCTCATTTATGCAAGACTGCCGTAATTCGGCTAACACACTTAAACCCCATACTTTAAAGGCGAGTTGAATATAAGCAGCATATGTACAACATTATTTACTTGACAATAATTTTCAACTTTTTAACAATAGTGATATCAATCGACCAATGGATAACTAGTAAAGTGAAAAAAATGACTGCCTGGTTGCACCTTACAGCAATTGTTGTCTCGGTTTCGATAAGTTATTGCTGGAATGTTCCTGGTGTTGTTTGTTCACAAATTCCATCGAAGAACTCTTCTAAAATCTGTTTGAGGATTTTGTGTTTAAATGAATGTTAGTAGCATCTGGATAGGAAGCTTTGTGCATTTTTATGTATGTTGGTTTCAAATTGCAAAGGTGTAAACGAATTTCTTTTGTTAACCCCTTGAAAGTTTAAACATATTTCAGTTTTGTAAGGATTAAAAAATATCAGAAGTTCTTGGGTGTCTTTTTAGATCTTAAGCATGAGTGCAGATTTTAATATCCTTAGTAATGAAGGATTCCTGTTTCTAAGGACTTTTCAAATTTGGCAGGCAATGGAATTCTTTGCTTTCTGATTTGGGTTTATGGACCTATATTTTACTGAGTCATTGTTACTTGTGACAAATATGTAGCTCACATGGAATATGTAACAGAGTAGCATAGAGTACTTAGGCTGGTGAATAACCAGTTTATTGCTTTGGTGCAGTTCACTCTTCAAGTGACACTGTGAAGGAGGTTGCAAACCAGTGGCCAGGTAGTCTGTTTGCCAGGAAAGATTATTTTATAGATTTATAACATCTTTCTATACGCCATTGCCATTTGAGTTAGCATGAGATTTAAAGGCATGCTATGGGTCGATGAGCATTAATATCTCCTAAAATAATCCTAGACCAAAACTGTAATCCATAGTCAGAGATTATTTATAAATGAATGCTTCAACTACAGACTCAGATATGATATATGGGTATGCTTCTATCCGTTTGGAGAAGAGATGGATGAAACTCAGAAGATATTTGTAACTGCTTTTTTGTTGGAAAACAACTTAAAATGCTCACTTTAATGATATAAAATCTTCTCTGGAGCAGTGAATTTTGTGAGTAGTGGATTTCTATTTCAATTTACTTTGGATTTATTTTGATGAAAATAATTATTAACACACTCACACATAATTTTTTTCTTGTGTTATACAAGAACCTGTCTTAAATTGCTTTGATAATGTCGCGAATCACCAGATAGCCTCAATTCTGGCATTATTCAAAGATTAGCTTGTGCAAATTATTGGCGAGGTAAGAACGTAGTAAAACTTTCGGTAAATAACAAATTACTGAATGATTGCTTAAAGTCAAAGCAAATATTTTAAATTGAAGGGTAGGTAGTAGGATCCTCCTACAAAAAAAAATCAATTTTAAATTGGAAAGTTGAGATTCGAATAAAGTTTCGTAATTTCTAATTACAAATGAAAGAATTTTATTCAATGGATTGAGAAGAATTTATTAGAGGGCTATCTTATGAATGTGATTATTGTGCAATGTGATGCATAGATTGCGTTTTGAAATTGCTGATTGCTGCCCGAAACACAGCATCACTAAGAGTATCTCTTCCGGCTAGATGCCGTATGTTATAAATTTTTTTAATAAATAGCTAGAAAGGGGAGCTTTCCTTGGACAGTTCCTGGTTTTAAAGGCATTGGTAGCTTCAATTATATATAACCTTGCAATGGAGCAAAATATGACTTCCATGCTCTCGAGAATGTGCCTAATTTCTTTATTGCAAAGAATAAACGACACATGTTTCAATTCTGGCCATTTGAATTTCCCAATGAAAAAATGATCCCACTCTCTGTTAAAGACTGTGCCGGCACCCATGACTGATGCGTCAGCATTAGATAAAGTGAGCACTTTTGATTTGGTTGAAGCAAAATAAGAGCTTTTAATATATTAGCTCTAATAAAGTTATAACATACATTGGTTTGATCGTCCTTTTGCAGTAAGGAAGAGTAGGAAAGTTGGTTTGAATTTTTTAACAATTTTGAGAGAAAAATGAGAGTTGTAGCAGCAAATTTGATAAAAATGTAAAAATGTTTTCTAAGCTAAAGAATAAATTGCTTCATTCCACGTGTTTGCTTCAAAATAATCATTACTATCATCTAACGGTCTGCTGACAGGGGATTTGAATTTATATCCAAAGAAATTGATATATTTCACTAAGGAAACACAATTTACCTTGTTGATTTTATCCCCGTGCATTATCAGCCTTGCAAATTTGATGCAAATTTTGCAACTATTGAGCTTCGTATTTGATTACAATTATGTCGGCTATTTACACTTTATAAACAAAGATCAAATCTATGTCAGACAATGCATGAATAATGTAATGCTGAAATGTTTGCAATGAATTACACATAGCTTGAGAAAAGACATTCCAATTATTTAAGAGTAGTAGTGAAATCAGTAAAGTCTTTTCGATGAAGGAGGCCTCGATGGGGATTTGGAAGATAGAATATGGCAAATCAACCTTGAAAAATACATTTTTGTTATGAAGGCATATAGATAGTTGGTCAAATAGGTAAGCAGTTATTTTTCATTTATTGTGACTGGTTTTAAAGTGTAGTAGAACCAGGTAAAGCTTGAGATGCAGAAGGTAATTTTTCGGACGTATCTTATTATCATTCATTAGAGTTAATTGATTAAAAGATAAGCGCCTCGGCCTACGTACAACTGGAGGTGATTGGGTCGTTATATGTCGTAGAATGACTCCCGACGATACTATATATAACACTATTCGTAGAGGGAACTACCTTAATTATCTCTAGAGTGCGTTTTACTGTCTTGGCGGCCGATATTATGTATCTTCAAAAATGCTTAAGAAGTGGAACTGAGCTCAAGGATAATAATATTGCTATCATTAATAAAATAGAGTTTTATTAATAATAACTATAAACAAAACACAAAAACGGAAAATATTGACAAACTGAATGGAAAGGGTCGTGGAGACTCGGGCTAATCCAAGGATTTAAGGGATCAAAAAAGGTAAAACAAATATGGAGTTAAAGAGATGGGATGGTTCGATAAACCATTTAAAGCACAGGATAGAATTGACAAATAAGGGATCAATACTCAAAAGGTGACGCTTGGCTTACGTAACTTCGTTAGGGTGCAGTCGAAGGTACTTGAAGGAATATTCGGTCCGCTGGCGAGTTCCAGCAGAAGGGGGGGGGGGATGAAAGGATCCTGACGTGGCGTCTTGGGAAGGAGAACCGTTCTCGACGACCGGCTTGACGAACAATGGCTGTTCTAGGTTGTTCTCTTCTGAACAAAGGGGGGATGAGAACCGTCTCTTGTCTACGGGCTCAAGAACAATGGCTGTTCTAATGTTGTTCTCCTTTGAACAACAGGTGGGGTGAGAACCGTTTCTTGGCGAAAGGCTCAAAACGAACAATGGCTGTTCTAATACTGTTCTCCTCGAACAATAGGGGGGGGGATGAGAACCGTTTCTTGGCGAAGGGCTCAAAACGAACAATGGCTGTTCTAATACTGTTCTCCTCGAACAATAGGGGGAAGATGAGAACCGTTTCTTGGCGAAGGGCTCAAAACGAACAGTGGCTGTTCTAATACTGTTCTCCTCGAACAATAGGGGGAAGATGAGAACCGTTTCTTGGCGAAGGGCTCAGAACGAACAATGGCTGTTCTAATGTTGTTCTCCTTGAACAACAGGGGGGGATGCCTTGGGGACTTGACGTCACTAAAGGCTCGAACCTTTGGCACTCAAGGAATATTGTCCTCCTGGACAAGTGATGGTGAATCTCGAGGCCGAGGTCCCTTGGCGCACAAAGGGAGAGAGGGTCGTGGTGATGTTTCGCGACGAAAATCTGGATCTACAACTGATCTTAGTGGTAAAGAGTCCATATAAATAGCCAGGACATCTCCTTGGCGTGGGGGAGAATGGGGTGGAAGCTTCGAGGGAACGCACAGCTGGGCCGGAGAAAAATGCCTTATCTGTCCATAAGCCTAACTCGATCTGGCGAGGTCGGCGTATGGGGGCGAACGGGGGGACGATAACCTCCTTGTTTAAACATTGACGTCCGGCAGCTGTTGATAAGACTCCAAGCCTCGAATCGAAGATGCACGTGGGCCTCCTCGAGGTTTTAACTAATATGGGATAGGAGTTGAATTTAACACAGATTCAACTCGTTCTATCACACCCCTCCATTCCAGGGGAAGTTGTCACTTCGAAAAAAAAAAAAGAGAAGGGACAACGATAGAGCTCCGTTGTAGGGAACTCGTTTTCTTGTACCAACCGTATCTTCCTGCACCTAACTATTATTACCTCAATACATGATTATTTTGATCTTTAGATTACAGGGGAAAATAACCTTTAATACAACTTAATAAAAAAAAAGGGCATGGAACAATGAAATGTTATAAACTTAGTACATACGGGACAAAATAATTTATACGTAAATTAATAAGAACAAATATATATACATAAAAAAAAATTAGACATTGAGCGTTACAAAATTCAGACATACATTAAATAACTATATTACAAAAGAATCTTAAATTAAGTCGTACAAGACGGTATATACCTACATGGAGATACTAATCCTATGAATACAATTGTTCTACACTATTCGGTAACGCATTCCTACTGAGTGCGTCAGCGACCTGGTTATCGGAACCTTTGATATAATTTATTTTAAATCCATACTCTTGCAAGAGTAAACTCCAGCGCATGATGCGGCCGTTTGAGTGTCTCAAATTCCTAATATAGGCTAACGGACGGCGGTCGGTTCCTATTTGACATTCTTTACATATCAAGTACAGCTTAAATTTGTCTATGACCCAGATAATTGATAGAGCTATCTTTTCCCTAGTGGCATATCTCTTTTCGCGTGGTAATAATAGATGGCTAGCATATGCAACTGGATGACTCGTTCTATCATCCACGTATTGAAGGAGTACACTTCCAATGCCCTCGTTGATCACGTCGGTCTTAACCCCAAAAGATTTTTCCGGGTTGGGCAACTTAAAAATGGGGGCAGAAATGAATTTACTTTTGAGCTGAATAAAATGGGAAACAGCGACATCATTCCAACGTAAACGATCGGAGAAATTCTTTTCCTGAAGGGGGCATAGGGGGGCCAAAATTGCAGCGAACTTCGGAACAAATCGCTGATAGGGAGAAGCTGATCCTAGGAACGATCTTAATAACTTCTTTGTAATCGGGAGGGGCAAGTGGGCGATTGCCTTAATCTTGTTCTCTTGGGGACCTAACTGGCTTGGTCCTATTTTGAAACCCGAATATTTAATGGTTTCGTGGGCAAACTGGCATTTGCTGGGGCCAATGGTGAGGCCATTTTCACGCAGTTGCTCGAAAAGAGCTAATAGGGTGGATAAATGGTGATTCCATTTAATTAGTTCTTGGAGCTGACTCTTCTGACGTGGTGTCAGCTGCGCGTCACTATCCAGGTCAGAGGGTTCTAAAGACTCGCCTGGTAGGGAAGGAGGAGGGTAATCGGCATCAGGTTGGATGCACACTGTCTGGATTACCTTAAGGGACTCCGCGGGGCAATCCTCTTCAAGCGCCGATGCTTCGTCCAGTTCTACGAAGGTATCTCCATGGGCGCGTTGGGGTTTCTTTTTTTCTTTGGGTCCAGGGACAGTCTCCGTGTCCTTGTCTGGGGCCTTATCACCTAAGGGTTTTAGTGAATCACATTCCTCTTTTTCCGTCCTAAAGTCCTGGTTAGGGGTCTCCGAGAAATCGGACGGTATCGGGGTTCTGATGGGGACGGGCTCCTGGGCTTCTTTCTTATCTCGGCCTTGAGGAAGGGCGGCCTGAAACACAGGGTCGAAACTTACTTGGGGGCTCTTTCCTATAAGTACGGAACAGAATTTTATTGGTGCTACAATGACTTCAGCCCAGCCATTATAATATTGACACTGCAGGTAACATCTAGCGACGGGGAATCTGTTCGCCCGCCCAAGGTAGTCACGTACCACCGCAAATTTTTCGTGGTTAGAGGCCACTGGGAGGAGTTCGTCGGACACGATGAAGCATGTACATCCTGTGTCCCTGACGAGAGTCAATACTCGACAGCTGTCCACGCTGCCCTCCTCATATTTCAAAGTTCCCGCTGAACTTTTACCAAAAACAAAATTTACCTGGTGGCCTGACGGAGGGGGAGAAGTTTCTGCTTGGGTCTGCACCACCGAAGGAGCCGGGGTCGCATTAATCTGGTGAACTTGGTTGCCTGGTCCGCTTTTAAGCCTAGAATTTTGGGGGCAATTCCAGCTCATGTGGTTTTCTACTCCACAGGTGAAGCATATGGTTGGTCGCTTCGGGAAGAGAGATGGAGAAGTCTTAACGGGAGGTTTGGAGTCCCGTTGTTGGTTTTGGGGAAAGAAGTTTTGGGGTTTTACGGGGCTCGGAAACTTTGTCCGCTTCCCTGGGAAGGAGCGCGAGTCCGTCCTTCTTTCTTCTCGTTGGATTTCTTTTTCTCGTTCTTCTCGTTGTATTTTTCCTTCTCGTTCTTCTCGTTGGATTACTCTTCCCCGTTCCTCTCTTTCTCTTTCTTTTTCTACCTTTTTTCTTTGAACTTCTGCTTTAATCCGAGCTAATTCAATCTGAAGCTCAGCTTGTCTTATCCGTTCCTCTCTTTCTTCTCGTTGTATTTCTCTTTCTTCCTTTCTTCTTTGTATTTCTCTTTCTTCCTCTTTTCTTTGCTCCTCTAAAATGTACTCAGTTAGTTCTTTTCCGGAAAGTCCACAGGACTCTCCTTGCGCTTTAAAGATTTCGAACGGAGTCATCTTTGCACTTGGGGCGCACTAGTCAACCAACTAAAATTCCTTGCAACAAGAATTATGCCTCTATAGAATTAGCCTACCTAAATATGGGCACTGACCTATTCGTACTTGGTTTCTCAATCTACATAAATAACCACTGACTAAAATCACAAAAAACAAACAAATTATTATAAAATAAGGCTTGGAGATGTAAGAAAAAGGAGCTCGGTTAAAACAAATTTGAAATAGCAAACAGATAATGAAACTAAAAAAAGAGAAGAGGGAAATATTTCGAAAGATAATAATCGAATCCTGCAAAGTTAAACTTTAAATAGAGAATATTGTTTTGGTTGTTTGCAATTTGAAGAAACCTAGATGATCTACCACTGAACAATGGGATTATAGAAAAGGGGAGATTTTGACGAGATTTGGGTCATATGTAATTATGTTTATGCTGAGATCATGACTTGCACTTTGGAACTCTGGACTAAAGTGAAAAGTGTTTTAGAAAATGATGGGAGGACAGGAGAAATAATCTCCACAGGTTCAGTTAACCAATTGCTTCACTTTGGTTGTGTTTTCCCTTAACGTTAGTTTTCTTATGGGAGAAATGGATGTTTGGTGTATAAATTATTAAATTTTGAGGGATTGGAGATATTGAATAAAAATCCAATAGAAATCCATGGTTTACCGGTAAGATAAAGTGCTTCATAGGGTGACTAGTTAGGTAGGCTCAATTTGTAATCCTTGGTAGCTAAGTTATAGAGAAACTAGCCGTCGATTAGGAGAGCCAGATTAAACTCATGTGGGGGATATTCCAACTTTTTTTCCTTGCCCTCTTTCCTGTCTTCTCAATAAACCATTTCTTACCAAACATTTTTGTGGGTGTCCAAAAAACTTTTCAATTACTTTATAAATACACATCACCGGACCAAAATCTAGTCAAGTGGCGTGTTTGAAATAGTTTAAACTGATGGGAATGATAGTTAGTATTGAAAGAGGAAAACCAGGAGGTTACTACCTCGAAAGTGCGTGGCAGATTCATAGATTTCAGAAAAGTAGTACGGCGCAGTGCCTGTCTCGGACGCTGTGGAAAATTTGGCGCAAAGCAGAAGTCACTGGGTGGCATTCCTTGAAAGATGTAGCATAATTAGAAGATGCATCTATGTACGCGTACAGTCGTACTTGGTTTATTTGTAATTGTAAAATTCCTGGTCTACAGGAAATTTTCTCCTGATTTATAAGTGAAATATGATACTGACTGACCGGGATTGCCGGAGTGTTTTATGGCTTGTGGCTAAAAATCGATTCACTTTAAGGCAGGGATTACATCATTACCAGTCCTTTGCTTCCATTACTATAGGAACACTCTGCAGGTAACTGCATAGCATGAACATATGAAACATATTGGCATGCACAAAGTCAATAGGCTACAGTGGTAGGCAAGAATGATAACACGTGGAGGAATGGAAATGCGTTATTTGGTCAGACGAATCATGTTTCTACCACAATGTTAAAAATTCCCGGCGTTGTTTATAGACCTCATGAAGTTTTCAACAAAGATTGAGTGCAGCGTGCGGTTCAAGATAGAGAAAGCTCTTTGATGTAGGGTGTATCTTTTCATAGAAAGATGTCTGGGGCCTTATCACCTAAGGGTTTTAGTGAATCACATTCCTCTTTTTCCGTTCTAAAGTCCTGGTTAGGGGTCTCCGAGAAATCGGACGGTATCGGGGTTCTGATGGGGACGGGCTCCTGGGCTTCTTTCTTATCTCGGCCTTGAGGAAGGGCGGCCTGAAACACAGGGTCGAAACTTACTTGGGGGCTCTTTCCTATAAGTACGGAACAGAATTTTATTGGTGCTACAATGACTTCAGCCCAGCCATTATAATATTGACACTGCAGGTAACATCTAGCGACGGGGAATCTGTTCGCCCGCCCAAGGTAGTCACGTACCACCGCAAATTTTTCGTGGTTAGAGGCCACTGGGAGGAGTTCGTCGGACACGATGAAGCATGTACATCCTGTGTCCCTGACGAGAGTCAATACTCGACAGCTGTCCACGCTGCCCTCCTCATATTTCAAAGTTCCCGCTGAACTTTTACCAAAAACAAAATTTACCTGGTGGCCTGACGGAGGGGGAGAAGTTTCTGCTTGGGTCTGCACCACCGAAGGAGCCGGGGTCGCATTAATCTGGTGAACTTGGTTGCCTGGTCCGCTTTTAAGCCTAGAATTTTGGGGGCAATTCCAGCTCATGTGGTTTTCTACTCCACAGGTGAAGCATATGGTTGGTCGCTTCGGGAAGAGAGATGGAGAAGTCTTAACGGGAGGTTTGGAGTCCCGTTGTTGGTTTTGGGGAAAGAAGTTTTGGGGTTTTACGGGGCTCGGAAACTTTGTCCGCTTCCCTGGGAAGGAGCGCGAGTCCGTCCTTCTTTCTTCTCGTTGGATTTCTTTTTCTCGTTCTTCTCGTTGTATTTTTCCTTCTCGTTCTTCTCGTTGGATTACTCTTCCCCGTTCCTCTCTTTCTCTTTCTTTTTCTACCTTTTTTCTTTGAACTTCTGCTTTAATCCGAGCTAATTCAATCTGAAGCTCAGCTTGTCTTATCCGTTCCTCTCTTTCTTCTCGTTGTATTTCTCTTTCTTCCTTTCTTCTTTGTATTTCTCTTTCTTCCTCTTTTCTTTGCTCCTCTAAAATGTACTCAGTTAGTTCTTTTCCGGAAAGTCCACAGGACTCTCCTTGCGCTTTAAAGATTTCGAACGGAGTCATCTTTGCACTTGGGGCGCACTAGTCAACCAACTAAAATTCCTTGCAACAAGAATTATGCCTCTATAGAATTAGCCTACCTAAATATGGGCACTGACCTATTCGTACTTGGTTTCTTAATCTAAATAACCACTGACTAAAATCACAAAAAACAAACAAATTATTATAACCGTTCCTTGAGCTACTCCAGCTTCTTAAGTTTCAAAAAAAAGGGGATAGCAATCGTTAAAACAAAAGGGAACTACTATATTCTATTATTATAACGAATAACACTATGCTTTACTCGACTGAGACCAGTGTTTGCAAAGATATAGCGTTAAACCCCACACCTGACACCAAATTAAATAGTATATATATATATGTCGTAGAATGACTCCCGACGATACTATATATAACACTATTCGTAGAGGGAACTTCCCTAATTATCTCTAGAGTGCATTTTACTGTCTTGGCGGCCGATATTATGTATCTTCAAAAATGCTTAAGAAGTGGAACTGAGCTCAAGGATAATAATATTGCTATCATTAATAAAATAGAGTTTTATTAATAATAACTATAAACAAAACACAAAAACGGAAAATATTGACAAACTGAATGGAAAGGGTCGTGGAGACTCGGGCTAATCCAAGGATTTAAGGGATCAAAAAAGGTAAAACAAATATGGAGTTAAAGAGATGGGATGGTTCGATAAACCATTTAAAGCACAGGATAGAATTGACAAATAAGGGATCAATACTCAAAAGGTGACGCTTGGCTTACGTAACTTCGTTAGGGTGCAGTCGAAGGTACTTGAAGGAATATTCGGTCCGCTGGCGAGTTCCAGCAGAAGGGGGGGGGGGATGAAAGGATCCTGACGTGGCGTCTTGGGAAGGAGAACCGTTCTCGACGAACGGCTTGACGAACAATGGCTGTTCTAGGTTGTTCTCTTCTGAACAAAGGGGGGATGAGAACCGTCTCTTGTCTACGGGCTCAAGAACAATGGCTGTTCTAATGTTGTTCTCCTTTGAACAACAGGGGGGGTGAGAACCGTTTCTTGGCGAAAGGCTCAAAACGAACAATGGCTGTTCTAATACTGTTCTCCTCGAACAATAGGGGGGGGGGATGAGAACCGTTTCTTGGCGAAGGGCTCAAAACGAACAATGGCTGTTCTAATACTGTTCTCCTCGAACAATAGGGGGAAGATGAGAACCGTTTCTTGGCGAAGGGCTCAAAACGAACAATGGCTGTTCTAATATTGTTCTCCTCGAACAATAGGGGGAAGATGAGAACCGTTTCTTGGCGAAGGGCTCAGAACGAACAATGGCTGTTCTAATGTTGTTCTCCTTGAACAACAGGGGGGGATGCCTTGGGGACTTGACGTCACTAAAGGCTCGAACCTTTGGCACTCAAGGAATATTGTCCTCCTGGACAAGTGATGGTGAATCTCGAGGCCGAGGTCCCTTGGCGCACAAAGGGAGAGAGGGTCGTGGTGATGTTTCGTGACGAAAATCTGGATCTCCAATCTGATCTTAGTGGTAAAGAGTCCATATAAATAGCCAGGACATCTCCTTGGCGTGGGGGAGAATGGGGTGGAAGCTTCGAGGGAACGCACAGCTGGGCCGGAGAAAAATGCCTTATCTGTCCATAAGCCTAACTCGATCTGGCGAGGTCGGCGTATGGGGGCGAACGGGGGGACGATAACCTCCTTGTTTAAACATTGACGTCCGGCAGCTGTTGATAAGACTCCAAGCCTCGAATCGAAGATGCACGTGGGCCTCCTCGAGGTTTTAACTAATATGGGATAGGAGTTGAATTTAACACAGATTCAACTCGTTCTATCACATTATATAATGATTCTAAGAGTAAGTTAGGCAGACTTTCAGTAACGCACTTCTCTAACTTAGATTATATGATTCTTTATATTTATTGATGAATTAATGCAATGGAAAGACTTTTGAAATTGAGAAGGACAATGAAAGGGAAATTATCTTCTAACTAATAGCTAGATTGTTAATTTTATTAGGTGTAAAAGAAACACTCATCAATAACGGTTTCTGAAACAGCATGATTAACAAACATCTCCATTCATTTTTAAATAGTCATTACAGAGATAGGATAAAACTGAAAGTAATTAAGGAGAATTCAACAACATCAAAGTGTATTACACGAACCAGATGTCCACAGCCTATAAAATAGATGAAAAAACATCTAGGAGATTATTAGCCGTGACATCAAGGTTAAAAATCAAATGGATAAAATTCAACTCATCATTTATTATTATACAACGAATGCCAGCAATCTCCTCGTGAAAAACTACAGCTGCCTAAACTCCTTGAATCTCAAGTCATTAATCTGCCCCGATAAAGACTGTAAGCTTTAAAATAACTCAAAATATATTGGCATGACAACTAATACAATTTCGAGACGTTTAACTATGCATCTACAAAGCGGAGGGCGTAAAATCATTTAGGGAGTGCTCATAATATTAACCTAACGAGAGATATGCTTGTTGATAAGACCATTATTAAGAAAAAGAGGTTAATAAAGCTAGGCTAAACATCTTAGAAGACATATTAATAAATGAAGATAACCCGGCCATCAATAGTCAAGCGACAAGCTGGAATCGCACATTAAAATTATTTTAAAATTCCACTCACCGGACTGGCTCATTTCCCCTAACGTTATGCTCAACCTAGGCGGAATAAATACCCGTTACACATTGTTTTCTTACATTTTCTCAGATCCTCACTCCACTCATTATATCGGTAAAGGAGGCAAGAACATATCAAAACGCTCTAAAAATGATCGAATAAGATCGAAAGCTCAGCAATTTAGTTTGGTTTTTACCAAACACATTCATTTAAAAGAGATGAATAAAAGACAAGTGATCCACCATCTACAAGATGGAATAAAAAAGATAGTTGGGTTGCAGGATACAATTGTGTATTTCGCCTCAATTAATTTACTTTGGTAACTACACTAATATATATAAATATATATATATATAAATATATATATATATATATATATATATATATATATATATATATATATATATATATATATATATATATATATATATATATATATATATTAGAGTAGTAGAGCAGGTTGTGGAGTTATTATGATTCAAATTGATCAAGATGAGTTAGATTAAAAATAAAATGAATGTTAACAACTGTTATCTAATAGAGAAAAATAATGAAAACTTGATATACATCTATTCCTCTATTAATAAGATCGGTGAATGATTTGCAGCATACATATATAAGTTCATTGTTAATTTTTAATAACTGCGAATAATTTATAACTTAATTTTCATTCTATTGACTAGGAGATTAAAGATTTTGGAATCCAAACGGGTGAGATTTTACTGATTATATCAAGTGCATCCATATACATGTTAATAGATGCAAAGGATACCCAGAAGTAATATTCCTAGATAATTTATCTTGCTTAAATTGCTTCCCTATTACCTATTTGCGGTATAAAAACTAGAGCTTATTAATTATCAGGATAAGTAATCATATACTTCTTCAATACACTAAAAGTTGAACTAAGACCAGTATAGGGATGCATAATAAGTAAGCACATTCTCCCAAGCTAGATATTCCGCAGTGTGCTACTTAGTTAGATGCTTGAATTTATAAGGCTGAATTCTCCGCGAAAGTAAAGAATCGTTGATAATTTTTAAAACAATTGAACCGTCGTTTAAAAGGTGACAAAAAGGTATAAACTCCCTTAAGTTTATTCATAATTTTAAAATATATACAAAAGTAATATTAAAGCTAGTAGAAATTGTGACACAGGTAGGTAGAGTTACTTAAATGTATTATTTAAGAGAGTCCAAAGTTTCTCTAATAAAATGTATGCCAACAATTCATGTAAATTTATATCTTCTTTAAGAGAAAGATTGGAAAAGATAGATCTATGCCGTTTAATGGACATAAATTCTGTTGAACGATCCTTACCAATACAAAACAAGCCTCTTGCAAAGCGACAACTGGAGGAAGCATATTTGATAAGTACTCTAAAATAACATAAATCTTTGACGACCTAATAAAAAATATGCACCCTGTTTGTTTCATTTTCAGGTTGATTTATGATTGCTAAATGTATAAAAGATTTAGGTGTTTTGATCCGATTTTCTGTCTACGTAAGTTTTAATATGCAAAAACAACTAACAAGATTTTGAAGTGTATAAAAGAGAAGGGGAGATTCAAGCCATTTCTTAGATAAGGTATGGCTATGCCAATAAATGGTTTACAGTCAGTCCCTTCTTATCAATATATGTTTCGTAAACTTATATTAATTCCTGCATGTTATTAATTTGTTGCCATATTTTTATCATCTTTGAGACAAGGATCACTATCATTTGTTTGAGAAAATTATATTTAAATCTAACAGAAAGATCAGAGGTAGGGGTGAGTTTATGAAATTATGATATACCAGTCCATGCAAGGAGAAATGATAAATATTCTTTATAAAATATCTTATACGAGGGTTGTTATCTGAAAGTAAGTTAAAAGAAGAGGATGCTGCGTAAAAATGGATGTCGGTGATGTACAAAATAAAATAAGGCTTGGAGATGTAAGAAAAAGGAGCTCGGTTAAAACAAATTTGAAATAGCAAACAGATAATGAAACTAAAAAAAGAGAAGAGGGAAATATTTCGAAAGATAATAATCGAATCCTGCAAAGTTAAACTTTAAATAGAGAATATTGTTTTGGTTGTTTGCAATTTGAAGAAACCTAGATGATCTACCACTGAACAATGGGATTATAGAAAAGGGGAGATTTTGACGAGATTTGGGTCATATGTAATTATGTTTATGCTGAGATCATGACTTGCACTTTGGAACTCTGGACTAAAGTGAAAAGTGTTTTAGAAAATGATGGGAGGACAGGAGAAATAATCTCCACAGGTTCAGTTAACCAATTGCTTCACTTTGGTTGTGTTTTCCCTTAACGTTAGTTTTCTTATGGGAGAAATGGATGTTTGGTGTATAAATTATTAAATTTTGAGGGATTGGAGATATTGAATAAAAATCCAATAGAAATCCATGGTTTACCGGTAAGATAAAGTGCTTCATAGGGTGACTAGTTAGGTAGGCTCAATTTGTAATCCTTGGTAGCTAAGTTATAGAGAAACTAGCCGTCGATTAGGAGAGCCAGATTAAACTCATGTGGGGGATATTCCAACTTTTTTTCCTTGCCCTCTTTCCTGTCTTCTCAATAAACCATTTCTTACCAAACATTTTTGTGGGTGTCCAAAAAACTTTTCAATTACTTTATAAATACACATCACCGGACCAAAATCTAGTCAAGTGGCGTGTTTGAAATAGTTTAAACTGATGGAAATGATAGTTAGTATTGAAAGAGGAAAACCAGGAGGTTACTACCTCGAAAGTGCGTGGCAGATTCATAGATTTCAGAAAAGTAGTACGGCGCAGTGCCTGTCTCGGACGCTGTGGAAAATTTGGCGCAAAGCAGAAGTCACTGGGTGGCATTCCTTGAAAGATGTAGCATAATTAGAAGATGCATCTATGTACGCGTACAGTCGTACTTGGTTTATTTGTAATTGTAAAATTCCTGGTCTACAGGAAATTTTCTCCTGATTTATAAGTGAAATATGATACTGACTGACCGGGATTGCCGGAGTGTTTTATGGCTTGTGGCTAAAAATCGATTCACTTTAAGGCAGGGATTACATCATTACCAGTCCTTTGCTTCCATTACTATAGGAACACTCTGCAGGTAACTGCATAGCATGAACATATGAAACATATTGGCATGCACAAAGTCAATAGGCTACAGTGGTAGGCAAGAATGATAACACGTGGAGGAATGGAAATGCGTTATTTGGTCAGACGAATCATGTTTCTTCCACAATGTTAAAAATTCCCGGCGTTGTTTATAGACCTCATGAAGTTTTCAACAAAGATTGAGTGCAGCGTGCGGTTCAAGATAGAGAAAGCTCTTTGATGTAGGGTGTATCTTTTCATAGAAAGATGTGGCCCCATGAAAAAAGATTTGCGCAGGTATATTTCATCTAGCTGCTAGACGACCAGGATTTAAATATTAGGTTAAGGAATAAGTTCTGGCGTTTTTTTAATTTTGTGTTGACTTAAGTTTTGTTGACATAATTTGTGCACATATTAAGAAACAATAATAAATATTCAGAGCAAAATTTGCAAAGGTTAGGCTTCATCTCTTAAGAGCGTACACTACTAGGCTTTTGATTAAGCTAGGTCTTGAAGTTAAGTAATAAGTAATTGCGGTTTATTTAAAAGTTCTGTTAATTTAATTTTTGTTTCTGTACCCTCAAAATGGAATGTCAAGTTGAAAGAAAGGCGCATTTTCGGCACTTGTTGTTATTTATTTTCAATCGAGACGGGAACAATGCAAACGCAGCCAAAGCTCGTCGCGATATTTGTGCTGTGTACGAAGAAAATGCTTTATTAGAAAGAACAGCTCAATGGTGGTTTTCACGTTTTAAAAACAGTCATTTCAATCTTAATGACGAAGAACTTTCTGATCAACCCATGAAGTTGGATGAAGATCGATTAACCGAAACTTCTTCATGAAAATCCTCGTCAATCGACTAGAGAATTGGCTTTACAATTTGCGTGTGATCAGAAAACTGTAGTGAACCACCTTTATTCGATGGGGAAAGTTTGAAACCTCGGTGCATGGGTTCCGCACGCTTTGAGCGAAAGCAACAAACTTCAATGTTCCACGATTGCCGCAGGTTTGCTCGCTCGTCAAAAAGCAGCTCGTGGATATAAGGACAGATTACTTCACCACATCATCACTGGGGACAAAAAGTGGTGTGTTTATGTCAACATGAACCATCGAAAACAATGGCTTAGACCCAATTAAAAACCACTTCCGCGATTAAAGCAAGGACTTCATCCACGAAAGACGATGCAGTATGTGTAGTGAGATTGTAAAGGCATCATTCTTTATGAGCTCCTTGCGAACAACGAGATTGTCAATGCAGAATTCTACGTTTAACAAATGTATGGAGTCCTTTTGCAACACTACAATGCTCGTCCTCACATGTCCAATATGAAAAAAGACGCCATCCAAACGCTTTAATTTGCAATCCTGCCACTGCATTCTCTATATTTGCCAGACTTGCCTCCATCTGATTTCCATCTGCTCCGATGGCTCTCCAACAATTTGCGCGGCGTTTGGTTCAATACTGATGTGGAATTAAGAACATAGTTAGACGAATTATTCGAGCCAAAATCCAGAGATTTTTATTGCAGAGGCATCGAAAAACAAGTTGAACGTTAGCAAGAAGTCATAAATAACAAGGAGGAATATATTATTGATTTAATTGCATAGTGTTATCAAGTAAAATGAAGTTTTTCTAAAATTGTTAATGGCAATGAATGAATTTGATAAAACCGCAAGAACTTATTCCTCAACCCAATGTATAGAGCACATTAGCACGTAAGAGACCTTTTGCTCAATTCTGCCCACTACGTTACCCAGGTAAAGTGGGAGAGAAAACAAATACTGGACTATGGACAAATACAAACGTCCTATTTTTTCAGATGAATTACTTTTCTACCTGTGGGATAATGAGGCCCGGCATCATGTGCATCTTAGGACACATAAGGCCTTCGAGGAAGATTGTGTGCCATATACGGCTCTGCGAAATTGGTGGTTGGGGGTGTATTTATGCTGAAATGGTTTTTTTATTACAGGTGAAAAAGAATCTGGTCAAGTATTTCCAAATCAAGCTATTAGACACCTACGTTTTGTCGTTACGCCTTTATATTACCCGTCTTTCAATATGACAATTCCCGCATTAGCGAGCTAAAACTGTAACTGACTGGAATTATGAACATTCAGAAACAATTACACATCTAACTTGTCCTGCAAAATCAAAGGATCAGAACCTCATAGAAATTGTACTTAACTGCCTAGAACTCAGTGCCAAACGAGATGGACGGAATACCTAATTTCACAATTCTTTGATACACTATTGGCTTAACATTGATATCTCCGGGATGTCTTACTTTATCCAATTTATGCGACCTCATATATCTGCTATTATCCAGGCCCGTGGAGGTATTACACGCTATTTGCTTATCAGTAAATTATATTAACCTTTTAAATCATGAATATCTTATCATTTTCTTGATTAAAGTATACTACCGTTGGTGGATCAAAAAAATCTTTTGAGATTAGTAAAGTTTATTTTAGAAAACTTTATTTTGGTAGCGAATTTCACAATTAGTAAAGAAAATTTTTTTTTCAAATATCTAAGCTGAGCCTTTAAGTATAAGATTTTGAAGATAAAAAATAGTTCGGAATTTAAGAAATTTAATAGGCTTCTATACACTTTGATACCAAATCTCAGAGGATAGGTAGCTATTATCATGTAAGAAAACACCTATAACCGGCAAAGTGAAGCAAGTTGACGTTGCATGGATTTAGTTAGTAGAAAGTAGAGATCGTGGAAAATAATGGCTTGTGACCTGTCTATAGGTGTCCACAGTCCCCTCATATTTGTAGATTCAGGATCATAAACACAAGAAAACCTCGTTGCGAGGCTCCTTAAATGCTCTCTTTGTTTCTAGCCGGGGAA
Organism: Ceratothoa steindachneri; assembly: GCA_963969495.1. Lineage (NCBI taxonomy): Eukaryota > Metazoa > Arthropoda > Malacostraca > Isopoda > Cymothoidae > Ceratothoa > Ceratothoa steindachneri. The sequence continues at coordinate 152,225,116 of OZ018322.1, read as the reverse complement.
AAGTGGTGCCCCCACTATTCAGTGAAAGTCGCTGGAATGCTCCTTCGACCAATTCTGGACAGCTTGACCCAGATGATATGATTAAAAAACCTGGAGAAAATTATCAATACTGTGTTTAGGCGGAACAGTGTCAAGAACTCATGCCACGCGTATACACTCGACTCTGGTATGCTACCAGAGCACCCTGTACGTTGCCTTGTAACATGTGGGGTCCATGGCATCATCGGCTATTGACCACATTCGAGTAATACCTTCAGCTCAAACAAACTGGAAACGCTCATCACACCATGCCACTCGTTGTAAATTCTCGAGGAATCAATTAGACGAGTCTGAAGCCAAGATACGGTTCTTTATCTAGTGTTGTAGTTTTAAAGGATGCAATTACCTGGTACTTCTGCTCTAATATCTAAGTTAAAGGACGCTGCACTGAGCTGCTCGATCAGCGTTTGGTATCTTATGCATTGAATGTATATGCGACTTGAGCTTGTGCTTGTCATGATAGCCGCTGATCAGGATTATTAAAGACTGTCTTTGAGCACTCAGCCCGCCAGGCTGAGCGATAATGTCTTCCATTAGGTATTCTCCATCCACAAGTTTCCATTTTCGGTTCTTTTTATTTTCCGTTTTTTACAATTTTTGTTTTCTCTTTTCCTTCTTTTTTTATTAAAGGCGCTATTCTTAAGACTAAAGTTTACAATAGTTTGTTAGCTACAAATAATGGAACACATTGACGTCATTAATGGAAGAAGAGTGTAAAGTTTTCATTTCTTTACTTTCAATTTTCCTCTTTTTTACCTTTTTAGACATTCAATTATTTATTTTTTCCCATTCTTTCATTTTGGCATATTTTCTTTATATACCTGACTATTTTATTCAGATTAAATCCCAGTAGCGTTTGATTCTTTGCTTTAGATTTTACCTTTTCCCAGTTTTTTCTACATTTATTTATTTATTTTTTACCCTTTAGGCATTTTGAAATAGTTTTTTTATAATTACATACTATTTTTATGAGGAAATTTTACAGAGATTTAATTGGAACTAGTTTTTTGCGGGTCATTATAAAATCGCTTTAACATGACTTTTACGAATTAGTTAAAAATCGCGACCCATTAGTCAAATATTTAGGCGATCATAAGCTAATCCCGATTTCACTGTCCTGTGCTCATTGTAATAGGCTTTTTTCGCTCCAGATTGATTCTATCTTCACATGTTTGAAAAGACTACTGGTTGAAAACTCTAATCAAAGCACCCCCTATTTTTTTCTATCCGTCGGCTCTCAATGGAACGTTTTTTGCAAATTCGCGCCTACCTATATAAAAATCCTGCAGATGACCAATTATTTTGTGGGGGAAGCAAAATATTTAAGAAAAGATGCCGCTGAAGTGCAGATGTCATAAACTACAGTGGTCAATTGTTTAGTTTCTGTAGGGAGGTCACTATTACCTTTTGCGAGAAGCCTACCAAAAAATTTGGCGGTATAGGAAAAGTCGAGTAAATCGATGAGGCGGCGTTTAAGAAACGAAAGCACAATTGAGGGCAAGTGGTGATCGTATTTGGGTCTTCATTGGATTTGAATAGGAGACCAAAAACTTTTTTATTGTCACTGTTCCCGATCGAACAAAAGAAATTCTTTTGGCATTGATCAAAGGGTGGATCTAGCCGGAACTGAATAAAATTCGGATTGCTGGGCAGTCTATTACGGTTTGGAATTGGAGGGTTTCCAGCACCGAACCGTCGACTATTTTGAAGACATTGTTGACCCAGAGAGTCGTGCTAGTACTCAGAATATTGAACCGTTATAGCGGGATGCAAGATTATTAGTGCCCAAATAAGCCAGCAAATGCAGCCATTTTGACGACTCTCTCGTAACAGCCATATTTTGGAAAACCTTTGACATTTCCAAAAAATCAAGAGGGAAAGTCCATCCAATGACCTGAGGCGTTTTCTAATAAGATGATAAATAGTTATTGCATTGATGGTTTGCCATGGTTAAAGTCACTTACAAGTGCCCTTGAATAGCTATATAGCTAAATGAGGCTTCGAGCTGTGAATTCTATACGTGAAGTGTACTAGATAACGCTACCCAACACCAAGTCAGATGGTAGACTTGAAATCTCCAGAGTGAATAACCATATGTTCCATGGTCATATGGATCATTCCATGGCTCTAAATGGATACAATTATTGAAATATAATCCCTATTAAAAAAGTGACGCCTTGACCTGGAGCTTCGCCGCAGGTAAAAACTATATTTCGTGAATGATGACACGTTTTTCTCAACGCTATTTCTTATCTCTATCCGCTACAATAATGTAAGTATAATTAAATCAATTTCCTACTTTTTATGATGAGATGAGTTTTCCTTATTTTGTGGGTGCCGTCAGATTTATAGTTAAACATAAACAACGTATTCATGCGCGCTGAACGAAACATTAAAAAGCGTGTTATAATTCATTTCTACCAGAGTAAAATTTCGAAAGACGAGCTAATCTTAATGATTACCCAGAAAACTTTTCCTAAGGAGTGTATTAAGTTATTTTTTGAAGTTATTAATGCTCTTTAAAAATGATTCTTCGTAATGCATTGCTCTGTTGAACTATCTTCCTGCATTCCAGGCGACTCTAGTGGTGACCAATAATAGTTGCACGCTTTATTTAGAAAAAACAATCTGTGTATTTGGAAAAGATTCAAATATTTATTTTAACAAAAATATTTATAATATAGATTAAAATTACAAAACATCATTCAGTTAACCCTTAAGTTAATTTATTTTACCTTTTGATTGAATAGCAAAGCTCCAGGGACTGAAATTCACATCTTATAGGAAGAGTATGAAAACGCCATTTTAGATTCAGCGAATTATACACCTTTTCCCTTATTATTTTTACAATGCTGTCTTTTTAATAAACTTGCAATAATTTAAATAATAAAATAATTATTCCTATCACGTAAATTAAAATAAAACGAATGAAAAAATAAAAATTTACATTAGTCTGAAAACGTTTGGCTAGAATTTTAGTCTGTTAAATTTCAGAATTCCTGCAGCCCACATGATTACTGATATATTATGGGAGCATTCCGCCCACCTTTGATTCATTACTTCACTAATGAGGATGAAAGCAGAACAGCCCAAAGTAGTTCCATCTAATAAAAGATTTCCTTCCCTCAGAAGAGTTTTTTATCGAGACCTACCTCTATAATTATGGGAAGACTAGATAAGTAAGGCATATGCAAAATTGGGAATTATGTACTGATAAACAGTTAGGCGAAAATTAACAATTTATATAAATGCGCTTAATATTCTTTCTATCTTGTTGTTCATTTTTAGTCTTAGTAATTTATATTGCAAACCACTGTGTCATACTTTGTTAAAAGACTTGGACACGTCCCGACAGACGATGTCGACGTTCATGTTTTCCTTTTTTGCTTTGGGAATCTTTTCCTTAATAACAGCAGTACTTCGTTTCCTTTTTGTTTTCCCAATATTAGCGTCACTGGCTCACTCTTAAATCTCCTTAGGACGTTATGAGTATACATTGTCGGTTCAAATCTTCTTATATCCTCTAATGCCTGAATAAACTCTTCACTTCTCTATCCATTTTTAAGCGCCATCTGAATTGCTGGATGGTCTTGTGAAACTTTTTGGAGATAGCTCACTCATGTGGCTATTTTACTTCATCTCTGATTCCATTTATTCCATTTCTCTGTTATAAGATCTCGAATTTCTTTGAGAGTATCTCGATAGGTTGATTAATTCCTTAAATTAGAGTTATTGTGTGGTCACTGCAAGTTACGTCTACTGGTTTCATGTAATAGTTGAAAAGAAGATTGAAGCTATCTATGCAAATGTCTGGTATTTTAGCCGATTCACCTAGAATCTTTTATTGTTCAATTCTTATGATCCACTAATTTTAATGCGCTACATTATGATTCACGTGAGAAAGGCATTTTACTTGCTACCATTTTTTGACACTCGGCCTCCTAAATATCTCAACACATGATGCGTTGAATGCTGATTAAACTCTGAATTATGTTTGAAGCTGTGGTTCTATGATCCTTCGGCTATTGAGATTTATAATTTTATTTTATCAATAACTGACTTTTTCTATCATCTGCTATTCCTTTTGTTGTAACTTGTTTAATTCTGATTCTCCTTACCTGGCCTAAATATTTCCGCCGGAGTGTATTTTGTTACCGATATTTAAGTCATGCCACCTCATACCATCTAATCTCGGGAAAAGTATAGAAGGTCTTTTATTTGTTAAAAGATTTTATTAGATTGAATAAAATAAACCAAATGACGCTTTTTTCATAAAATGATATCTAATAATCTGTAACATTTTTAATAAATTGGTCCAGCCATTCCAAAATTCCTATTTAAATATGATTTCAGAAAATAAGCCACAACCTTTTCTACTTGTCCATCACCCACGTTTATGGTCATTCTCGCGCAAGCAAGTAAACTCCCGTCTGAACATTAGCCAGCATCGATCGAATGAAAACAAAACGAAACTTCTCCCCGCTTAGTGGCTGGCGAAGATAGCCAATAGTCAAAACATGTCTTCTCTTGGTTGACTCAATCACTAATATCCAGTTTCTGTTTTATTCTGGGCTGGGATCAGCGTGAGGCCAATGAGTTTTGCGAACAAAATAGGGCAACCTAATCTCATACATCAATAACAACAAACAATACCTCGATATCAACCTACGGAAAAAATCGATTAGAATTAGATTGGGTTCACGACGCTCTTTTACATGGTTCTTTATTGAGACTAAGGTTTCACACAAAATCATCGGAGCAGATTTTCGAATATACTTTGACTTATTTGTTGACCTCAACACTACATGACTTTTGTCTCATTAATTTTCCCGATCTAGCTGACCCCATTTTAGAAGATCAGCATGTGAAGCATGAAGTTCCTCACCACATTGGGGCACATTTACTTCCCGTAAGGTAAAAGAGATATACGGCCGTGGTTTCCATGTAGAGACGTTGCAGTAGATACGATAATTATTCGAGGCAAATGTAACCTTTCCAAATTTGCCTATAGAAATTCCTGTATCCCTTGCAATGTTTTCCCATGGAAATAACGCTGGTCTATTCCTTCTGCATTCCCGAAGCGTCTATTCATGCCTGGCATGACTTTATTAATCCAAGGTTTAAATCCTCCCTAAATGCTACTCCAGCAAGATTCATTTGCCTGATGATCAACAAAGTTTCCTTACTGTCACATCCTGTCTCACTTCCTATTAACAGCTCGAGATAATTCACTAAGACATTGCAGATTCGCTTCTGTGCTACAAGTTAAATCCTACTTATTCACGATAGTGGATTACTTTACATGCTGGTGTAAACCTTTCGCATAGCAACCGTGGCTCTACGAACCATCTCCCTGGCTGCTATACCCTCTTGTTGGCAAAATTAGACGACCTTTTGACCATCACGACGGTTCACTGCCATTTATTCAATTCTACTTGGCGTCAAAGAGCCCCTACGTCAACATTACATAGGACTTTGCCAAATAGTCCATTGTGCCGGCCTAGCTTCCGCTCGTTTCCTTATAGGAATAGTTGTGAATTGATCCTTTCCATTTTGTAGATGAGATTCTCGTATCTCCTTTCTTTTTCCGCCTCAAACAAACCTGACTAGTAACAAAATAGTTTTCTCTATAGAGAAAATGCAAGATTTGCTGATAATTTGGGGAAGAATAAAATCGGCTTGTGCGCCATTCTAGATTTCATCTCATTTTCTGAACGTCGAGGAAACGGGTGCAATCTAAGATTTATATTCCACTCTCGCTCTTAACCATAGTAACAGTCAGCTGTTAACCGTTTACTGCTGCATTTCAGTCACAATTTTTCAATTCATTCCTCATTGTCAAGCGACTACACATCAAAGTGAACTTTCTTCTTTTCCTGGCTATTTTTACAGTCTCGTTGCCCGCAACTTTATTAAATTAAAAGACCATTTAATTCACTCAGCCAGTTTACAGAAATTAATATACGGTGAAAAGCATAATTATCAATAACCCAAATAATTACATTCTTTTCACAGTGCCTAAGGTGTAGTGAATAAATTCCGTGCACTGCAATCATATATTGACAAATAAAATTTAGCTTAATTTTACTAAAGCCTAATAAATTTTAAAATATTAGTTTCGTTACTTGATCTCTATAAATATATTAGCATAATTTCAAAGGTAAATTTGATCACAATGAAAGGAAAAGTTTAACGATAATTCGAATTTCAGAGACAAATTTAAAACATTTTTACTAAATTTTATAAACAAAGTTTCAAAGATAAAGGAATTAAGAAACTTAGTAAAAGGGTTTTCTGTCTAGAACTTTTGTAGTATTTAGGTTTTTATTTATTTCTTGTTTGAAACTATCTTTCCTTTTTAGACACAAACGATGAATAACTAATATTTTATAAGAATTAATAGTTTAAAATTTCAATCTTTACCAAGATTCAAAAGCTATCAGAATTTTTATATACCTAATGAATGATAATGATCTATATTTCACTTTAATATTAATTATTTCCTGGATAAATGCTTAAAGTAATATACCTGACTCCTACATCTTTTCCAGGAGGTGTATATGGGGTCTTTAGAAGTGCATCTTTAAAAAATACCTTTTTATTGCTTCGCTCTTATCGTCTACCCCCACCTATATGAATTCATAGGACTCCCCTTGGTTTGTGAAGAAGTAATTTGACTCTTGGCGCTACTTCTTGGCCTCTTGAGCAGTTTTTTCCATCTCCACAAAGCGATGTTTATTTCGCTAGTTCCATTTTTTCATCTTTATTTCTAAATTATTAATACTTTCTCCGGTCTTTTAGAGGGCCAGTTATATCTCTTTATTTCACCCTGAGTAAAAATTTATTTTTCTAGTTCTCTTAGAAGTTCTCATAATTTGATTTACATAGATTGCTTCCTAAAAATTCTTTTTGTTAATTTATACATTATCATTTAATCAATATCTCGCAGAAATAAAAGAATAATTTGAGATTCTGTAAACTAACTCTGCATTTAATTTCATTAATAATAAAGAAAAATAATAATAAATCAAAAAGTAGAGCATATGAGACTCTCGGATTTTAGAGGAATATGTTTTATTAAAAGCTAAAGATGGAAATAATAATGAAATATTTTTTGTTCGATGTACGATACTTTTATATTAGAAGTCTGAACGAATCTTTTCATAATAAATATGATACTTGTGATATAAGATTTGTTATTAAGGAATTAGGAGAGTTATGAGACCTCCTTGTAGTACTTGAAAGAATCTTGATTAAATATGTCGCATCAGCTTGCAAAATGACAACGTATTTGACCAAGCATGAAGCCGAATCCTTCTTGATATTCCAGGAAAGAAAAACTAACTTGCCTTTTTAACCAGTGACTTCTGCCGGTCATTTTGCCTCTGTTTCCTGTTGTTACTTACTAAGTTACTAAGTTACTTACTAAGGGTGTTTTTTAGGATTTAAGATAATTAAGATAATGGCTCCCCCAGTGGTTTAAAACGTACATTATTCAAATAAAGAATGAAAGATTTGTTTACCTGAAATAATTCTAACTTGAACATGAACAAAGAAAATGGTATATTAAGTAGGAAGCTGGAAACTTCTTTCGCATACTCTGATCGATATATTGCAATCATTATACTTTAAAAAGGGAAGGTAGGCAGATGAGGGAACAAATTTGAATGATTGACTCCAGTAAGATGTTTACTCATAAGGTCAAAAGTTGTTGATGGCAGAAAGAAAGGGAAAAGAGCACGATAAAACAAAAGTGAATTCCTAGGCAATAGAACAAATAAAATGTTATTTAGAGATATTTATCCTATGGATATACCCTTATAGTAAAAGTATCTATATATATATATATATATATATATATATATATATATATATATATATATATATATATATATATATATATATAGGCAATACTGAAATGAAATATTGCATTAGAAAGCGAACTAAAATGCGGATTTAATATGCCATTAATCATTGCCTGAATATAGTACAGAATGAAAAGACGAAGGAGCAGGAAATATATACAGCAGTAATTAAGAAAATGTTTTCTGTTCAAAAAGATTGGAGTAGCTATGTAACTTCATGAAACGCTAAATACTAGTGCAATGTGGCTCTATTATCAACCTTAATGATTAATAGTGATTCTTAGAGAAAATAAAAAAATATGGGCGTGATGATGTAAATTTTGATTACAGATCAACATTTGACAGCTTGCTTCTCAGTGAAACCCACCCAATTTAAAGCCAAAGAAACCCGCTCATGGAGACGTATTTCTCATAAAATGGTTTCTGTTTTTAAGGAGCGGGGTAGCCATAGTCGTCCCACACATCGTGAATGGAAGGTTTAGACCAGAAAATGAAATGCGCATAAAAATCAGAATGACAGCCAATGAGAAGCATGCAGGCACCAGAGGCCTGTCTTCGGTGGGGTAAGCGTAGTTTGCGTTGTGTATTTTAGACAACAACCAGCTATAGTTGGAACTCTTCGGGATCAGAGAGGATGGGAGGGGGGCACCCGTCTCACGACAGGATTATCTGGTTATGAGTTTTTCTTTTGTGAGACACTAGTGTTCCGTCGAATTTGTCCTCGAAGAGAAGAGTTTGGGTATATTGTGCTGTGAAGATGAAAGGGAAATAAATGATACCGGTGTTGTGAGAGTTTATGTGCATGATGAATCATTGCAGCAACTTACCCCTGCAAGGGTATAAGCTTAATGGTTAAATGGGTAGCCAGTTGATCATACCACTAAAATCAAACGTTGTTTCTATTAGAATAGCGAAAGTGCCTTGTTTTCAGGAGTTCTTATTCAATTTGAAGGATTAGGTGAGATATCTTGAAATTAGTTTTGACATAGGAAAAAATATTGTTACATTTTGTTTTTAGTAATTATTTTTTACAACAAATAAACATATTCAAAGTTACCAGCTAATCCCTCTTCGTAGGGATCTATGTAAACAAACATTACTATAGATGAAAATTAATTTTATACCATTAACACTAGAACGTCCGGAAAGTTGCTGCACCTAGAACGACCGAGCGGCCATTTTAACCGCACTTTCTCTCTTTTTTTTAATACGCTTATATTTATATCTCTGTTGACATATCAGTCATATATGCAATATTGGATAAAAAAATAATATATTTTAAATCAAATTTTAATGATACATTCCATAAATCATTGAAATAATTATAAAGTAAGGAAAAATGTATTTAATAAAAAAACTAAATGCAATTCATTTAATTTTAAGAAATGCTATTGCTTTTCATTAACACTAGGTTAATAACTTTATGATTCAAACATTCTTACACATAAAATACTTTTTACATAGATAGTTAATTGTTACAATTAGTGCAAAGTACTTTCTTCATCACTTTGCTTGTACATTTGCCACATACAGGTCTCTTACATTTGTAACAAGTTTCAGATGTTTTATTTTTATGCCAAATTCCTACTTGGCATTATTTTCTCTTTCTAGAAGTCTCTAACAATTCATCGTCATCACTACTAGTATCTAAAGCATCGTTATTCTTGAAGTTTATCTGCAGTCCTTCAGCAAATTGTAAGAGAAATCTGTGGCGGGGAATTTTCTGTCCAGTAACTTCTCTGTACAGAACTACTGCATTGATGCCAGCTAGATCCAAAATGTTGTAAAAAACTTACACTGGCTATCTCCGCGAAGCACATTTTGTGCTGTACTTTGAGCCATTTGATCTACTATATCTACACCATATTTTGTAGAGTTATAAAACTCCACAGTACCAGGAATTTTCTTTCTATCTTCCCCAATTGCAACAGTTTTATGAATAGAGCTCAGTAAGAGTACATTTTGGGTAGGTTTACCTTGATACACTGTAAGTATGCATTGATTGTTCTTCAGTATGGATCAATTGTACCGGTTTTCACGAGTTCTTCTAATGGTCTCTGGAATTTCTCTTCTAATACGATTTACTGTACCTACGATACTCGTAATTTTTGCCTGTAGTTTTTCAGCTAGTTTTATTGATGTGAGAAAGTTATCAGTCCTCATATTTCTACCTTTTCCCATGTATGGTTCTATTAAACGGAGGACCACTTATTCAGAGAGTGGTTGATTTGGAGGACGAGCTTGATCTTTTCCAATGTACGGGAATCCATTCACCAAGTAGTTAGAGTTTACATTGGCTGCGAACCAAAATTTTATACCAAACCTATCAGGCTTGCTGGCAATATATTGTGTGAATGGGCACCTAGTCTTACATGGGAACAACTGCTTATCCATTGCTATATTGCCGCTTGGTTTATAGTAAGCAATGCAGTTTCCAAAATTGGGGATACCATAGCAAATTTATCTGTTTTCAATCGAGTAGATCGTGTTGATCGTATATTGAATCTGATGAATTTTATGATTTGTTTGAAACGTATTCGTGTCAATGATTTGCGGAAGTATGGAACACCCCATTTTTTTTTACTAGAAATGTTTCACTAATTGTCCTTGAGCTAGAACTCCTCGTGCAATCATGATGCCTATAGTAGCATAAACTTCTTGAGATGATATAGTCCAAGAGTCACATTGCAATTGTCTGCGAGTTTCAGTTTCAGTACAGTTTTGTATGTGCTTGATAATGAAATCATCAATCATCAACCTAAAAGAACTCAGAACATTACCTTCAATAATTTGACGTTGGTCAAGTGGTATAGGCCCAGGTAATTCCCGAAGAATATTTTGAGCTACAAATCCTTCTGTGTCATTTTTATTTGGTTCATAATTTCCCACTGTGTACCATTCTTGCCGGTGAGAACTGTCCCAATTTATCCTAGTCCTACTGTTGCCCCCTATTGAATGATTTCATTCGTTCTACGTACTCTTTTCTTCTTTGAAAGTAACATGAGAATTATTCTATCAGTCTAAAATTATAATTCAGAATATTTCTATATCATAGTAAAAGAGAAGCTGTAATAATAGCAGTAAAATATATGAAAAATCAATTTTCAGATACGAATAAAAATATCCAAATAAACAAATAAATCTTATTTTTATAAAATAAAGCAAGCAATGACTGAGAAGCTGTAACGTAACCCTTTGTATCAGCGTTGATGCGTTTCAACAAGAATTAGCATATTCCTACAAGTTTCTGTACCGAAAAAAATATGTGGTCAAATTGACCGCTCGGTCGTTTCAGGTATAGCATGTCAAATAACAAAAGCTATTGAAGTATTTTTTTAAATATTTAAGCTCAATACACTTTATCATATATCAGGAAAAGTCAGTTAATCTCAATTTTGTTGAGGAAAAAATATATGAAATACGAGTACGTGCATTTAAAAATCCAAATGCGGTCAAATTGACGTTCAAACTTTCTAGTGTTAATTAAATGTACATATGTTTCAGCAGGCATATAAATTTTCCTTCTTGATCCAGTATTAAAGATCCTGGTACGAATCTGTTGCAGCAGGCATACAATTTGTTTGCCTAGATCCAGCATTACATGTGTTGGTACAAATCTGTTGCATCAGCCATAGAAAGTCTTTTTTGCTCCAGGATTACATGTGGTGGTACAAATCTATTACAGCAAGAATAGAAAGCGTCTTCCTGGCTACAGTATTACTAGTACGTGCACAAATGTGTCGCAGGAGGCATAAAAAGTTCCATACTGGATTCAGTATTAAAGGTACTGGTATAAACCTATTGCATCAGGTATACTAAGTATTTTCTGTATCTAAAATTATATGTGCATGCACATTTCTCTTGCAGCAGGCTTACAAAGCTCCAGCATTACACGTGCTGGTACATTTCTGTTGTAACAGGCATATGGATCCAGGATTACCTGAAGGTGTAAAACTCTGTTACAGCAGGCATAGAAAGCGTGCTTGTGGCTCCAGCATTACTTGAACGAGTACAAACCTGTTGCAGCAAACATTCTAAGTGTCGGCCTGGATCCAGCATTAAATTTTTTGGCATAAATCTGTTGCAGAAGGCATAAAAAGCGACGCCTGGTTCAGCATTAGATGTGCTGGCACATATATCTTGTAACAAGCATACAAAGCGTCCTCCTGGCTCCAGCATCACATGTGCTGATACAAATCTGTTGCAGAGGGCATAGAAAGCCTCTTGGTTGCAGCATTCCGTGAATGCGTACAAATCTGTTGCAGCCGGCAAATAAAGCGTCCTCGTGACACCAGCATTACTTAAACGTGTACAAATTTATTTCAGCAGGCATACAAAGAATCCTCCTGGATCGTACATTAAAGGTTCTGACACAAATATGTTGCAGGAGACATAAAAAGCGACCTTATGGATTCAGCATTAAAGGTGATAGCACAAATCTGTTGCATTAGGCATAGAAAGAGTCCTGCTGGCTCCAGCCTTACTTATAAGTGTACAAATCGGTTGCAACAGGCATACAAATTGTCTTTTTGGATCCAACATTACTTGTTCTGGTACAAGTCTGTTGAAGCAGGCATAAAAAGCGTCATCGTAGCTCCAGCCTTACTTGTGCTGATATAAGTCTATTGAAAAAGCATAGAGAGTGGGCTCCTGGATCCTGCATTACTTGGGCTGATAGAAATCTGTTGCAAAGGGTATAAAGAAGCTTCCCTCTGCATCTACCATTACAAATGCTGCTACAAATCTCTTCCAGCAGGCTTAAAATGCGTTCTCCAAAATCCAGCATTACTTTTTTGTGTACAAATCTTTTTCAGAAGGAATACAAAGCGTCCTTCTGGCTCCAGCATTACATATGCTGCTACAGATTTGTTGAGATTGCCTTCCACTTCGTCGTCTTGCTGTTAGGATTATTTGCTTTCAGGCATCAAATTCTTCCTCCTAAGTACGGCCGTAATTGTGCTGAAATTAATTTGTTCCCTTAGGCTTCAAGTATGTCTTTATCAACCCAATTTTACTTATGGTAATTCAAATTTGTTCCAGCAGGCATTTTCTTTGCACTCTTTAAACAAGCATTATAGTGTGTACAAAATTGTTGCAGCAGAATTAATATGTGCCCTTCTGCACTCAAACAGCATTTAGGGCTTATTTTGGGGGGGGGCCGTCGATCTTTTTTCTTTTTAATTTTATACAACTATTTTCCTTTTTTTTATCTGTTTTTACTCACATTCTTCAGTGGATGAAGGTTTTAGGTTCCGCGTGGACACAGACTGTAGCTAACATCTGTAAGATTGCATATCCTCCCGATCATAACGCACACAGGTAGATCTGTAACTTTATATATTCCATAAATTTTCAATTCATTTTCAGTACTTAATGTAAATATTTCCTTACCTATCTTCTGTAAAAAATGAAATCGTTTGTTTTCCTATTTAGTTTGAAGTACACAACAATGACCACATTCATTATCATGCTGAGATATCTTCAACTCTGCTTCAAAGAGGCCATTTACTCTTTCCAAAATATTTCTCTAATCCAATGTCTACTTATTTCCTCAAAGACTAAACGTTATAATAACATTAGTGTATGATAATATTATTGTATACTAAACTTTATAATGCGCCCAAATAATAAAGTTTAGGGTGGGTGTTATGATTTGTACGATTGGTTTGTAAAAGTGCACTAAAAGTAGCAAACTATAAGTAAGTACTATATTTGTAATTTATACATAAACGTATCTACCAGTTACTACTGGGTGCTTGCACGGGCCCCTGAGGTACCTAAACATGCCATTTCTCTTCTTTTTTGCTTTCCTGCTGTTTGGTGGTTTATTTTTTCCTCTTTATTTTAATGCCAAGTCGGTTATTGTTTATTTTATCTTGTTTTAAGATTATCATAGCCAATAAATATGTTAAATTGAATTTTCTGTGACCATGCCAATGCAGGTAGTTGCCAGCTAGAGGTCATATAAAAATCATTAGGAAACTATAGAGAGAGCTAAAATATTCACACAAACTTGGCATAATTATGAGAATTTAGTCTGTCTTTATTTCGGAAATATTGTCCTAAGTGAAAATTTCTAATAAAAACTATTTTAAATTTAGTGTGTGAGAAAATTCTTTTCAAAAGATTCTTGAGTTTACAAGGTAATTGAGAAGTAAAGGGACCAATATTTAGTAGGAGACATGGTTGCGAAGATTTCCAAATTTGCCGACGATACCAAGCTTGGTATGAACGTTGCAAAGGATGGAAATACTGCCCGCCTGCAGGAAGATCTTGGGAAGATTGGGGAGTGGTCGGACACGTGGCAAATGCCTTTTAACGTGGGCAAATGCAAAGTGATGCATATCGGCCACAGAAACCCCCAATCTCAGTATATCCTTAAGGGCACTGCTCTTGAATCGAGTGACACTGAGAAGGACTTGGGTGTAACAATCACTAGTGACCTCAAGTTCTCGAAACAGTGCATTGAGGCGGAGAAAAAGGCCCAAAGGATGCTAGGCTATATTAAGCGCCAGTTTGGTTATCGGAACCAGGAGATTGTACTGTGCCTGTACAACTCACTTGTCCGACCGCACCTGGAGTATGCCGTACAATTTTGGAGTCCTTCATTGCGAAAGGACATCGCTAGATTGGAACGCGTACAAGCCAGGGCAACCAAGCTGATTCCCTCTATCCGACATAAAAGTTATGAGGATAGACTAAGGGAGTTAGATATGTTCTCGCTGGAAACCCGTAGACTGCGTGGTCAGCTCATCGAAGTCTTCAAAATACTTCGAGGGTTCGACAATGTTGACTACCGGGATATTTTCACACTGAGTGAGAACAGAACGCGCAATCACGGCTTCAAACTTGAACTGAAGCGTTACAACCGCAATCTGTGTGGAAACTTTTTCACCTACAGTATCTGCGGTAAGTGGAACGCACTTCCAGTGGAAGTTGTCAACAGTGAATCTGTTGACCAGTTCAAGTCAAGACTAGACAAAGTCTTGAAAAGTGGCCGTTTATGGACGCAAAACAATTGAGCAGCCCATGTGGCCCGCGCAATTGCTAGTCCAAAGGTACCCTCTTTGAATGGACCGTAAGGGTCTCCTAGGGTACTTACTTTCCTTGTTACTCCTTGTTACTCCCTTGTTACTCTCTCTCTCTCTCTCTTCTCTCTCTCTCTCTCTCTCTCTCTCTCCTCTCTCTCTCTCTCTCTCTCTCTCTCTCTCTCTCTCTCTCTCTCTCTCTCTCTCTCTCTCTCTCTCTCTCTCTCTCTTCTCACACACAGAAAAACTTAAAAACATCAAACCAATGCGCAGCTGCTGCAAACAAAGCTAACACAGCACTAGGATTTATAAAAAGAAACTTTACTTATAAAAGCGAGGAAATAATTATGCCACTATATAAAGTATTGTCAGGCCCCATCTCGAATACGCTGTACAGTTCTGGGCCCCTTACTTAATAAAAGACATAGATAAATTAGAAGCTGTACAACACAGAGCGACAAAACTTATCCCGTCAGTACGTAACAAACCTTACCACGAGAAGCTAAAAAACTCAATCTATTTTCCGTCAGAAAACGAAGACTAAGGGGGCAGCTTATAGAGTGCTTCAAATACTTAAAGGATTTAACAACGTTAATGCCAATAACTTGTTCACACTGACAGGGGAGTGTCCCACCCGTGGACATGATTCAAAACTTCAGGGTAAAAGAAGCCACTATGGATGTAATAAAAAAACTTCTTCACTTACTCGATTATTAATGATAGGAATAATTTGCCAAACGAGGTAGTGGACAGCAGAACTATAGATTCATTTAAAATGAGATTAGACAAACACTTAACAAAATATTGGAATTGTTTAGCATAAGCTACAAAATAAAATAATATTACAAAAATATAAACTCTTTCAGGTTTATGTAAGTGGTTTTCATATTCATTTCATTTAATTACTATTCAATGCAAATTTCCTTCAGGTACTGTCTTCTTACACCTGCAAGGTACTTTTCCCAAATTATTTCTGTTCGGCTTTTGCCGGAGGGAGTGGAGGGTGGGGAGAGCCTAAAACTTTTCTATCCTTTACTTCTACTATTCTATGTGTAAGTGGCAGTAGATTTAAGGCCCAGATCACCTTAGTCTGGGCCGTAAGGCCCGTGTGATCTGTGTATCTATGTAACTCTATGTAACTCTCTCTCTTCTCTCTCTCTCTCTCTCTCTCTCTCTCTCTCTCTCTCTCTCTCTCTCTCTCTCTCTCTCTCCCTCTCTCTCTCTCTCTCTCTCTCTCTATCTCTCTCTCTCTCTCTCTCTCTCTCTCTCTCTCTCTCTCTCTCTTCTCCTCAGTGTTTACTAAAGAGTGTGGTCCCATCCCCCAGCCCACGGATTCCTACTCGGGGAAAAGCTGGAGGCAATGGACTTCACCGAAGGAGAAATAAAGAAAAAGATCGCTGACCTAAAGACGAATAAGTCCCCTGGACCGGACGGGTTTCTACCCAAGGTGTTGAAGGAAGTGTGCGATGAAGTATCACGAATCTGTGCGCTATCTTAACATGTCAATCCGGACCGGATGCGTTCCTAGAGACTGGCGTGAGGCGGAGGTGACTCCGATCTTCAAGAAAGGATCCTCCAGCCATCCGTCAAACTACCGACCTATCAGTCTGACTTCGATAGTCGGTAAACTCATGGAAAGCATGATGGTGGAGAAAATAAACGTCGTATTTAGAGTCAAACCTGCTACTGAGGAGTTCCCAGCACGGCTTCCGAAGGCAACGGTCATGCCTGACGAACCTGTGGAATTCTTCCACTTCGTGTTCAGTGAGCACGATCGGGACAAGGCGGTGGATGTGGTTTACTTAGACTTTCAGAAAGCCTTTGATAAGGTACCACACCGCCGCCTTCTCCGGAAAGTACGAGCGCTGGGCATAGACGGAAAAGTAGCCGGCTGGATCGAGAACTGGCTAAGTGGCAGACGGCAACGGGTGGTGGTGAATGGACAGGCTTCTGAGTGGGTGCCCGTTACTAGCGGAGTGCCTCAAGGTTCTGTCCTGGGACCACTACTATTCATCATCTACGTCAACGACATGGACGGTGACATGGTTGCGAAGATTTCCAAATTTGCCGACGATACCAAGCTTGGTATGAACGTTGCAAAGGATGGAAATACTGCCCGCCTGCAGGAAGACCTTGGGAAGATTGGGGAGTGGTCGGACACGTGGCAAATGCCGTTCAACGTGAACAAGTGCAAAGTAATGCATATCGGCCACAGAAATCCCCAATCTCATTATATCCTTAAGGGCACTGCTCTCGAATCGAGTGACACTGAGAAGGACTTGGGTGTTACTGTCACTAGCGACCTCAAGTTCTCGAAACAGTGCATTGAGGCAGAGAAGAAAGCCCAAAGGATGTTAGGCTACATAAAGCGCCAGTTTGGATACCGTAACAGGGAGATAGTACTTTGTCTGTACAACTCCCTAGTTCGGCCGCACCTGGAGTATGCCGTACAATTTTGGAGTCCTTCGTTTCGAAAGGACATCGCAAGGTTGGAACGCGTACAAGCCAGGGCAACCAAACTGATTCCCTCTATCCGACATAAAAGTTATGAGGATAGACTAAGGGAATTAGATCTGTTCTCGTTGGAAACCCGTAGACTGCGTGGTCAGCTCATCGAAGTTTTCAAAATACTTCGAGGGTTCGACAATGTTGACTACCGGGATATTTTCACACTGAGTGAGAACAGAACGCGCAATCACGGCTTCAAACTTGAACTGAAGCGTTACAACCGCAATCTGTGTGGAAACTTTTTCACCTACAGTATCTGCGGTAAGTGGAACGCACTTCCAGTGGAAGTTGTCAACAGTGAATCTGTTGACCAGTTCAAGTCAAGACTAGACAAAGTCTTGAAAAGTGGCCGTTTAGGGACGCAAAACAATTGAGCAGCCATGTGCCCGCTCGATTGCTAGTCCCAAGGTACCCTCTTTGAATGGACCGTAAGGTCTCCTAGGGTACCTTCTTTCCTTGTAACTCCTTGTAATAGCAAACATTCTTAGGTATAAAGGCAATTGGTTTAGGTGGTTGTATATTTTGTCCCCAAACTAAAGAATATACTTTTGGATAAGGGAAAGCTGAAACCCATTCTTTTGGCAATATATATATATATATATATATATATATATATATATATATATATATATATTTGTCGTAATTATTCTTTTCATAGATATATGTTTGTTGAAAAGGTGTGGATAACTGATTTTAAAAAGCATAACAACCATAAATCACGGTGAATAAAATATTAAGTTATGATGTTGGTTTCTTGATACTGATATGTTGACAGCAAAATCAATGAAACTACTTTGAAAGCAAATTATCGCTATTTTGAAAGAGTTTTCTACTAAGTGGAAGATTAGTAAATTGAGGGTGAGAAATTTTTTTTTAATAGGAAGATCTAAAATTTCATATTGTCATCCAAAAGCCAAAACTATTGTCATATTGTCATCCAAAACTAAAAAGCATGTCTCCTAACTAAACACGGATTAAAGACGAGTTTGTTGATCTATGAGGTAGCCAATTATTTGGTCGCTTATTATGGGGTCGGCATAAGTAGGCCTTGTTTTGATTGCAAGGCAATCCTATAAGGGTTTGGTAAAGTGGCTTACTTAGGGGATTCTTGACGTACGCTCCGAGGGGTATTACCCGATCAAAGTTTGTAAGTAAAAGGCTCCTTTGTGAAGGATATAAACACTTGTAATTTTATACCAATTTGAAACGTTTGCACTTAGAATAAGGATTTATTTTGCGCAACAGAATATGCTGAATCGAGTTATAATGTCAGAAAAAAAAATAAGGGAGATCCGCAATGTGGTGAATTAAGAGTCTAATAATTGTTCAATGAATAATTAAATGAATCACTCAATAATTCTTTTAATGAAATGTTCTCTTATTTATACTAGGCAGAATTTTGGAGGCAATGCGTAACTCTACCTTCCTTGAGGCACTGAGGCGGTGCTTATCTACCTATCATTCCAGCGGAGCCTGTGATTTATTTTAGTCTAGCCTGTAATTGGCTGAAATTTTCCACTTCGTATCTTATTTTGCCGGTCTCTTCCCTGCGAGGCTATCACAGAGGCTTCGTTTGCTTAAAGCTACAGGATAATCTTATCAAATTTTAAATTAGGTGCTAAATTATGAGATGCCCTTAGACGCCACGATTACCTGAAATGGCGCATTCACGGTAACATGCGACAAGTGAGAGGGCACAGAAGGTCCAATCTGAAGTCAGACAAAGTTCACCTTGCCGGCTTAAGAATCTTCTCGACCTCGTGCTAAAAGGCCGAGTCTATTTTCATCTGCTTATGTGTCTGATAGTAGAAGCCTTCCCTTCGGATGAAGGGGAGAAATCCATATTCAACCCCTATAAATCCACCGGTCCCAGAGTGGGAAGGCAGTATTCGCCGAGTATCCGTAGTCCTCCCTGCCCCGTCACTATGCTCTGTCCGCCCCAGTCGGCACCACCTATTCGCGTCCAGTTTAACTCTGCACAATTCTTGCAGAATCTCTCAAGCTCCTATTATTTTCGTTAATTCACGTGAGTCTACCTCGACCCGCTCCTCGAACGCAGCGCGCTAAATGACTATTTGCCTTACTCGAAAGCAAAATTTGTTAGTTTTTCCCCCGTAATGGTCATTATCGAGAGACATTTGTTTGAAATTTGCGCCAAGGGAAGGATTACTCCCTCGAACCAAATCTTCGAGGTAACATGAACTCTCCTGTGCACGTGCTCTCTCTCTCTCTCTCTCTGCATCCCCCAGGCCTCCCTCAAGTTTAAGGCTCATCATCGGCTTCGTTCAAGAGTCCTTCGGTCAATATTGTCCGTTTTTTTGTACGGTAACCGTCCTCCCCACGTCTCTCTCCCCATTAAATGTGAGGCCCGTGTGCCTCTAGTGTGTGTATAGCTCATTTATAAACTCCTGTTAATCTTGTAACATAATATTCATTTGCATATTAGTAAAGTTATATTTGTTCCTGTTTTTATGTTATCCCGGAACTCCATGATAGTCGACTATTACCAACCTACTTCCTGTTAATTTGCACTTTGCTTATATTGTAGATTTCCCACGCACTCGTAAAAGCAGAAAGGTTGAACTTGACCCTATTCTACGTCATGTATCTTAAAGTGGTGTAAGGTGTGTAGGCTTAGCCTACGACAAAGGTCATGCGACAAAATATTAATTATTATTTCATATTTATATGTTATCCTATTTTCCGTTCAATTTTGTAAAGTTGCTTACATAAGTACTTTCTATCTCACGCAAATTTCTGTTTGTACTTTCTATTTTCTTTGAAAAGAATATGCAACGTTTATTATATCAGCGAATCTAATTAGATGTTAGTTAAGTAAGTAAATATAAAACCTACACCATTGAAGTTTATACAGACTTCTATCAAAGATCAGAACACCTGTATTTCCATCAAAAATTCTTTAATAATATTTGCCAGAGAAATTAAGAATTTCCAAATTTGTATAAAATAACCGACAGGTATAAATGGCGTGTTGGTAAAATGTCGTGGGATAGGTAGGACCATGTGATGGAAGGAGTTGGTAATTACGGGTTGTTTAAGTACAACTCCGTGATAAACGTTATATCTCTCTAAGAGTGCTATATATGTTTTATTATTATTCTCTTGATTCTTGACTTCTTTAAACTTTAAAGGTTCCTTGTGCCCACGTAACGATTCAAGGATAGACTTACTTTTTTTTAACAAAAACTAAAACTTTATTTAAAACACAAAAACAAAAAAACATGAACCACAGAAAAAATAAGAACTAAGTACACAGTAAGGACTTCGATAATTTCTAAGTAAGGCTTTCTAACTTGACCTACTTGACATTATAGTAATGGTTTACCCACCACTCACTTCAATTTAAAAACAAATGCTAACGGACTTTACCGGCCGCAAATACCTTTGTAGATACCCCTTGGAACGGGTTTGAGTCTGACCTTGAACTCAATGAGCTACTTTACCACGGGAATGTTATTGTCTCGAAGAGGAATGCCGACTGACCAGATGGAGGTTGCGGACGAATAAATTGAAAGCCATTAGGGACTTTGGTGAGTGTGGCAGATAGGGAGCCCCCGGGATTCGGGGGGGGAGGATCTTCTTCAAGGTCGAGGACTATCCTTGTGCTTTAGGATGCATCAGGATAGGTGAGGGTCTTTCTGAGAGAGTAACTTGAACTTCGTTCTTACTTAAACCAAGTTAACTTAACGTTCGGTGTGATCACCGGGGAACTGGCTCGAGGAGGAGCTTTTTCTTCCTCGTTTCGGAATTCTTGAAGGGAGAGGACTATTTATTTCGTTGCTTTGTGTTACAACAGTATAGGAGAGGGGGTTCTCTGACCAAACTAATTTGAACTTGGACTAGTTAACTTAAAGTTCGGTTTGGTAACCAGGAACTAGCTCGAGGATGAGCTTCTTCTTAGTCCCAGTCTTCCTCAAGTGCGAGCCCTATCTCGGTGCTTTGGAGAACACCAGGATATAGGGGGATGGGTTTCTCTGACGAGAATAAGTTGAACTTGAACAAGTTAACTTAAATTTCGTTTTGATAACCAGGAACTAACTCAAGGATGAGCTGCTTCTTAGTCCGTTCTCTTGGTAGCCCGGCCTCTCTTGCAGGGGACTTCGTACTCTGGCTAACTCACGTATTCTATCTCGTTTTTTCAAGTTTTTGATCTATATACCGTCACCCTACTGGGGTAAGATTATGAGCGGGGGTGGCCTCTGGAAGAGCCGCAGGAGGGTTCTCACTCCAACATTTTTTCCCAGGAAGTCTTACCTCTGCTCCTGCTGGCTCTTTGAACTTAAAAGAAACGCGTCTCCAATTTCGAACTTAAGGTGAAATTGAATACACACTCGTAAGGAAGATTTTGCAGTTTTAATCGTTCTGCTTTTCATAGGGACGAGGGGCAAGGGGCTGTGGCTACGAGATTGATTCAAGGTGCCTACACGGCCCGGATATTTTGCGATCAACGTCCCGTGTCTTAACTGATAGAGGAGGGAGAGCGTCGATTCCTCTACATAAAGATTATCCCAATTTTGAAAAGAAAACTACACGTTATCAGCAGATAATAATTTAGTAGAAAATTTGAAGTGCCCAGAATGAACTGAAAGACACATCCCCAAAATTATTTTGAGATATAAGGATTATATTATCATTGGAAGCCATTTATATATAAGTAATTAATTTTAATGTCATGTTTTGACATTTCCTGCAACAGGTAAAAATCCACTATTGATACACATGCTCACAAATTTTGCTTGATCCATTTTGAAGAACTTTCCAGAATTCAAGAACTATTTTCTGATTCCTCGCTTTGAACATCTCTTCGAGTTTTTTTCCAAACATTTTCAATAGGATTCCAGTCCTGACTCTGCGCGCACCAATACACCACAGTAAAGTGCTTCTCGTACAGGATGGTTTTCATCTTATTGACCGTGTGGGAGGAGGTGTTGTCCTGAATGAAATTGGCAATTTGAGCTTTGAACGCGGATAGATGGAGAAAAGCAAGCTTTGGCAGCAATTCCTTATACACTCGTTCATTCACTGTTGCGTAAGCGCACAAGTGCCCAGTGCATTTTAGTGAAATCCCATTTCAGACCATGACATTTAATCTGCTAAATTTCACACTCATTTTCGTGGAATTGACAGATAATCATTTGCTTAAACCTCGACGAACAATTCTCTTTCTATTTGATCCCCCCAAAATTTAACTTAGATTTGTCACTGTAGTCGACTTGATTCCATTGTTTCTCCTTTCATGTAATGTACTCAGAGGCTAGTGCAAGACTCTAATTTTTTTCTTTGGAATGATGAATGACTTGACTGCTGGTATAAAAAATGACTGACAGTCTGTTTGGAGAGGGTGTTGTACAAAATCTCACCAATATCTGGAGAAGCGAATGCAGCCATCATGAAAAGGTCAATCTACACAATTTAGGGAATGACTCGGTCTTGACTGTTGTCAGGTATTTCTTTACATGCCGGTTGATTTACTAGCCTTACATAAACCTATTGTGGAGAAATGGCTACATTAAGCCTCCTGGAGGAGTATAGACACATTCAAGCCCCCCCTCCCTTCATGAGGAGAAGCGTGGGAAAGGTAGCCGGCGAAAATGCTTACCATGTGTGATCGCCTCGCCGCTGTGGGCAGTTGGAGCTAACATATGTTTGAAGGCGACCACCTAAGGTCCTTAAACGACGCTCTAACGATCGTATGACCTACGAGACCCATAAACCCGTGGTTAGGAAAAAAAAAACGGTGCGAGTCAGAAGGCACGCTAAGGAGCGGTGTGGTTACGAGCCTATAATTTGCGAGCTGACTTGGGCATCCCAGTGCCACCTCAGGAATTCTCGCTCTTCCCAGATGCTAACCCACCATTCGCTCCCCCCCTTTTGCATCTGTGGCCTGGTCACTTCCCCCTTTAGATGGGGCGGCAATCCGCCTATAAATAAGCCCCGCAAAGAAAGAGAACAGGGATTATCTGAAGTCGATACGCCAGAGTAGGATTAGGTCGTGAAGATCGATCCATCGGCTAGACAAGAAGATTATTAGAAGTCGATTCGCCAGAAGAAAGATTAATTCGTAAAGATCGACCCTTCAGCCCTACAAGACTATTTCCGTGAGAAACGATAGGATCAGATTGAGAAAATCGATCCCCCCCTTTCAGGGCCGTATTAACCTAAATAGTCAAGTTTTATATCGGTGCCATACCGAAGAAGCCTTTTCCGTCTGCAAAGAAGTCCGACTGAAGAAAAGCAAAGCCGCTCACACTCGAGTGATTCTTACATCGCAAGCACCGTAAGAGTGAGAGGAGAAGAACCCAGCCCCAACGAGCTTCCGTTCTTTAATCACGTTGAAGAATCACCCCCCTCCTCGACGAAATTTCAACCTTCGGCCACCACACTTCAAGGCGAGAGATAAGTCCTCCAGCGACATCCGGCAATCCCTAATACCTACCTGTAAGTTAACAATAACATTTATATCTCTATTGCGATAGTAGAAGTTTAGTACGTCCCACGTTTTAAAGGAGCGTAGAAACCATTATTCTTGAACCTAGGTCATAGGTGTTTGTAGATGACAGTACATTAATTTAATGTTTTATGCTAAACAAATAGGGTCGTGATAAAAATACTAATTGGCAATTAGTTTGTTTATTGAAAGCCTACTTGTTTATGTTTTGTCATTCAAAATTCTTTGAGGCCAAATATAGAAATGCTTTTACTGTTGGTTTGTAATATTTAATTTAAAATACATGTTTATTTTTTGGTAGATTCTGGTGTTTCCTCTTATCCTTATGTGTTTAAAAATAGCTCTTCCTTAAGGACTAAACCACAAAAATAGCACTCTTAGAACAAAGCCTACTTCATCATAGAAGTAACTCACGCCCCTTAAAGTATACCGTTACTAAAAGGGTGTCAAAGCGTAAAGTGATCAAAGCAAGGGTCATTCTACGACATATTATAAAAGTGGTGTCAGGTCTAGAGGTTTTATATTAGAAAGAACCCAGCAGTGGCTATTTAAGGAAGAGCTAACACATAAAAGGAACACCAGGAATAATAGAATATTTGACGAATGGGAAATTGGTAAAGTTAGAGGTGGATACCATCTAAAGGTAATTGTTAGGCCAAGTGGTAAGTTTCGGTGGTGGAGTAGGTCAGGCTTGATTAAAAACAAGGTAGATGACTGACATAAGCGCGATGGCATTGTTTGACCTTTATCGGAAGCAAGGTCAAAGCCTCGGACTACAAGGAACCGAGCTGAGTTCGTTTATTCAGGAGAAAGAGAGAAACGAAAGAGAGTTTATTCAGGAGAAAGAGAGAAACGAAAGAGAAGAAAGAAGAGAAAAGACGAAAATGGAAGCTGATGAAAGAGAGAAGATAAGGGCCCACGAAAGAGCTCTTAGTAAAGACCAGTTAGAGGTGCAGTCAGGGTCATCTAAAACAGGAGTATCACCAGCGGCCAGCATGAAACTCCCGGAGTACAAGGACGAAGAAGATTTATGCTCATATCTCTCCCATTTTGAGAAAATATTTGAAGTCAATAATTGGGACCTAGAAGAAGATGGGGTCGCCAGACTGTTACCGCTACTCAATCGTAGGATGAGAGAGATATTCGTATCTTTACCCTCAGAAGCGACTGTGGACTATTCCACTCTCAAAGCCGAACTTCTCTCAGCTACAAACCTTAACCCGGAAGAATATAGGATGAAGTTCAGGCAGTCTCGTATAAGACCTGGACAAACGTACAAACATTTTGGCTTTGAGCTTCGTCGAAGCCTACAGTTTTGGATGGAGTCAGAAGGGGTAGAGAACGAAGTCGCTGCGGTCGTCGACTTCATGCTTAGAGATCAGTTACTAAGTACCCTACCCCAGGAAATCCGTGCATTCGTTAAGGACCGAAAAGCTTCTACCTTCAACGAGTGTCTGGACGAGGCTGACCTCCACGCGGTAAATCATCGGTTATATCCTAGGGAGTACAAGAAAGAGAAGGCTCCCTCCCCAAAGAAAAATGGGCCGCCACCCAGGCATTTACAGAAGAAGCCCTTTAAGTTCGCAGCAGCAAAAGGAACTTATAAACCAAATTTTGGAGGAGAAAAAAATCAAAAAGAAGTTAGGATTCCACAAGGATCATACCCTAATACCGGCACGTATCCCAGGAAGCCCGTCACTTGTTATACCTGCGGGATAATAGGTCACCTGAGTTTCCAGTGCCCACAGAACTCCCGACTGAGGGAGACCTCGAGACAACAGGTGCAAAACCTGACTGCCGCGATCCCAGCAGGACAAGCTGATTCGTCCTACGTCCCCGCGCCAACATCCGAAGGGCCCCAGCAACAGGTAAACTTTCTATTCAACAAAAGTTCGCCAGGCGGCCTACAATTTGAAGAGGGCACTGTTAATGGGTGCCGAGTATCCACTTTAGTCAGAGACACCGGGTGCACGTGCATAGTGGTATCCGACAAGTTGCTGCCCCCAGTAAACCCTGCCCATAAGAAATTCGCAATCGTCCACGACTTTTTAGGACGCGACAATCGATTACCCGTCGTGAGATGTCATATACAATGCAGATATTTCACCGGTTGGACGGACGTGGTAGTAGCCCCGATTAAGTTCTGCGCAGTACTAATCGGACAAAACCCCCTAATTCCCCAGCAAGAAGTGGCCCAACAAGTAGTCACCCGGGCACAAGAAGCCCAGAGGAAAGAGCAACCTGCTAAGTTGACCCCGAGGATTACCCTCGAAGACAATGGGTTCAAATTGACTTCCTTCGCCAGTGCTCAGAAGGAATGCCTCACTCTTAAACCTCTATGGGAGAAAGCTATTAAAGGTGAAATTCTCCAAGTGAAAGGAAAGAAGCCGATCCAGTATATCGTAGAAGACTCACTTCTCTACCGTACTATCAGCGAGGAGGATAAGGAGAACAAGAAAGCACTGTGTGTACCTCAAGAATACACGCAAAGAATTTTGAATACCGCGCATGATGGAATATTAGCCGGACACTTTGGGCACAACAAAACGGCGCAGCAGATATTCCGACACTTTTATTGGCCCCAGGCCGCAAAGGAAATTGTGGCCTATTGCCGATCATGCGACGTGTGTCAGAAGGATCCCTCCAGAGGACGGGTACCTCCCGCTCCCTTACAAAAGGTGCCCGTTATAACCGAACCATTCTTTCGAGTGGCAATTGATTTGGTGGGACCAATTCACCCCCCTTCAAGTGGAGGACACTCCTACATCCTCACTCTAGTGGATTGTGCCACCCGGTTCCCAGATGCCGTGGCCCTACGGAAGATTGACACTATTTCCTGCGCGGAAGCATTAATTTCAATTTTTGCACGAGTAGGCCTGCCTAAAGAAATTCTATCTGATAGAGGGCGCCAATTCACCTCAGAATTGATGGAATATTTTAACAAACTTCTGTTAGTCAAGCCAATTTTTACGAGTCCATTTCATCCAGCCGCTAACGGAATCTGCGAGAAATTAAACGGGACTCTCAAAAATATATTGAAGAAGTTGTGTCAAAACAACCCTACACAGTGGCACAGATTCCTGCCTGCTGCCCTTTTCGCCTGCCGAGAAATACCTCATCGGACGTTGGGATTCTCGCCCTTTGAGCTATTATACGGGAGAAATGTGCGAGGTCCTATGAGTATTCTTAAGGAATTATTTTCCAACGCGAAGCTCGAGCAAGAAATCAAATCGTCTTACGCCTACGTGATGGATATGCGCGAGCGCCTAGAATACTGCTCTGGCTTAGCTCGAGAGAACGCCGAGAAAAATTTAACCAAATACCGGGACTATTTCGATATGAAAGCAAAGGCTCGAAAATTAAAGGCAGGAGATGAAGTCTTATTATTACTCCCGACCGAAAATAATAAGTTATGGGCCCAGTGGAAGGGACCGTTTGAAGTAATTGAGGCACGGGGTCCAGTCGATTACTTGATAGATACCCCAACAGGGCGAAGAACCTATCACATAAACATGCTAAAAAAATATCACCGCCGCGCGTGCATAAAGAATATTACCCTTCTAGACGAAGAAGAACCGATGGATGCCGTTTACCCGGGTACGCCCCTGCAAGTCATACACACCGTGTGTGTGGAACAAGACGAGGAATACGAACTTCCCTCGCTCTCACCTACCCCGGAAGACCCTCGGGTGGATTTAAAGATAAATCCCCACTTAGAAATTCAACAAAAAGCGGAAATGTTGAACTTGCTCATGGAATTCCCAGAAGTCATTTCTGAAAACCCTGGATGTGCCAAGGATTTTATCCATGAAATAAAACTAAAAACTAATTCAGTGGTTCGGAGCAAACCATATCCTTTACCAATCCACCTACGAGAAGCCTTCAATAAGGAAGTCCGGAATTTACTAAAATTGGGAATTTTAGAGCCATCGGAGTCCGATTATTGCTCCCCCATAGTAATGGTTAAGAAACCTGATCAATCATTTCGGATGTGCGTGGACTTCCGAAAATTGAATTCAGTGACCGTTTTCGACGCCGAGCCCATCCCACTAATAGATCAAAATCTCCATTTATTTGAAGACGCTAAATTCATCACCGAATTGGATTTATGTAAAGCGTACTATCAAATACCTCTCGCTAAGGAGTCCAAAAAACTGACGGCTTTTGCGACCGAGAGAGGTCTGTTACAGTTTACCAGGCTACCCTTCGGACTACTTACAGCCGGTAGCAATTATAATAGGATGATGAGGCGAATTATCGCTGGACTAAGCGACGTGTCGTTTTACTTCGACAACGTGTACGTAGCTACCCGTACATGGGAGTCACACTTACACGCCCTACGCTCATTGCTGGAGAAATTGAAGGAGCAAGGTCTAACCGCCGGGCCGACCAAGTGTTATTTTGCCTACGAATCCATTGACTACCTGGGATTCAAAATAGGACAAAAACACTTGACTACCCAGCAAGAAAAAGTGGACGCCATAGTCAAGATGCCCCGGCCGAAAACAAAGAAACAACTCCGATCGTTTATGGGAGCGGCCTCGTTCTATAGGCGTTTTGTACCACACTTCGCTTCCATTGCGGCCCCACTGAATGATTTGTTAAAAAAGACAGCGTCAGACCCTGTCACGTGGAACCCCCATGCAATAACTCAGTTGGAGATTCTAAAAGGAAAACTCGTAACGGCGCCCATTCTTCGCTTACCAAATCCCAACAAGATCTTCGGTCTTCGCACGGACGCTAGTCGGGACGGGCTAGGCGGAGTATTGCTTCAGTACGAAGATGACGAAACAGCCTATCCCATAGCTTATGTCAGTAGGAAACTGTTGAGTAGAGAAAAAGCCTACGCTACTATCGAAATCGAAGCTTTGGCCATAATATGGTCCATAGGTAAATTCAAATATTATCTAATAGGGCGCGAGTTCAAGTTGGAATGCGACCATAAACCGTTGTCATACTTAGGTAAAAATAAGTGTAAGAATGGAAGACTCCTGAGATGGAGTTTACTCTTGATGGAGTACCAGTACTCCATTCACTACATAAAAGGGTCCAACAATTGTATGGCCGACTCGTTAAGTCGGAACCCTGTCGACGATTAAGGAGCAGCCCAACTATTGTATTATAGCAAAGTTAAGTGTAAATCAGTAGAATTGTAAGTAAGTAGGGGTGAGTAACCCGAGTGGTAGGTAAGAAAATCCTAAGATGGCACAGTAATATAGGAATTAATGTAAGGTCAGGTGAAATGTTATCGAGGCATTCCCGAGTGAACTAGAATTTATTGTATAATATAATGTTCCGTAAGTTACCCATGTATATTATTGTAAGCGTCGGATTGGAACCCCCATCCCTACCGTTATTTTCTTAAGAATGGAGGTAGATGTGGAGAAATGGCTACATTAAGCCTCCTGGAGGAGTATAGACACATTCAAGCCCCCCCTCCCTTCATGAGGAGAAGCGTGGGAAAGGTAGCCGGCGAAAATGCTTACCATGTGTGATCGCCTCGCCGCTGTGGGCAGTTGGAGCTAACATATGTTTGAAGGCGACCACCTAAGGTCCTTAAACGACGCTCTAACGATCGTATGACCTACGAGACCCATAAACCCGTGGTTAGGAAAAAAAAAACGGTGCGAGTCAGAAGGCACGCTAAGGAGCGGTGTGGTTACGAGCCTATAATTTGCGAGCTGACTTGGGCATCCCAGTGCCACCTCAGGAATTCTCGCTCTTCCCAGATGCTAACCCACCATTCGCTCCCCCCCTTTTGCATCTGTGGCCTGGTCACTTCCCCCTTTAGATGGGGCGGCAATCCGCCTATAAATAAGCCCCGCAAAGAAAGAGAACAGGGATTATCTGAAGTCGATACGCCAGAGTAGGATTAGGTCGTGAAGATCGATCCATCGGCTAGACAAGAAGATTATTAGAAGTCGATTCGCCAGAAGAAAGATTAATTCGTAAAGATCGACCCTTCAGCCCTACAAGACTATTTCCGTGAGAAACGATAGGATCAGATTGAGAAAATCGATCCCCCCCTTTCAGGGCCGTATTAACCTAAATAGTCAAGTTTTATATCGGTGCCATACCGAAGAAGCCTTTTCCGTCTGCAAAGAAGTCCGACTGAAGAAAAGCAAAGCCGCTCACACTCGAGTGATTCTTACATCGCAAGCACCGTAAGAGTGAGAGGAGAAGAACCCAGCCCCAACGAGCTTCCGTTCTTTAATCACGTTGAAGAATCACCCCCCTCCTCGACGAAATTTCAACCTTCGGCCACCACACTTCAAGGCGAGAGATAAGTCCTCCAGCGACATCCGGCAATCCCTAATACCTACCTGTAAGTTAACAATAACATTTATATCTCTATTGCGATAGTAGAAGTTTAGTACGTCCCACGTTTTAAAGGAGCGTAGAAACCATTATTCTTGAACCTAGGTCATAGGTGTTTGTAGATGACAGTACATTAATTTAATGTTTTATGCTAAACAAATAGGGTCGTGATAAAAATACTAATTGGCAATTAGTTTGTTTATTGAAAGCCTACTTGTTTATGTTTTGTCATTCAAAATTCTTTGAGGCCAAATATAGAAATGCTTTTACTGTTGGTTTGTAATATTTAATTTAAAATACATGTTTATTTTTTGGTAGATTCTGGTGTTTCCTCTTATCCTTATGTGTTTAAAAATAGCTCTTCCTTAAGGACTAAACCACAAAAATAGCACTCTTAGAACAAAGCCTACTTCATCATAGAAGTAACTCACGCCCCTTAAAGTATACCGTTACTAAAAGGGTGTCAAAGCGTAAAGTGATCAAAGCAAGGGTCATTCTACGACACCTATACAAAGCCTGATTTACCTTTAAACGCACTATTGGCCACAAATACATGCAATCGCCTTTAACCTATCTATATTTTCCCATAAAACTAGTGCCCTACCTCAAAAAGGATAAACTACCACTTAAAAAAATTCATCTTTCTTACTCAAATTAATTCCTGGGCTAAGACACCAATCATATGAAGAGAGCAAGTAACTTCGTTGGAAACAGCTTGATTCATGGAAGAAATAGAGATTTTATAACATTACTAATTAAGCCTGTGTTCATCAACATTTGAAGCAGAAATTAAAATATTTTTGTACTTTTCTCCCTATAAACTTTTAGGGAAAACTAGGAACCTCCTTTTGCAAAACAATATAAAAATTTACATTTTTGGTTAATTGGGCTGTCCTTGGATAGACAAACAAGTTTTTATTTAGCTTACCTCATCTATCCAATATTTTTTCTAAATATCATGTAAATTTCTCAATCCACAATAGAAAATATTTCAATCTATCCGGTATATAATATCTATGATACCATTGATACATTGCATTCACACTATATGAAAAAGTTTAATTTCAAGAAATCGGCTCTGAACTTTCAATGAGAATGTTTAAAAGAGATTTAAGACAATGGAAAATGAAAAGTAATATCAGTAGAAATATTATTTCAGCCATAAATAAAATTTACACTTAAAGTAAAGAATTTAAACATTTAAAAAGGTATATATAACTTAATGAAGAGCAGGAAACCTAAGAAGTCCAGTTTCATTATATTTTAAAGTAATTATGAAAAAGATAAGATAGATATTAATGGAACAAAGGCAATATTTTCCCCTGAAGAGCAAGAGAATAAGGAATTAAATAATAATACTGACTTTTGCCTTAATCAATCAAGAGTGAATTAAGTAGAAGCAAAGTAAAAGATTTGGATAGTAGATGCTTTTAATTAATTAACGTTATTAAATTACCTGATTAGAGAATACTCGAAGGGGAAAATTACCTGATTTTATGCACATTTTATTAATACAATATGAGGTTCTATTTTTAAAGTATAACTATTTCACGAAATTAAATTTAATATGAAATAGGGAAATTTATTTACATTTTAACTATTCTCTCAGTATGCACTTATATGTATGTATAGCTAGAAGAAGTGTTTCAGTGGACTTTTGCTCTTAGTCCACTTAACTCAATCCTGTTTTATCCTTAGCCAATACACATCTGAATGCGATGAATTTTAAGATCTACTCAATTCGTGTCATTTGTTTTTACGCTCCATACCCGTTAAAATATTTCGCCTGCTCTCTTTGGATTTGCTATTCTCCTATTGTCTTTTAATGGCTGAAATTGTTAGAGTGAGTTCAAATTGATGATCAACTTCCGCATAGTTCTCAGTTTTGTCATCCAGGATCAATTAAGTAAATTGCCACACGATCTTCCTCTATGAATTTTTTGTCTAAGTTCATTTTATTTCACAGGCCACGTTAAATTTCATAACTAAAATCTACAAGACCCTTACAACTAATTAAAGGTAATGATGAGATTTATACATAGTCGTTTATCTTTTCTCTTCACCATTTTATTAGGTTCACGGATATTCCACAACTTTACAGAAATACGAACCAGAAAATCCCGTAAAATCCACTCGAGGTTAGCTAAAAAATGAGTGAAAGTGTGGAGGTTAGAAGGGAAAGAGATAAAAGTAAGAGAGGATATGGAGGAAGAATTACCACAAGAATTTACGACTATGTAGGTAAAATTAAATTGTAAAGTAATATTTATCGTTTCTAATCTTGCAAATATCTACTGTAGTACTTCCAATGACAGTCCCAAGAAATATTGCGAATTTCAATTATTTTATCAGAAAAGAAATTTCGTTTTATCGCAGTCTATAATATTTAGTTTACTAGCTTCAAGCCGTTAGTTCTCGTCTTTGTTCGGATATCTAGCTCAAATATTTAGTAATAATTTATATTGATGAACCTGTTTATTATTTTAAAGAGCTTAATACGTTCATAACATCGATGCAGATCTTCCAGTGGAAGCAAATATAGCTGCCTCCGTTACTCGATACGATGTATTTGTAAGTTCAAGAATTAATTTCTATGTTGGACGCATTCCAATTTTTTTATGCTTTTTTGGCAAATACAAGAATTGCACCAAATACTCTAAATGAGTATTTTCAAAATATTGTAAATAAAGGAAGAAAAATATTTTTCGATTTTAAGGCATAATATCTAGCTCTGTGTCTTATAACTATATCCGCCTTTGCTACTTTAGAGTGGATTAGTTTAAAATTTTACATTACTCGATATGAGAACAAGAATTGCACCAAATACTGTAAATGAGTATTTGAAAAAATATTGAAAAAAAAGGAAGAAAAATATTTTTCGATTTTAATGCATAATATCTAGCTCTGTGCCTTATAACTATATCCGCCTTTTCTACTTTAGAGTAAATTAGTTTAAAATTTTACATTACTCTATATGAGGACAGTAGAACCTCTTCATTGTTAACCAGGATTAAAACGGTAACTGCATCTGCCATAACATAAATGCTTATATTAGCCATTTTGGTTAGTGTACCGCATAATATAATCTTTTCCATCTGAGTTAATATATATGTATTGCATTTAACAATGACAGTTATAAAAGATAGCGTGTTTATTTATCGATTAAGAAAAGGACATTTTCTTTCTTAACAACAAACACATAAAAGATGGTGTCCAATCTTAACAACTAACACACTGAAATGAGGGTTATCGAAATTAAGAAATATGGCTGTTCCATCTTAACAACAAACAAATAGAAATCAGTATGTCCAAATTTAACAACCATCACGCTGAAATTAGGCTGTTCCATCTTAATAATAAACTAAAAGAAATGAGGCTGTTCCATCTTAACAACAAAAAAAAGAAATAAGGATGTTCAATTTTAACAATTAAGTAGATTTTGAATATATATATATATATATATATATATATATATATATATATATATATATATATATATATATATATTACTGCAAGGAAAAATTATTCCGTTTTCTCTTTCAATGTGGTTTAATGGATTCATTTTCATCATTTTATCGTGCTACTTTGAGAGATATATACATTTTATATATATATATATATATATATATATATATATATATATATATATATATATATATATATATATATATATATATATATATATACTTAGTGTATAATGTGACAAATTTGTAACACTGGTCATCTGCGGCATTAATTTTATGTAAAATCTCAGGAATTCCACACTCATTTTACGAAAGAAAAATCTTTAAATGTAAGTAAAATAATGACAAAATGTATCTAAATAGTTAATTGTTTTTCAAAATATTCTAAAACTTAGAGATTAAAATAAAACTAAACCTCTGAAAATATTTTATTCATGGTGGAATTTCCCAAAACAATAGGGCACCTTTGCATCCTGGTAAGTTGCAACGACCTCTAGTTTCTCTAAATGCAGCAAAATGGTCTACCGTGTCACACCTAATGTCCTTCTCTGGAATAGGCTTTGTTTTATGACCGGCTGGCTTTAATTTTTTATGTTCTATGTTCACTTCCGATGTTGATAGCCAGCCTCGTCGTTTTTTTTTGTTTTTTTTTATTTTACCTTCTTTACACAGCTTATTTGCAATAGAATGTTTGAATTATAAAAGGATAAGTTGGTTCTTCTTTGGTAAACCAATTTGTGAGCAATCCATTCTATAAAGGAGCTAGGATGTAACAACGATCATGTCAAAAAGTGGAAAAAAAGTCGATGATAATATTTTTTATCTAACTTTAATCCTATACAACTCTATTAATGAGTATAGCAAATCAACACCTCCCATAAACCTCTTATAAGTTTTCACTGCCTGGGGCCATCCATGTCTATTGTACTTTGGCTGCATAGGATATGCAGATTTAAATGTTTTAAGAAGCAAAACAGAATTCATATCCAACCATTTTATTTTTCTTGATGAAATATCATCAATGTTTGCTTCTTTCTCATTATAATTCCCCCTGCCTTCGCTTTTCAATTCTTAATCAGCACTGATAGTGAAGCCCCATTGCCTATTTGCTCGAACAGCCCCAAGGCTGTTTATTTTACGTTTGGCCAACTCACATTCTAGAGATTTGGCTGAAAATAATTAGCAAAATATAAGAGATAATTTTTGTCTTTAGTAATTCTTTCAGCTAACCTAAGCACTAAATTTGCAGTAGCACCTAAATCTACACGATTTTCTGGGGGAACAACCATTCCTAGATAAAGTTCAAAGTCATATACTACCATTGTGGTCACAAAGTAGAAAGAAATTGTAGCATATACTGCTCTAAGGATGATGTCCCTTTAAATGCTATCATCTGCTCATAAATATAAAGCATTTAGTTCAATGGAATTTCTGTAAATTTCTCTCGTAAATGAGATAAATAGGCTTTACTTTGAAAAGTATATTATACTTATTATCTCCAGCTTGATCCATTGACCGATTCTGCTATTATCATTGGAATGAATGCAGCTTTTAATTTGTTTAAAGCTAACCCTGTTCATTATAGAATCTATCTGCCCAATATTAAGACTCTGGGACCAGTATAATCTTGTTCGAGGTAAAGGGATAATTGACATATTCAAAACAACTGCAAGAAATGATTCAAGTTCTTTGGAGGATAATTCAACTAGGTTTGATGTATCTTTCTGTATAGAATACAAAATAGACTGATCTACAATATGATGGATTATGGCTTCATCAAAACCTCCTAAAATACATGCAAGGTGATGAAATTGATTTAATTTCAAGCAGCTTATCATGCCAGTCAGGTGAAGATAAAGGAGCCTTATCATTTCTGCCAGATTTTCAAATAATTCTTCTTAGGTTCTGAGTAGCATCGTGAACGGAGGTTTGCGGGGCATTATCTGAAATTAAAAGAATTGGGTATATAAATCGTATGCTTAAAATATATTTATTTCATCATTACAAACAGTAAAATTTATTAAAGATATCTGTGGAGAGATATGATTTAAAATTTATCCCTTTGTTGTAGCAGCAGCATTTGAGGTCATAATGATTTCAGGTTATTAAATCAATAATATTCTAGTGGTATTATACATATGACTTTGATTACTCATGAGTGTAGCTAAGAACCCGAAGAGGGTGGTACTACTTTCTTTAAACTCGGATCAAACGAGATGAAGGCCTCTTGTCCTCAAGAGGTCACCAGACGAACTTGGAAAGGGGGATATGACTTCTCAAAGCTCTGATTGAGCGAGCTATTGGTCCTCTTGTCCTCAAGAGGTCACCAACAGAACTTCGTAGGACGGCTTCTCCAATCCTTGATCTGAAGGCGGTTGAGAAAGACTGATGTTGCCTCGAGAGACTCTTCTCCCTGCTCGTACGATATGAGCGTGATTTCCAGCTCTTCCGTGGCTTGCGACCGTCACTAAACAGTTCTCGGGAGTGAGCGTCGTTTAATTGAACTTCTTTCGGGAAGCGTCGTCTACCCCAATATATGGGTAATCTTTTGGAGGGTGCATATATACCTGGAGTTCTCTAAAACAGGGAGAGAGAAAGAAGCCTTCTTGAACCCTCATTATCATCCAGGACAACTAAGCGTGACTTTGCGGAAAAGTGTAAGAGGCCAAGATAAGTGGGTTGAGACGGAACGACCAGTGGCTGGAGCCATAAAAGTAGTTCGAGGCAAATCAACATAATAGATGAGTAATCTCTCGACCCGGGGGAGGGGGGAAATTAAGACGACGGGGATGAGCCTTCAATTTCAGCGACATGCCTTGGTGTGAATTTCTGAGTGAGCTAGCGGTAAGTCCAAAAAGGGTGAAGTAGGAGGAGGAGGGAAGTAACGGCTCGCTTTCTCTCCCGAAGTTATATCTTAGGAGGTGGTGGGGAAATACTATTATTTTAGCGGATCCCTCTACATTATCATACAAAACACTGACTGCAAATCAAGATCTATTTTCTAAATCATATATAATATTTTTGGTGAACTGCCCATTGGAGTGTTAACACCAAGTGAAGACTGCATCATTAGATCGCCAGATTTAGAGTGAATACAAAACACTAACTGCAAATCAAGATCTATTTTCTAAATCATATATAATATTTTTTGGTAAATTGCCCCTTAGAGTGTTGACACCAAGTTAAGACTGCATCATTAGAGCGCCAGGTTTATATTGAATAAACCAAAAATCTTTATGTATATATAAAATATATTATGTAGAAAATTGACCCCTATACTATAGTCATAACATGTAGCGTGGATGACGCAATACTCAGATATGTCACGCTTGAATAAAGCTGTCTTACTTTACTAAGTTTTCATTAAGAATATTTTTATTTGCTTTGTTCTATCTAATAAAGCTCTTCCACCTTAACAACAAAGAGGCGGAAGTGAAGCTGCTCCATCTTGACAACAAATAAACATAAATCAGGCTGTTCCAATTTAACAACAAACAAAAAGCTATTTTTTATATTGGCTAACATAATATTAATAATTCTGATCAAAATCAGGATAACACCAAGATCCATTTATTTCATTAACCCAATATTACTCCTCTCCTTATGATGAATTTTCACTATAGGAACATACGGATGCTTTTTAAAGTCTTCTTATATCCTTGTTTGATAAATGCAAAGCACCGGGGATTAAAAGGTCATCATGATCAAATACAAAGTCCCCAAAACAGACATATTCATTCTAACTTTGTAAATAATTTATTATATGTTTATTTTATCCTCTAAGACACATTTTAATTCAAAATTTAATATGCCAATCAGTTTTAATAAAATGGAGTCAATAAACGGATGATTAAGCAGTAATTTTATGTTAAGCGTTGTTGAAAATCTTTCCCCAATCAGAAATTTCACCAAATTTAAAATACAACTTGAGGAAGAAGAATGCTGAGAAGAGGAAAAGAGAGGAAGAGGAGAAGAAAGGAAAAGAAGAAAAATACCTACTATTGATGTGAATTAAAAGGAGTAGAGGTAGATTAGAGGGATCAAACAATGGCACAGAGCTATGATCTTTTGAAATGAAGGTTTCCCCTTTGTTTGATCTCAGTTCCTTTTTTTCCTCTATTAAGAGGAGAATTTCTTGATTACTCAGTTTGTTATTATTTTCTGCCTTGGTTGCTGTTGTTGTTGAATGACTCATCCGACCTTTGCTAGAAGACATCTTTCTGCATCACCCCCTCCCCCCTGATTAAATTCTGACTTGTAATTTGTTTCCTTAGATTATACAACTTTCTGATTAATTAGTTTGTCAGCGAATAAAGATGACGCCTGTCTCTGTCCAAACCTGGTTTCGCCATAAATTTGTGTTAAATACTGTGGTTTCTCTCCTGCATTCACATGTACATTACATATATATATATATATATATATATATATATATATATATATATATATATATATATATATATATATATATATATATATATATATATATATTTTATATATATATATGTAATGTGTAAACACAATATATACACTACTAGACAGAGAATTAAGGAATTATTATTTGAAGGTGACGTCTAAAAACCAGTAAGTTATTAACTTTGTAAATTATGCGAGTAAGAGTGAAGGGGCGGCGTTAGAATCATTATTGCGACTGTAGTTTAATTTAATTATGAAAAATGATTCCAGGATTCGAAGGCAGGTAAATTTTGGGAATGCCCTAAAAATCCAATGTTTAGGTTCTACGGCGCCACTGCGCGGAATTACGAGTATATAAAGATGAGAGCTGACTCTCCTCTTCAACGACTGGAAACACTGATTCCGATTTTATCAAAGTTAAGCCATTTCTGGTGCGATTAGTCACCGGGTGAAGTTCTGATTCGGATACCTTCCCAATGGCTGTCATACGCTGTAGATACCCATGGTTCGGATTCCACGTTAATCACTAGGTCCCCACTGAGAAATAAGAGCAACTTAAGTAACAAGGAGTAACAAGGAAAGGAAGTACCCTAGGAGACCTTACGATTCCAGATAGGTGGTAAATCCACGACCAATATATATATATATATATATATATATATATATATATATATATATATATATATATATATATATATATATATATATATATATATATATATATATATATATATATATATATATATATATATATATATATATATATATATATATATATATATATATATATATATGAGAAACTAAAAAGTAGCGCGTGAGTAGCTCAATAAATGCAAAATATCTCACAGGAAAATGAAAGGCGGCTTCCAAAGACTTTCGAACTTGTTTAGTTCATTATCAAGGAATAAGGAAATATTTTACAAAGGAGGTATATATACATATGTGAAACAGAAGAGCAATGCGCCGCCCATGTACAACTAAAGGGCACAAAATAAAGAAATATTATCAAAGACGGATGTGAAGTATAAAACCAATTAGATAAGGTCTAGTTCCGGAAAATCCAACTGAGAGCAAACAACGTAGAGATTTAGATCACTAGACTATGTACGTACATAGACACCTAATTGGCAATATATAAAAATAAATGAGAGAAACATAACTAAATTAATGAATAAAAGGGCTGAGATTTGAAATCGAAAATTTCGTTATAATTTATAAGTCTTTTTAATAACAGGGCCCAGTTTAAGGAGACTGGGATATATATTTAAATTAGGCGGGTAATTATTGAATGAGCATTCGACAGTATTTCTTTGTACAACAACAGATTTGTAAATAAATTTAGCCTTATTTCAAATGATAGGGTGACTATTTTTAGATAAATGGACAAATAAAGCCCTACTGCTCCCCATCATATCCTAATATTATATTTATGTGGCGTGAAACGTAGGCTTAATGAATTACCAGTTTGCCCAAAGTATTGCTTAGAGCAAACTGAACAATCGACAGAATAAACCTCACTTATACTATTGTTATTATTATGAATCAACGTTTTGTTCATGGTAGACTGATTGATACTTGAATATGATAGAAATATTTAACTTAGTCAAAAGGCGGGGAAGCAAGGTTTTTTTATCAAATTTAGGCAAACTGCAAGAAATATTTGAACTTAGCAAAGATTGTTATCTATTTCAAAGATCTTATAAATCTAAAGATCCAAGAATTCCGGGCTGGTGACTCGCAACTCCCGGATAAACATTGAAATAAATACAGACCATTTGACTTTATCATTAAGACATGAGTGAAAATGAATATAAAAACTGGGGTTGGTAGGCTTATGATAGACGGCAAATTTAAATCCAGATGGAGTCCTATGAATAAGTAAATCTAAAAAAGGGAGGATATCATTTTGTTCGAGTTGAAGGGGAAATTTAATAGGGGGAACCAGAGAATTAAGTTCAGTAAGCAAACCATTAACATTCTTAGAAGAAGACCACAAACAAATAATATCGTCTATATATCTGAATCAAACAAGGGAAAAATCGATAATGGTGGGGAGTAAGGTAGTTTAAAAAAATTCCATATATATATATATATTAGAAATAACAGGGAATAAGCAAAATCTCATAACTAATCCAAACTTTTGTATGTAAATTTATCATTAAAAGCAAACTTAGAATTTTTTAGTACACATTGAGGTGAGTTCAATAAAAATATTAACTGGCAATTGAATATGAAAGTTATGCAATTTATCACTAAGGAAGCGGAAAAGCTCATTTACCGCCACTTTAGTAAAACGAGAACAAACATCGAACTAACAAAGGAGAAGTTATTATAGTAAGGGATGGATTGAGTTTTTCATTGAGGGCGTAAGTATTTTTAATATGAGAATTAGAAATGGTACCAACAAGGGGAGTGCGGTATGAAGTGAGCGATTTAAATAAAGAATATGAAACTGAGCCAAGGGAACTAATAATAGGGCGCATAGGGTTATTTTTCTTGATTCTTTAAAGACCATATAAATATGGCAGAAAGGCATTACTAGATTTAAATTTAACAATTAAATATGGAAAATGTTTAAGATGGGAACGTACTTTTTGGTGGAAATCACTATTAACTTAAATCGTAGGATCTTTTTCTAGGGGAAAATAGGCAGAAGGTCATTTAGTAGTATATCCATTTTAGTAATATAAGACACTTTATCCATAATACGACTAAACCAGATTTATCTGCTTTGGTAATGTGGAATGAAGCATTATTTCTAATGGCAGCTAAAGCAAGATGGAAACGCAAGTGGTAAATATAATGGGTTGGAGTGGCTAAACAATGATCAACACAACCTTTATCAATAGAAACATGTTCATAAGGAATGTCACTAGATTTTTCTAAATTCGCCAAACCTTAGGCAATTTAAAGATTAGAAATTATGGACGGAATCGAAAAGTTCCGGCCAAATCCGATGGCAGAAGTTTTGATATCCTCAAGTTCTTGAGAAGAGAGGTTCTACCTAGTGTCATTTGA
Organism: Ceratothoa steindachneri; assembly: GCA_963969495.1. Taxonomy (NCBI): domain Eukaryota; kingdom Metazoa; phylum Arthropoda; class Malacostraca; order Isopoda; family Cymothoidae; genus Ceratothoa; species Ceratothoa steindachneri. The sequence continues at coordinate 152,183,991 of OZ018322.1, read as the reverse complement.
AAAAGGGTGTGAGATACAACGAAACTGTTTTAAGTTAAATTGTCTTTAGGGAATGTGGTTTAATTCCTCATCTTTTCTTGCGATATTTCATTAATTTTCATCAAGAATACCACGAGAAGAAACACCCAACTTAGGAATCTTTTCCATCTCCATCCTGAGCATATTCCTCTGTTTAGAGAATATGAGAGAAACTTACTGCGTACTAAGAAGACCAAACTTCAATGGGACTTTTTAAATAACTGCTTGCAAGAAAAAATCGTTCCCACAACCCTACTTACGACATCTTTAAGAAAGTCCAGTGATGTTCCCTTTAACATTATACACAGCTGTATATTAAAAGAACGTGTAGAAAACGCCAAGCGAGAGCTGAACACTTTCCTATTCAAAGTGAGACGGTCAAGGAGAAATCTGTTTGATAAGTGCGGTGAACTTTTAGGGCATCATGGAGTTTCTGTGATTGAATTAAGTGTTCAGAATAAAATCCTTTATCATAGCAATTATTTGAAGTGAAAACTTAGCCAAATTATTATGAACAGTCTTTGGATTAAAGGTTCAAACCCCATTAAAAATATTCTGAATTTATCATCCCATGTACGGACTGATGATGAAAAATTTGCGTTAGGATACGGTTTAAGCTTTTCAATTAAGTCATGCGACGAGTTCTCACTAGACCATTTAGTATCCATAGCCAAATCCTCACATGAGCAAATAAGTGGTGAATTTCTTAGTGGCTGTATGCTTAGGGCCCTAAATTCTGAAAAATCTGACCAAATTGGTTTTCTCAAAAGATTTTACATTGCGTTTAATAAACTTAAATTTAATAACAAATTGTTATAACCAAATCCGATAAAACGAATCAGTTAGTCATTTTGGACAAACATAGTTATAATGATAAACTAAATGAACTTCTTAGTGATGTGAACACATATGAAAAGCTACAAAGTGATTCGCTCAATGACAAAACAAGCAATTTCAACAACAAATTGAAGAGAATATTGAAAAGCGCAGATTTAATTAAACAATTCAGGAGTACGAACCCTTTACTTTCCTATATGTATGGGCTCCCAAAGACCCACAAAGAGCGATGTTCCTTACGCCCAATAATTTCCAATATTTATTCTCACACTTATAAGCTCTCTAAATGGCTCGCCAAGCATTTATCTGCAACAGTAGGAAGAATCTCATCTGCACACATTATGAACACTCAAGATTTCGTTGACCGCCTCAACCACTTCCAATTATTGGATAGAAAACTTGTGAGCTTTGATGTAAACTCTTTGTTTACCAAAGTTCCGGTTGACCAAACCATGGGCCTTCTGCGGGAAATCATGCCTAAACTTAATTTGGATCTTCCCATTTCTACGAGTAAATTTATCGATTTAGTTGAATTATGTCTCTCTGACAATGTGTTTCGAGTAAATAATGAGTTTTATAGACAAATATTTGGCCTTAGCATGGGAAATAGTTTATCTTCGATATTGGCATGTCTCTTCATGAAATACTTTGAGACTGAACTCCTTCCCTCAATTTCTCCCCCTAACTTTATATGGTTAAGATACATTGACGATGTATTTTCTCTATGGCCTATTGGCCATGATTTTGATACCTTTTTTAATAGTTTGAATAATTTGCATGTCTCCATCAAATTTAAATATGAATGGGAATATGATAATAAATTACCCTTTTTTAGATGTCCTCATTAATAAAGATCACCATGAATTAAAACTTGACGTGTATATGAAACCAACCCACTCGAATGTGAATATACATTATTTTTCGTTTCACGATAATACTGTTAAAAAATCGGTAATTTCTAACCTTTCCCTTAGAGCATACAAAATTTATCCTCCTTCCTATTTAGATGAAGAAATTGTCATTATCAGGACCATTTTTTCTAATTTGTATTACCCCGATTGGTTCATATCGTCTGCCCATTTTGCAGCTAGGAAAACATTCTATGGTAATAAGCCTTCCCGCACTAACGACTTCAACAAATGTATAAAATTGCCATTTAATAATAAATTAAATAGTTTAAAGGACATATTTGGAAAATCGGGTATTAATCTAGCCTTTAAATATAATAATTCCCTAAACCAATTGATGATGGCCAGGAAACCCAAAGTACATCATAACATAGGAGTATATGCAAGACCATGCAACGATTGCCATAAAGTATATATAGGGGAAACGGGGAGAAATCTAGACAAGAGATTTTACGAACACAAAAGAGATATTAAAGTGGGCAGCGTAAGCAGTGGAATATTTTGCAATGTTAGAGACAAGAATCATACGATCGATTTCAATGGAAGTAAAATGGTATTTAAATCGGCTAACTATGTTAAGAGAAGAATCGTAGAATCTAGCTTGATATCGTCAGTTCCTAATTTAAATCTATCTGAGGGTCAATTTTCTTTTAATCCTGTAATAAAATCGCATATAAACCAAATAGTTAAATGTCCCCCCTTTAATATGTTTAGGCCTACCCCTCCCCCCCCAGATTAGCCACAAGTAGGGGATTGGGGGTAAAAAGAGGGGATCTTGTGTTATGTTTATATGCACTTTTCTTAAATTTTCTACCCAGTGTCAGTTAAAAAAGGGTGTGAGATACACCGAAACTGTTCTGAATTAAATTGTCTTCGGAGAATGTGGTTTAATCCCTCATATATATATATGTTTGCTTCTATGAAGTTCTATATTTAGGTTAAGACTGAAACGTTAGACAACAAGGCTAATGAATATCAAATCCTTTTACACAATCCACCTATTTGGTGCAAATCTTTAAAAAGCGACACTTTTCTATTTACTGCCTCACCAACGTCATCTATATAGTTATCAAATGATAATGGATAGAAAACTTATCTATGAAGTATCCCTCTGACAAAATCACTTGACTGTGACTTTTTTTCATTAAACATAACCCTCTGCCTTCTATCTTTCAGTCATTATTCTATCCAATTCAATACTCTAACACTTATCCCAAGCATTTTCTTAATTTACTAATCAGTCTCTTATGTGCAAACCTATCAAAGGCTTTGCTAAAATAAAAAAAGACCTCTACATTCTCTCCTCTACCCAATTTTTTTGTTACATAATCCCTAATTTCAAGTAAGTTTGTAAAACATTTCAAATCCATACTGAGCATTGTCGATTAATCTACCACTTTCTAAATGCTTAAAAATGTTCCCTTAACCTACCTTCTTTAAATTGTGCACTACATTCACTATTTTGCAATCATTTAGCACTTCTTCAAAATCTAATGATCTAGTATATATTTACCCCAGAGCTACTTTAATGCCTTTCGCACCTTTTTTAGGTAACCTGTAATGAATGTTTCCCCTGCCAGTTGCCTTGCTATTATTAAATAAATTCACTTTTGCTCATCCTCCTTGTAACTTTATAGTATTCAACCACTCCTCCCCTGGAATTGATTTTTTATAAGGGAAATTGTTCTGAGCTCTCCTGTAAATACTGAAGCGAAATGATCCTTAAGTACCTCAACTATTTTCTTAATCAGATTCTTTCATAACCCCTCCATATTTAATTTGCTATTGATTTCTTAATAGTTAAATAATTTTCAGGGATCTTCATTATTGAAATCATGTCAGTATTCTAGCCGAAGCTTATTACGCACTCGTTCTGCTTATTGATCATCGGATCAACTGTGGATTTTATTGCCTTGACTCTACACGTTGTTGATAAGGTGACCCCAGCACTCATTGGGATGATCTTGCAAACCTTTGGTTAGCAAAAGTATTTACACCCACATCAAGAACTTGCTGCCCTTTTTTTCGATGACCCTGAACACTGTGGCCGCCGAGATTTTCTTCTTCGCGAGCACTGTCATTTTGAGCTTCGGAACACTTTCAAAGGTCTTTCTTACAGATAAATTGTTAAAAACTTTTAGGCTGCCTAGACAAGGTCAATCTTTGAGGTATTCCCCACTCTTGAACCATTGTGCCATTCTGTGGACGGTCACCCGGCTGAAGTTGAGCCCCTTGGCGATGTTGAACTTGTTGTGACGCGCGCGAGATAGAGCAGAGATCTCGATTCTCTTCATTTCTATCTCGACACACCGGCAGACAATCGGAAAGACATTTTAATGAAATGTGCTTAAAAGTAGAACTTTAACTTTATTTGACGGACATCTTTCTATCACACATGTAAATCTTTAAAAAGATCAAAGAATCGAATGTAAGATGACTTTTGCAAAACCCGGTAGGTTAGGTTTATCCAACCTACCTATTGTTCCCTATCTTCTGCTGCTGTTTTAGTTCCTTATATAAGTCGTTAAATGCAGGGGAGTAGGTGATTTGAAGAATGGGAGCTACCTAGTCACAAACCCGTACTCTTAAGAAATTTACAATAAAATAATAAAGAAAAATGCCTAATCTCAAAATAAAAGAAATTCAAACCTTATTATGAATAACCACCCAAGAACTACCTAGAATACAGTCGTATCTACTGACGGTATCCTAGGTTTTTAAAGCTTGGATACAGTTAATCGTAGGAAAAGTACAATAAGGACCTTATACGACAGAGCCGCAACCCACTGCTGTCGGGAAATGGTCACTTCCCCCCCCCCCGTTCACTCGTGATGCAGACCCAAGGCGGTTACCGCAACGACATCCGTCGAAGGCATCGGCGGGTCAGTGCTTAAACGCAACGTGGCACAACCCAGGGCCATGAAAGAATCTCCCCCAGGAGAGTGAGATCCAGTTTCACGTCGAACAAGAAATTGGGGACGGGTTTCTCCCAATCTCGATTGCTAACGAGGAGCCGATGTTTGACTTCGTGGGAAAGACCGTTTGGAAAAAGAACTCTCCTGGGGCCGTCCTCAAGCCCCTCTCCTCCTTACCACTCCCCCAGTGGGGTGCGAGGTATTAATGAGGAACTCTGAGGAAAATCGCGGTAGTATACGTCAGGCCAGGTGACGAAGTCCTCGGATCCAAAACCGAGCTACCTAGACTGGATTGGTAGTATACGTCAGGCCAGGTGACGAAGTCCTTGGATCCAAAACCGAGCTGCCTAGACTGGATTGGTAGTATACGTCAGGCCAGGTGACGAAGTCCTCGGATCCAAAACCGAGCTACCTAGACTGGATTGGTAGTATACGTCAGGCCCGGTGTCGAAGTCCTCGATTAAAACCGAGCTACCTAGACTGGATTGGTAGTATACGTCAGGCTCTAGGTGACGAAGTCCTCGGATCCAAAACCGAGCTACCGAGACTAGAGAGGTAGTGTACTTGGCTCGCCAGACCAAGAAGTACCCTGCAAGAGAGGCAGGGCTACCTACCTTAAGGGGCTAAGAAAAAGTTCATCCTTGAGCTAAGTCCCTGGTTATCAAACCAAACGATAAGTGAACTTTGGTAAGTTCGACTTACTCTCGCCAGAGAGACTCCTCATATCCTGGTGCACCTTAAACACCAGAGGTATTCCTCGTCCTTAAGGAATTAAGAAAAGAAGAAGGAAAAGGCTCCCCCTCGAGCCCGTTATTCGGTGGCCACACTAAACTTTAAGTAACTTATTCTCGCCAGAGAAACCCCCCCGCCGTTAACCTCGCCTTTGAAGAAGACCCTCCCCGAGTTCAGTCCTCGTCCATAAAGAAATAAGTTACGTAGGAGAAAAGCTCCTCCTCGAGCTCGTTACTCGGTGATCACACCGCACTCCAAGTTAACTTGATTTAAGAAACAAGTTCGACTCACTCTCGCCAGAGAGACCACGACTGCCTAGGTGTTGCATAAAGCACCGTCTTGGTTCTCGTCCGTAAAGAACCCTTCTCCCCCGGAAGAACGTGTGGACCCCCCAGCTGCTACCCTCGCCAAAACAACCGTGGAATTTCGCCCATCTCGACACATGGCACGCGTCGTGAGGCAATAACATTTCTGAGGCCTTTAAACTCCACATGAGTCCGTAAGCCTAATTCTTATATTATTGTTTTGTCTAGAGAAAACGTGAACTTAATTTTGTGGGTCAACTAATTTAATTAATTCTTGTTTATAATAATATTTAGAGTATTGCTGTAGTTAATGTATAAAGGTTGTGTATTCAATGGTTAAAGATAAAATATAAGTTTATTTTGTGAATTAGTGGGCGTTTCTTTTATATCCTTACGTGTTTGGTAACGGCTTTGTTCTTTGAGATATTCCTATAATATCAATATATATTAGACACTCTTAGCACTCTTAGAGATAGAACAAAAAGGAGGGGAATTCTACGACACTAAATAAAAGTCGTGTCAGGTAAGTAGGGTTCTTATCAGAAAGAATTCTACGACATAATTAAAGTGGTGTCAGGTTTTTTAGGTTGTTTTCAGAAAGAACCTAGCAGTATCTAATTAAGAAAGAGCCAACACGTAAAGAAATATCAGATCAGGAAGAAGAGAATAATTGACCAGAGGAAAATTGGTAGAGTTAGGGGTGGTAACAATCTAAATGTAATTGGTAGGTCAAGGGGTAAATTTGTTGTCGGGAGTGGTATTTCAATCAGCATAGTAGTCGGATTAAGGGTAAGTTATGCTGAGCGCTACCTGGTGAGTGGCGGCATAATTACCTGAGAATAAAGAAAGGAAAAATCGACGGACCAACACGAAATGGATCCAGTCAAAAGATTTTACCAACAAGCCCAAAGTCTGGGACTTGAAGGCACAGAAATGCATGACTACGTCATGGCAGAACTAAGAATAGATTGTGTAGAAGAAGAAAGAGTTTGGGATATAGAAAAAGAACAAGAATTAATAAAGTTTGAGAGAGAAACAGAGGATATAATAAGAGAGGATAAAAGAGAACGTGAATTAATGGAAATATGGATGAACCGGAAAAGTGAAGAATCCCGAATACAGCGGAAAATAGAAACAGAAGAAAGAAGAATGCTGAGAGGAGGTAAAACAAGCGAAAGAATAATACTGTTGAAAAGAGAAGCATGAGAATTCAGAATAAGGACAGAAATGGAAGATGAAGAAAGAAGACTAAAGATAAAGCTGGAAGATGAAGAAAGAAGAACTCGACGGGAAAACGAAATAGCGAAAGCAGAACAAGAAGCCGAGGAAAGGAGAATGAATAGGGAAAAAGAGTCGAAAGCGAGGAGAATAAAGATTAAAAAAGAAATAGATGAAAGAAGAACGAAGAGGGAAAATGAACGTGCTCAAGCTGAAAGAAAAGAGAGAGAAGAAAAGGCAAGATTGCTCGCACTCGAAAGAGCACCTATCGAGAATCTCATAGAGGCCGAGGAAGTTGTAGCCCGGCCTGGACCTAAGAAAGGACCATCGAGGGAAACCCTGCCAAATGGGGTAACGATGGAAGAAGTAGGAAGTAGGAATGAGGTACCAGCAGGAGTACCTAAAGGAAAACCTACGAGGAGAACCAAGCCAAATGGGGTTATCACGGAAGAAGAGAGGGTAGAGGTACGAGCAGGTGTACCTGAGGAACTACCGGCGAAGAGATGTGAGTCAAATGAGTTGACAAGGAAGGAGGAAAGAGGTGCTATTGCAATACCTTCAGGTGAGACTAGTCAAATGGTAGACGCAGATGAGTATCCCCTACCCCTAGTAGTCTCCTCCCCGAACGGAATGTCCACGGAGTTACCGCTAAATTGCCAAGTCGTAGTGAGCGCCAAGCCCATTAACGACCTCGCAGGGAAAAGTTTTCTCTATCCCCAAAGATCGAACCCAGACACGATCTGCCCGTGTACCTGGTTAAAGGAGGGGTATGGGACCTACGCTCCCATCAATTATGCCCCGCTACAACACGCCGCTCTAGCCATAATGTTCAGTTTAAAGGTAGTCAAGTACCATAAGAAGGGTAATTCGAGTAGGTTGAAATACCGCTACCATTTAGTACCATACTTGGGTAGACTCAATAACCAGAACGGCCGACTCAGACGCGGTAGAATAATGGTCACAGAGCACCATTTTAGGATCAGCTACATCAAAGGAGCCGATAATGTACAGCTGCTCTATAGGTGGAGACGAAAAACCATGGAGGGTTATTTCAGTACCTAATGAGCGTGAAACCATGTTTTCATTTGTTGTTCGTGTTAACATTTATCGGTAGGATTTAAGTTCTCAAAAACTTAGAAAGGTAAGGAAGTAGCTTGTTTTGTTGTTTTTTTTGTGGGTAATCGATGAATAAAGGTTTTTTAATTTTCTATGTAAAATTGTATTGCGAGTAAATCTAGCTTGACACATTGCCTGTGTAAACGCGCGCGTGGGCGCTCATGTGTAAGGAAACTTAATGTAAGAGAGGGCTCAAAGAAATACAACTTTGATAAGCTCGACTAGGTTGAGTAAGGTGTTTTGAGTTCCCAGGAGCATCCCCCGCTCTCCAGTAAGTTCTTCGGTGGGAGGTGTGTCGGGAAATGGTCACTTCTCCCCCCCCCATCCCGTTCACTCGTGATGCAGTCCCAAGGCGGTTACCGCAACGACATCCGTCGAAGGCATCGGCGGGTCAGTGCTTAACCACAACGTGGCACAACCCAGTGCCATGAAAGACCCTAAAGGTCAAAAAGGTAAGATCTCCCCCAGGAGAGTGAGATCCAGTTTCACGTCGAACAAGAAATTGGAGACGGGTTTCTCCCAATCTCGATGGCTAACGAGGAGCCGATGTTTGACTTTGTGGGAAAGACCGTTTGGAAAAAGAACTCTCCTGGGGCCGTCTTCAAGCCCATCTCCCCCTTACCACTCCCCCAGTGGGGGTGCGAGGTATAAATGAGGAACTCTGAGGAAAATCGCGGTAGTATACGTCAGGCCAGGTGACGAAGTCCTCGGATCCAAAACCGAGCTACCTAGACTGGATTGGTAGTATACGTCAGGCCAGGTGACGAAGTCCTCGGATCCAAAACCGAGCTACCTAGACTGGATTGGTAGTATACGTCAGGCCAGGTGACGAAGTCCTCGGATCCAAAACCGAGCTACCTAGACTGGATTGGTAGTATACGTCAGGCCAGGTGACGTATTCCTCGATTAAAACCGAGCTACCTAGACTGGATTGGTAGTATACGTCAGGCTCTAGGTGATGAAGTCCTCGGATCCAAAACCGAGCTACCGAGACTAGAGAGGTAGTGTACTTGGCTCGCCAGACCAAGAAGTACCCTGCAAGAGAGGCAGGGCTACCTACCTTAAGGGGCTAAGAAAAAGCTCATCCTTGAGCTAAGTCCTTGGTTATCAAACCAAACGATAAGTGAACTTTGGTAAGTTCGACTTACTCTCGCCAGAGAGACTTCTCATATCCTGGTGCACCTTAAACACCAGAGGTATTCCTTGTCCTTAAGGAATTAAAAAAAGAAGAAGGAAAAGGCTCCCCCTCGACTCCGTTATTCGGTGGCCACACCAAACTTTAAGTAACTTATTCTCGCCAGAGAAACCCCCCCGCTGTTATCCTCGCCTTTGAAGAAGACCCTCCCCGAGTTCAGTCCTCGTCCATAAAGAAATAAGTAACGTAGGAGAAAAGCTCCTCCTCGAGCTCGTTACTCGGTGATCACACCGCACTCTAAGTTAACTTGATTTAAGAAACAAGTTCGACTCACTCTCGCCAGAGAGACCACGACTGCCTAGGTGTTGCATAAAACACCGTCTTGGTTCTCGTCCGTAAAGAACCCTTCCCCCCCGGAAGAACGTGTGGACCCCCCAGCTGCTACCCTCGCCAAAAAAAACGTGGAATTTCGCCCATCTCGACACACGGCACGCGTCGTGAGGCAATAACATTTCTGAGGCCTTTAAATTCCACATGAGTCCGTAAGCCTAATTCTTATATTATTGTTTTGTCTAGAGAAAACGTGAACTTAATTTTGTGGGTCAACTAATTTAATTAATTCTTGTTTATAATAATATTTAGAGTATTGCTGTAGTTAATGTATAAAGGTTGTGTATTCAATGGTTAAAGATAAAATATAAGTTTATTTTGTGAATTAGTGGGCGTTTCTTTTATATCCTTACGTGTTTGGTAACGGCTTTGTTCTTTAAGATATTCCTATAATATCAATATATATTAGACACTCTTAGCACTCTTAGAGATAGAACAAAAAGGAGGGGAATTCTACGACACTAAATAAAAGTCGTGTCAGGTAAGTAGGGTTCTTATCAGAAAGAATTCTACGACAACTGCAGTAAAGCTAAACTAAGAATAAAAGAAGAAGAGTCGCTGAAATCTATTTTTGCATCCAAAAACTACCCATTGAAATTTGAGCATAGAGTAAAGATTAATGAGATCAACAGGGTTTGTCGCAAAATGTCATGAGGGCTACATTCCTATATATCTAAAAAGCTTGGAAATTTTTTCCATTTAACTACAGGCCCATGGACAAGGACATAGTGAAAGCCAAAGTAGAGCCCGTCGAGCTTTCAGGCATGATATCAACGTGAAACATACTTGGAAACAATTGAAAAGCTATTGAGCTACATTGCAAAAGAGATGTACACGTGAGGAAATGGAATAAGATGAGAACCGCGACTGATAAACAACAAAGCGAGAAGAGAGTCTTTAGAGGTGTGATACATTAGCAACGATTACATTATTCGAAATATCTAATAATCAGATTATTAAACTGCCTTCAGATTACTATTATTAAAATTATGATTATCATTATTATTATATTTCCAAATTATTGGCATTACCATTCTCATTTATTTTCAATTTATAAAATTAACTTTTCAAAGAATTGTCATTAAGCTAATTTCTGCGTTTTGTGACCAGCAATACCTAACAGAATAGACTCGCCTCCCAGCTTCTCCGTCTATCCCATTCCCCATCCTTCAACCCCCAACCGAGCACGGTGAACCAATCCTGATATATGCAAACGAACGAGAAACTGTTGCTTTCCCAAAAGAAAAATTATAACTAATTGCATAATTATTTTGTTATATACCTTATTATTTGCACAAAACCTCTAACACGTGACTTACCATTCTATTATCGCTGATTGCTTTCCTTATTTCTCTAGCTTAATATTTTCTAAAACAAAATCTTATCAATTAGAATCTATCGACATCAGCTTCTACCATGAGAGTTAACAATGAATTTGCCTTTTGAGTTAAGAAATTTTGTATTTTCACGCAATTTTATTTAATTTTCTCCAACTATAAGAAGGGGAAGTCAGGCATAGAAGAATTTTGTTATCCTAAAGAATCCAATACGGAACAGTGTTAGAAACAAACCTTTTATTTCTTCTTCTAAAACTACTCGATGCGTTATTTTATGTGCTCCATTAGCTTTGAACTTAAAACAATGAACCGGCATTAGCTACTACGTGCTTACAAATATCGAGGTATTTTGATAAATCTTCTGTTAATTATTCTTGTTCCATTAAATAGCATAACATACATTTTCATTAAAGGCAATGATAACTTTATATCTTTTGACCAAATAATTTTAATATTTCTAGAGATTTAAAGTTTCATAACGAGTTTTCCTTCTCTACTTACAAAGATGCCGGTAATCAGTGCAAATTATTAATTACGTCCTTTAGTCTAAGAATTAAATGCATTTTATCTTCTATGCAAAATATTTTGTAGTTCTTCTTGTACTTTATTTTTCTTTTCCTACTTCTTTCTTAATGCATTTTACGAATTTATTATGTTGTTGTTGTATTACTATTGCGTATAAGAAAGTAACAAACAAAAACGGAAATTTAGTATCATTTTTTTAATAAAAGATCCAATATAATCCGAAATAATTCTTTTCTCAATCTTTAATAGTTAGTGTTCAACTAAATGTCAATCTGATACTATTTATATTTTATTTTTGCTGATTTTATTCCACTATAAAGTACACAATTCCCTCAAATTACCTTAGAAATTACTAGCTTCACTGGAAACAACATGGTAAATCATTGATAGGCAAATATTAGTGGCACCTTATGCCTTTTTTTTCTTCTAGTTTTGTTCGTCTCTCTTCTCATTTTTTTGTCATCTTTTTCAAAAGACTATTTCTTCCCTTCCTTTTACATTAAGAAATCTTTGTCTTTTTGAATCAAAATCAACTTCTTTGGATTGTTGCTGATCGATATCAAATTAGTGTTAGAAAGGTTTCTTTTGTAAAACATTAGTTTACTACTAATTAATAATTGTATTCAGGTTTTGCGATTTCAGTACCAGATTATCAATCCTCTACAACTTTAATATGATGTAAGAGTTATGGGTATCAAATATTAATGTTTCCGTAGAGTGTCTCCAAAAGGAAGAAGTCTCTTTTGATTGAGGTCAAAGATTGGTGGTCAAACTCACTATATATATGCTGGAATTAATTGATTTGCAATTTAAAAAAAAAATTTAAAAATCGTAAATTACTTAAAGAAATTACTTCATTATTATACTCGTATTATAATTAAAATAATATCTAAATTAACACAAAACAACTTAAACATGCTAACTGAACCGAAGTTTGATCGAATTTTTTTACCTATGGATGTGTGTTTGTGGCTCGGTCTTTATTGAGTAGTAAACACGAAGCATGATTACAGCAAAATTAGGGCTATTTTGGTTGCGGTTAGTCGCAGAATAGACTGCCATTTTCGAAACATTTTTAAACACTGTCATACGCTACAAATGATATCCTTATCCTTGATTCCAAGTTATTGTGTGGGTCTCCACTGAGAAATATAAAGCTTTTAAAAGAGTGAAAATGGCTGGTAAAAGACCCAACAAAATTATCATATTCCAAATCGGTCTAAATATAATGACGCTTAAATAGTCTGTTTTCGATAGGGTTAATCCTAATTTCAACGATCTAGCCCTTTAATTATAGAGGAAACTTAGTAGTTCTTACTACTTTTATTCCCTGACTAAGGTATTTAGAAATCTCAACCATTATTACAAGATTGGCATCCAGATTTTCAGGATGAAGAAATAAATGTTTGCAGTTTCATTAAAGCTAAAAATGTTTGTTAATGTAGTATCAAAAAGTTTAACGGTTTGGGTATTTCTTTTTCTAATAGCAAACCTTTTTAAAATTATATTTCGCCATACGTTATTTTTATTCAGTCTCCTTTAGATAATACTTGATATCTAGTTCACATGCGGAATTGCAGAGGTTTATTTGCTGTTAAAACGTTTGTTTGAGAGGGTGCTTCTAAGAAAGTGCACTTCGAGATGTCACATTTACATGGTTCTCGACATCCTCCTAGTCGTTACTCGTCTAGAAGCTAGATATACTACAGAAAGTCAAAGAAGGACGACCTAAAATCATAAGTGAGCTCAGAATTACCTACATTGAAAGTGGCCCTTACCTTTTGCCACTTGCATAGAATAAAAAGTTTCGTTTGGCCTCGTGAGAGAAGATAAGTGCTTACATTCGGTCATAACCAAGCCTGCTGTATATAAGACCCTCTAGTATTTTATCGGACGCTTGTATATAGTTCACCTTAGTGAGGCCGGATCTTCCAGAAGCTCTTTGTTTCAAGTTCAAAAAACGTTCCTTTAGTTATATTGTAGTTACGGTGACATTAGTTTCCAGCCAGATAATTCACCTTTATTCGACGACATGCTTTGACTATCTTTTCAGTATGTTTCTGTAATATTTTATTTTAAAATTCTATGTCGGAATTTTAGGCTTACTATGCGCTTCATCGTAATATGGTTATTGGTTATAGCAGCTCCTTTATTTTCTTAAAAAAGTAAATCTTAGATTTGAAAATTTTTTTATCAACGGAAACAAAGAAATCGTCAGAAATAGACAAAAAGGATATTAAATACGTATCATATCTTGAAAGAGATCAAATTTAGGTATTTTTATGCATTAAAACAAAGAGACCAAGATATATGTCAAATGCTATAGAGAACAAAGCATATCTTTAATTAAGGATGGATTAATTATAGATACGCTCATTGAAACCCCGAGGCGGTTTAGGATATATATATATATATATATATATATATATATATATATATATATATATATATATATATATAGTGTGTCGTAGAAGGGAGTCTCGACGATATACCATATATAACTATTCGTTGAGGGAACTTCTTTCATTATCTTTAGAGTGCGTGGATAAATCTTCGATATGCTTAAGAAGTGGAACTGAGCTCAAGGATAATAATATTGCTATCATTAATAAAATAGAGTTTTATTAATAATAAATATCAACAGCACACACAACGGAGAATATTGACATAAAAAGAGAATAGAAAGCGTCGTAGGGAATCGAGCTAATCCGAGGATAAACAGATTCAAAAAGGTAAAACAAATATAAAGTTAAAGGGAGGTGATGGTTAGCTAAACCATTTAAAGTAGAGGATAGAATTGACCAAAGGGTTAATTCCTTAAAGGTTACGTTCGGGTTACGTAATTATACTTGTTGTGCAGAAGAAGGCAATGCGAAGGAATTTTCGGTCCGCTGGCGAGTTCCAGCCGAAGGGGGGGAATTAAATGATTCTGACGTAGCGTCTTGGGAATGAGAACCGTTTCTTGACGAACGGCTTGAAGAACAATGGCTGTTCTACGTTGTTAACTTCTGAACAACAGGGGGGGGGGGTGAGAACCGTCTATTGTCTACGGGCTCAAGAACAATGGCTGTTCTAATGTTGTTCTCTTCTGAACAACAAGGGTGAAGGATGAGAACTGTTTCTTGGCAAACGTGCTCAAAAGAACGATGGCTGTTCTACGTTGTTCTCTTCTGAGCAACAGGGGGAGGGGAGGTGAGAACCGTTCTTGTCAACGGGCTCATACGAACAATGGCTGTTCTAACGTTGTTCTCTTTCTGAACAACAGGGAAAAGAGTGAGAACCGTTTCTTGGCGAACAGGCTCAAAATAACAATGGCTGTTCTACGTTGTTGTCTTCTGAACAACAAGGGAGGGTGAGAAACGTTTCTTGTCAACGGGCTCGAACGAACAATGGCTGTTCTAGCATTGTTCTCTTTCTGAACAAGAGGGGAAGCCTTGTGGACGTGGCGTCACGAAGGCTCGAACCTTGGCACTCAAGGGATATTGTCCTTCTTCTGTACAAGTGATGGTAAATCTCGAGGTCGAGGTCCCTTGGCGCACAAGGTGAGAGTGGGTCGTATGGATGTCTCGCGACGAAAATCTGGATCTCCAATCTGATCTTAGTGGTAAAGTTTCCCAAAAAATAGCCGGGACATCTCCTTTGCGTGGGGGACAATGGAGTGGGAGCTTCGAGGGAATGCACAGCCGAGCCTTGCAACAATGCCTTATCTGCCTATAAGCCTAACTCAATCTGTTGAGGTCGGCGCATGGGGCGAAGGGGAGGAAGATAAACCTCCTTGTTTAAACATTGACTCAGGTGGCTGCGATAAGGCGCCCAGCTTCAAAGCGAAGATGCAAGTGGGGAGCATCGTGTTTTTAAATAACATGTGATAGTGGTTGAAATTAACGCGGCTTCAACCCGTTTTATCACATAGTTGGTGCAATAAATATAAAATAAATGGTCAAAAGTTAATTTATCATAGTTACACAACAGTAAAGTAATCGAAAATTGAACATCTTATGTGTTTTGTACGTTGAATACAAATTCGGTATTAGAATACACGAATAGTAAATCATTGATATTATATCGACAAAAGTGTTAAATTATCGCCTCAAAAAGTATTCAACACACCCACAAAATTAGTTTTAAAGCGATAATAAATAGTTCTCTAAAATTTCAGAGTGGTTTACGTAACAGGAATACTGTAGAACTTTCTAGAAAAATCATCTATTTCGTTGACCGTGAAACAGCGGACCTTAGTCAGTGTCTCGAGCTGCATGAGAAGGAGGTCATCGTTCAACACTCTAATTCTAATGTGGCGAAGAATAAATAATTTCAAAAAAGGAGCAGAGAACTAATTGTTCAGTTACATAAAAGTGGTATGGGCTATAGAAAATTTTCTTCTATGCTAAAAATACCAATCTTAACCATTAGTGACACGATCCGCCGGTTCACATCATATCAGTGCACTGCAAGTCTACCACATTCAGGGCGTCCATCTAAAATTTCAAACTGTGTGGCTGAAACATAGAGTCCGTAAAGTCAGAAAGAATTCTCAAGTGACTCGATCTGAACTTCAGAAAGATTCGGAAGCAGCTGGGACAAATACGAGTATATGCAAAAATACAATTAGAGCAATTCTTAGGAATGAGGGATTCCATTCTCGCATACCAAGAAAGACACTTTTGTTGAAACCAATTCATGCTAGAAATCGTCTAAATTTTGCCTAGGAACATTTAGAGAAGCCTGCAAGTTTTGGGGATGCTGTACTATCATCTGACGAGAGGAAGATTGAGAAGTTGTTTGGGCGGAATAGTGTTAGTCACGTTTGGATGCAAAAAAACTTAGCACATGATCCTAAAAATACAATCCCACGGTGAAATTTGGAGGAGGCAACATAAAGGTATGGGGCTGCTTCTTCTCTGCAGCTCCTTTGTTTTTATGCCTCCAAACGTGACTAACACTATTCTGCCCAAATAACTACATCTTAGTCTTGTCAGACCATAGTACAGAGTCCCCCAAACTTTCAGGCTTTTCTAAATGTTGCTTGGCAAAATTCATACGATTTCTGACATGAATTGGTCTTAACAAAGGTGTTTTTCTTGGTGTGCGAGAATGGAATTCCTCGTTCGTATGAACTGATCTAATTGTATCATGCCAAAAGTAAAGTTTAGAGAAGGCAGCATATAGGTATGGGAATGCTTCTTCTCGGAAGGTCATGGAAGACTCCAAAATATTGAAGGGAAAATGAATGCTCAGGTGTATCGCAAGATTCTAAGTGATAATCTCTTAACAGTCGGCAGATGACTTGAAGTTGCCAAGAGGATGGACATTCCTGCAGGAAAACGACCCAAAACATAAATCCAAGAGTACTTCAGCGTAGTTTCAGCAGAATAAAATAAAGGCTTTGGGATGGCCAAGTCAGTCGCCAGACTTAATGATTCAGAAAAGGGACCCAAACGGTTTGAAGCTGTACTAGCGACGAATGGTCATATCACCAATTACTAACTGGTTTTTATAGATGTATCGGATACTTTTGGAAACGTTCGTTTGATAGTTTTGCCGTAATCATAGTAATGTTTTACTAATTTTGCAATATGATACCAATTTATATTCAACGTAAAAAATACATATGATGTTCAATTTTCGATTACTTTGCTGTTGTGTAACTATGGTAAATAAACCTTTGACCATGTATCGGATATTTATTGAACCCACTGTATATATACTTGACGAAAGGTTTATAGGGGTTGTTATGAACTATATTAAGGTTTCTTTTGGGTGGAAGTTCTAGTAGCATATGTTTGTGTGTTCTATCACGCAGGTTTGACGAATGGATGAGGGTGATCTTATGTAGGAGTAGTAAAGTCGTTGTTTAAAAGTGATGTTTTCCTATTGAAATTGAATGTTCTGAAGTACGTTTATAACAAAGTTTTCTTGAGTTATCAGTTTTACCTATGAAGTTGGTGTTAGTGAAGGTTTGTTTGGAGTAAATATTTCACCACCAATTTGTACTTAGTTTCAAGGCCTTGTTTCCAATTTGGATCCGACAATTTGAAACTTAGTTTAAACCTTGGCTTTCGATAGCAGATAGCAACCACAGCAAAACTGCCCAGGCTCAAAACTCTATCTGAGCGAGGGACCACTTTTGATGCGAATTAATTTTATTACTGAAATCTATTTCCCTTTCAGTTTCTATGTAGTTCATATTTAAACTACTTAAGGTTATAAATTTAAAGATCAAAGCTGACGTGGAATTTTTCCCTCCAGTCCTTTATTGGAGATTTTTCTCAAACAAGACTAGAAGGGCCTCTAGAGAAAAAAAATCTAGATTATTGAACTGAATTTTCGAACAGTTTATCGGCACAATACATTGTTATGTATAGAGTACAAGTAACTAATTGAGTCTAGAATGCTTATAAAATCATAATTAAGGCTTTAGTTCATTTTAGAAGATATAAAAGGATAATGAAGATTAGGTGAGATAAACTGATCTCAGCCAGCAAGTTTATTTGGAAAAAGACAAATATTACTAAATATCAAGTCGCTTTCCTCGTTAAATATTTTTTTCCTCAGCTCTTCAAATAGTGATTTTGATCTTTTGATTTCGTAATGGAGAAAAACTTAAAACAATGGCATAAGAAAATGAGAAATCTGATTATATTTAACCCTTTGAAGAAGGGAGATGAAAGCGATTGGATCATATTTTAATTTTACTCGCAAGTTTTCTTGTTAGTCAATATATAGAATTTTCCAATGAATATTCTGATTTCCTAATTTTAAAGAGAGTTGATTAAGTATATAGTTTTATAATTAGGAACATGGGCAAAATTGCGCTGATTAAGTATATAGTTTTAGTATTCGAACATGGGCAAAATTTGAGGTAGCGCCCCCTGGTTAGATTTCACTTCAAACAGTTGGGCCTTGGTTATATAGAGATCACAAATGCGAACGTTTGGTATAACCCATGCTAAAACCCTAACAAATTTGGTGGGTTCTAAATTTTACTAATTTACATCTTAATATTCATTCAGAGGCTTCTACGATAACTTTCAAAATAGTCAATGGATAATATACATTCAACAAAATCCACAAAGAGGGTTACGCGGAAGAGAAGTAATTCATTCAGTTACTATTTTTCATATTTATTCTCAGATATTTAACCATCATGAAGAAAATCTGCAACAATTTTATTTCTTTTTACCGTAATATTTATTACCCTTTGTGGGTTTAACCTTCTCCAATTCATTTGGCAGGATCGCCGACATGTTCTCGATTGTATTAGCTTGTATGAAGTTTCAAGGCCATGATTCTAATATGTGAGTGTATTATTATCAATGTACTTAGTAACACTTTCCGGTAAAGTTGCAAGAAGCTTTCCAGCTTCCATGAAACATGACTAATATAACTATTTTCCTTTACTTCTCGGAACATTCGACAAGCAACACGTCAACTACCAATTAAAGAAGTACATTAAAAATAATTTTTCTTTCTGTTTTCTCGCTTAATTACCATCTTAAAGTAAAGGAGTTATTCCTTGATAATTGGCTTGTCTAGCGGCACCTTTTCTGCGGTCCTCCTCGTGCAAGGACTATTCATCAAAACTTTACGTTTCACCGTAGCTCGAGGAAAACTTACACCCGCCAACTGCCAGCCGTGAGGATAAGAGTGTTCATCGGACTCATAACTTTACTTCATTCGACTAATTGGCTCTAGCTTTGGTATTATTACATGCAGCGAAGCGCCAGGTAAAGGCGTCGCTTTTGTTCACAAGAGTAAAGTTCAATTGTACCCATTTGAAGCCATGAAATGATGACCAATTTGACCAGGGGACATATGGTTATTCACTCTAGAGATTTCAAATGTGCCATCGGATTTGGCACTAGGTGGCACCATCTAGTGGCAGAATCCTTATTTAGCCATTTAAAATTAATTGTAAGTAATTTGAACCAAGGGAAACCATCAATGCAATAACCATTTATCGTCGCATCACAAAACGCCGCAGGTCATTGAAGGGAATTTCTCTCTTGTCTGTAGTTTTGAAGATATTACTTACCACCAAATAACAGGAATTCTGAGTGTGTAAAAGTGAAAATGAATCAATGAATGGTAGGTCAGAGTCTACATCAACCACTAGGTCCTTATCTTCCTTTAGCCATGGGTATTGCACATTCTGCCCCCTTACTAAACTTTATCTCTTTTAATTTTTCCATCTTTTACTATGAACCTTCTAAGAAACCTTGTAGCGGAAATACAACCAAGCACTTCACCCTTGGTTCACTTGCGGTGAGGATCAGAAGTGTAGGAAGTTTCTTCAGCAGTAAGTCAGCAGCAGGTCTCCCCTTCTTCTTCCTACCCCCTTTGGCCACTTAGCACTGTTTTCTTTCCCCCCCTTTAATACAGTAGATGGTCCTTTGCGACGCAAATTCATTATATATGAAATTAGTAAAGGCAAAAGAGGGCTTCTAATCTGCAACTTTACGATGGTTGCAATACGGACTAAACACTAGAAAACAACCACAAAATAAGACCTTAAAATACGGCAAAGCATCTTCAGAATATTATATCACCTTCTATCGCATGAAAACCAGGCGAGAAAATCTGACTAGTAGATTATACCTGTACGTAAAGGACTTTAATGCCATTAACTTCCTATAATCTTTAAAGAACTATCCCTTTTATTAATATGCCAGCTTAGTACAAGCATATTTTTTAAATATATATTCGGGAAATATTTGCTCACAACGAATATATAAACATATATATATTATGGGTCTCTGCTCCTTTATCATATACATATATGTAAACCGAATTCAGTTTTATGTCATAATGCAGATTTTACCTCAAAAAATCCAATTTACCATTGAATTGCATTAGCACATTAGCAAATTATTATTGTTAGGTCACTGAACCATACCTTTAATTAAAATAGAAAAAAATATCAGAGGATTTCATTCATGCATCATTCCAATTTCCTGTCGTTTTGACGGCGCCATGTTAGAGAAACCTAGAATTTTATTTCTCAATATGCATCCCATTATAGAGGCACATCCAATTTCAATAGATGTATTTAAAGTAAATTGAAAGAGAAGATAATTAAATAATATATATTAGATTAAATTTAGTATCAGTCGGCTCTTAAGATGACTTTAAGCGTATTATATTGTTATAAGAATTGTCATTATATCCTATATTCGTCTTAAAATAGACACTTCGATCCCGAGAAATTTATTGAGAAAAACATAAATTTAACTGAAAAAAACATATCTATGAGGTGTTTTTAGCCAGTAAGGTAAAGGAGGGAAATTATGAAAAGTTTTCATATATGTGAGCCACGCAACCTGAGGTAAATACTTAGTGCGCTCGACAAAAAGAGTCTGTAATTCTCTTGCACCTTCCTGTCTGAATCGTGAAAGCCCAAATACAGATAGCTCAAAATGATGCCTGGCCAAAAATCCTACAACCCCAAAGTTATATTATAATATGTCAACCCATATCACTGAAATATTACCTAACACTTGAAAATCGGAGAGGAAAAAATAAAGCAATAATAAACTAATAAAAACTAAATTTAGTTAAAACCCTAAACAAAAGCCATCGCTCTTATGGACGACAAACTTTTTGATTCATTATAAGTTGTGAGTACCTTTTAAGGCACACTTTAGCCTTGTTTTTTTTTTATTCGTGGCGCATTAGCCGTGAGCGAGATTGATTCTAGAATTAGTTTTGGAAGCAATAACTTCAGTCAGCTAACTTCTTTGTAGGTATATCAGCTATTATAGAGTTGTGAAATAACAATATATTTATAGGACATTTAGTTTTTTTACATGTTCTACATTATTATCTATATTTATATTTTCTAGACTTTTACTTGTCATTAATAACTAAAATAGTTGATAGTTTAAATTACTGATAATAGCCTCTCCTTTATATTATCTTGTGTTAAGTAAAGATAAGCCATCTCTAAGATGAGACAGATAAGATCAACTATCTAGAAATTGACTAAGTAAAGACTTACAAGTAAATTAGAAATAAAAAATATATACCTCAAAATAGGGTTACGATACTATTTTAGTCCGATAGGAAAAAAACTTAATAAGTTTTTAGTTTTGATTTGTTTCACTCCGAATTTCAAGTAATATGTAGATGCTTTTTTAAAGGATATGACCTTAAAACATATATTTTGACTTCTATTTTAAATTTCCTGCATATAAACCTTTTATTTTTAATTTCAGTTATTGTTACCTTTCGGAATTTTGACTTGCAGGCATTTCGACAGCTTTATTTTTAGTTCAAGGCATTTTGACTCTTTATTCTGAATTTCAGGCATTTTGACTCTTTATTCTGAATTTCAGGCATTTTGGCGTTGTTATTTTGACTTTTAGCCACATTAATTTGTTGTAATTTCGACTTTCAGGCATTTCACTATGTCGGGGTATTGTAAGGGCTCGAGTGGTGGTATACGTACGTAGATTTGTTACGTAATTGAATAAACTCTTTGATGACGTTTACTCTAAGAGTACTATATTATATTACGTTATTTAATCTTTGATAATTTCTAGTGCTATGTGCAGTGTTTCGAAGATTGGATTAAATACTTCTAAAAAAATATATATTGTTAATTACAACTTAAAGAAGTGACATCTAGAAAAACAAAAGATACATCTATGAATTAAACAAGTTTATGTGAGGCGTACTAATTTGAACCAAATGAATATAAAGTAATGGATGACCCATACCTCACTTTAATATTGGACCATAATTTACCCTCAAAAATAATTTACTTTCTTTACCTTTAAAAAAAACACACGTGAGTCCGGCTGACGACTGAAGTTGGCCTTGAATTTTATGTTTTTGCGGTTATGCGCGTGGGCGTGTTCACAGACACCCAGATGTTTGACTGGCGCGGAGACGGGCTTGAAACGATAGGTGATTTCGGTGTGGGCAACAGATAGCGTTAAGCCCGTTGTCTTAGACACATCATTTAAAGAACGGGACTGTGAAGGAATACTTTTTCCAATCTTCGGGTTAATCTTGGAATGGTTCGCACTGACGAGCGATGAGCAAACAAGTAAATCCTTTGACGAATGGGTGGGGAAGAACTAACTTTGGGTATTCCTTAATGGTGAAGACTATCTCAGGTTTTTGTTGCAAAACCGGTATAGGGGGTTTCTCTAACGAGAGATCATTGAGATTGATCCTCAATACAATAGCTAATTTCGGTGTGACCACTAGGAACTGGCTCAGCGTGAGCTTCTTCTCTGATCTTTACTTTGATTGCCAGGCACTGCACCGGAATTCGTCATGTCGATCACTAACTCAATCCTCTCGTTCTTCTCCAGTTATCGCCTATAAAATTCACCAACCCACTAGGGGTAGGGAAAGGCAAAGGTGGGGATGAGGTCTTAAGAATTAAGCCTCGCTCCTCTAACGGCTCTTCTCCAAGCGTCTTTAAAATTGTTTTCGCTTGATGATAGGTGCTTCCACACCCCAATAATCATAAATTTAAATTAAAGCACTATCAGATGAATATCGTTGGGAAAGTTTTCACTTATTTAATAGTGTCAAGTTGAAACTCCCTTCCAGCTACTGTAGTTCAAGATACGCAAATCAAGATGTTTAAAAATAAATTAGATAAATATCCACTTAAGTATTAAAGTAATCGCAAAAAACTATAGTATCAATGTTTACATTTGTTTAATTTTTTCAGTAAAAATTATCCAAAGACCTTTTTACCTTACCTTTCCCCTTTTCTTGGGCTTAAGGGTATTTACTGGTCTTGATTCTATAATAAGAATTGAGACAGTATCCCCAAAATCCTAGCTAACTTCAAACTGAGTGCAAGACAAAGGGATATCCGACTCCGAGTCTCCTTTGTATATGTCATGTTCTTTCCACGGAGAGCGAATGTAATTCTCCTGGTGCTGGTTAAACCTTTGGAGAAATGTGATGGTAACAAGTATACAAATCTCCTACCTTCAAATCTAATATCCTTACCATTACTATTGTCACCACTGTCTTTAGAGCTAGTTTAGTTCTTAAAGAGCATCTCTAAACTTGTTCCTTGCGGTTACTGCAACACATTTATAGGCATTACTTCTTCCTTTCTTAAATTTTCCTTAATTTATCTCTTCCTTCCTCATTATTTTTTCTCAACTGTGAAAAAGCTCTTCCGTAGGATAAACCTTTTACCTTTATTTGTTTAATTAATTGAAAAATTGAGTGGTCCTATGCAGCTCAGCAATCTTATGAGTGAAAGACCATGAAGAATGACGAAGATTTCTGCAACTACTGTCTGTTTATTTAAATGTGGACTCAATGATGGATTTAAAAAAGTATAAAAGCCTTTGATTTTTCATGTTGCCATTTCCTTCTACCACTTAATTCTAATTATATATATATCTTTAAACCTGGAATTTATCATCATCACCTTGATTTGCTTATTCTCCTAACATTAATTAACCCCGATGAGTTTACCACGTCTGCTAACCCAAAAGTTGCGTGCTCTCACTTAGTTTTATTTATGACCTTACGACCTTTAAAACTTTCAATAATTTCCGGACTAACCTTGGGAGGACGTTGGCAATTTTATCATTCGAAATAAAAAGTAAAACAACATAAGAGGTATTAAATTTCTTTAGAATCAGCTCAATAGTTATGATTTTATTGCCAAATAGTTTCCTGTAACCTTAGGAGGACTTTGGCAATTATTTCCTTTGAAAAAAAATGTAATGCAACATAATGTTTTCAAATGTCTTTAGAATCAATAGGACAAATAGTTATGGGGTTATTGACAAATATTTAGCATGTTATCCTTGGGAGGACTTTGAAGATTCTATCATTCGAAAGAGAATGTAAAACAACATAAGGGTTCAAAATTTCGTTAGAATCAGCCCATAGTTATGATTTTATGGACCAAACAAAATAAATCCTGGGCTAATCTTTGGAGGACGTTGGTAATTTTATCATTAGATAGGAAAGGTAAAACAACATGAATGTTTCAAATTCGTTAGTTTCGGCCGAATAGTTAGGATATTATTGCTAAATAATTCTCCGGCTAACCTTGCAGGAACTTTGGCGATTGCATATATCATTCGGAAAATACTGTAAAACAACATGAGTGTTTTCAAATTTTGTTAGAATCGGCCGAATATTTACAATGTTATTACCAAAACAATAAAACGCAAAACGGGGACCGACCGACCGACAGAGTGACATATAGAGTCACCCGCGACTAGACTCGCATGCTACTAATAATTATGACAACTTTAACAATAAATACGTTAAATTTTCTCTATTTTCTGCTAAATATACTTATAGTTATTTGCAGATATTATCAAATCAAGAATTTTTTAGCCCAAATTAGACAATTTAAATTTGTATTTGCATGTTTGGCCCTGACTTGTCTAAATTTTGGGGTTCATTCTCTAATGAATTTTCAAATTTTGTCAGTGTCCTAAGAAATCTTTTTCTGTCGATGTTTTACGTGTTGTTTCCTATTATTGTCTATCTCTTTTGCATTCAGTGTAGCAATGGTACAATCCTTAGAAAATAGAAGTTTCACAATCTATTATATTAATTTACCTTAACCAAAGTCCCGGTCACTCAGGAATATTTACAATTTTGGAGATATAAACAGATAAGTATTAGGTTTTCAAAGTTTAAGTCCTTTTTAAAATGTAAAACTAATAAATTTATTCAGAAGAGCAGTTTTCATCTTTATTAACAATGCTTTTCCATCGTTTCACTAAACAGTGGATACATTTTTGTAAACATTCTTTCGCTTTCGAAGAAAATAAGATTTGAAATCTTCTTCCACCTTCCGATGAGAGTGAAATTTAACATTTAGGTGATCTTGTAATCAGTTAAATAAATGTTAATTAGATGGCGCAAGAACTTCCAAATCTTGATCAATCATTTTTTTTGTCTTTGGTTCACACGTTCCAAGTGTGAGCGTGCATTGTCATGAAGGAATAGGACACACTTTTCCTTTACCAGTGAAGGACAGATTTTGTTTAAGAGTTGCTTTTAAAAGTTGCCATTGTTGAACATTAAGGTCTGATTAACTATGTGGCCATTACGTGCATCCCATAATGAATAACCATTTCGCATCTGACCAAATGCAAAACGCACCCTTCTTTCTGATTTTCTAGACCACGTTTCGAGGGGAAAATGATTTCTCTTACAATAAAGCCATTGTACTATTTGCATATCTATTCTGTCTAGTATGAGCTCACATGGATTTTCAGCCAATAAAACATAAGCCATATTCACACTTTATAATCGTTCCTCTTCATACAGTTCATGTGCCCCATCCCCTTCTTTTCAAGCTTAAAATTGCGTAGGCAATACTACTAGCTTAATAAAGGCTTACAATGCAGGCTTTAAAAAGGTTTAGTCAGTAATACAGCGTAACTAAATAGCTATTGATAAAGTTATCTTTAAATGTCTTGTAGAAATTTTGGAGCTATTTCAAAAACTAGATGAACGCTTTTTTATTTCTTCTAGAAACATTGTTATTAGCCAGAGACTTCAGTGATGGCACACAAATTAGAAGGAACAAAGTCTCACAATAAACTGAAATATTATATAAAGTACGCAGCAAAATTCTTCTAGCAATTCTCTTTCTTTAATATTCCTTTAGTTTTAATGGGAAAAACTTCTCTAAAAACGCAAACGGAGTTTTCATGTTTTTTCCTCTCCTCTCAGTTTTTCTGTAAGTACGAGTATGTTGTACATACTGTATATTCCGTCTCAGTAAATCAGAGTTATTACTAATAGGAAAGATTCAACCAAGCATTAACTCTTAATGATATTTTTCATGTAAACACTTAACTCAGCGAGAGAGAGAATAACTAATGAGCATTTTCACAGTAATATTTTTAAAAAGTCTTGTAAACAATCTTTTTATTGAGATATACCCAAGCAAATGAGAAAGCGAACTATCCAGGTGGACTAGAAATTATCTTAGTTGTTTAAAAACTTTTCTTCCATGAAGTATTTTTATTTTATATACCTATAATTTCTGCATAAATCAAGCTATGAGCAAGGTCGTCTTTTCATTAACCATGTCTTAAGGTATTTTAAGTACTTCACTCCCTTGAATATGAGCTATAATTAATCTCAGTTATCATTAATAGAAATTTATATACCCTTCTCATACAAAATGCCTCTTAATTTGAGGAAATGTATTTAATTATTTAAAAAAAAACACGAACACCAACTTATAGATCTCAACCCAGGTATTTACGAAAAATAAATCGTTAAATAATATATTAAAGTCTAGGCGATATTTTTTGTATTACTTTAGCGTGCACTCTACCGCAGTATCCATAGTCTACGATGCGAAATGAACTTTAGCGTCTATAATTTTATTACCGTTTTTAGCTTTTTAACCTGAATGCTCCTGACTGGTTAATATAAAATTACCTTTAGCCTGTGGTCTACCTTTCATGTTCTTACTGTATATTTACGATTTTAACCTAACCTAACCACTGAATTCTACTATAATGATGACCATAAATAAACTATTTATCCTTAATTGACCATTTTGAATCTAAATTATTACTATTTGTATGATTAAGTGTAATTCATTAATAATATATCATTATTCAACATTATTTATTTTGTTTTATTATCCTTTAGTTTATAGTTCTTATAGTGGAGTTAGGCTGCACACTGAAGTGTAAAAAGACCTGGTAGAACGCACGCTCGTGTAAAAGTTGTTAGACCGCGCGCAATAGTGTCAATGACCTGGTAGACTGCACGCTAAAGTAGCATCGAATTCTTTTTTATTCTAAAGTGCCATCTGGGATTGCCAGGAGGAGCATAATGCGCCTTTATAAATCTACACCTTTACTAGGGTTAAGTTAAGGGAAGAGAAATTGTATAGAGTTCCTAGTCCAATAACTTATAAAAGACGAATATTTGTGGCTCTAGGGACCAGTTCATTGCTCAACTCGCTTTTCCTGAATTGCATCATGTTCAGCAATTAAGGCAAGTCTATCCTAAATAATTGATACCGTGGCCAAATTATTTTGCTCTATTTATATATCATATTATACTAACAATTTAGTTCTTATTGTGTGATTTGGTCGAGATTGATCAGGTACTATTTTGTTTCCAAATAAAATACTCAACCCCCAAAATGGAAATTATGGCACTTTTACTAATTTCTTGGAAAGTCTTAATATTAATAAATTTTAAACATTACGATACTATTAGATAAATAGAGTTTTATCACGTGATAATGGTTTATAAACAATATTTTTTCTCAAGTAATTTATAAGAATTAAATTATAAAAAATTGGCACCATTTGTCTCAAGATCTTCACTCTTTTTTGAGTCCTTTTAATTTCCTGTGGGGCTCTAATAGAGAATTAAGGCTACCAAATCAGGAAACCTTACAGTGAGTAAACATACCTAATGTGGTTTACCTTCGCTGAAATCGGAAGGGATGTTTTCTCTTGGCTAAGCACTAGCAATATCTTAAAGGAACCAAGGCTTCTGAAATGCCTACAAGAGATTCTGTTTAAACTTGAAGCCAAAAAAAAGAGGGGGAAAAATATATATAACTTATCGTTTAAGAGGGGGGTTTACACATACACGTCTCACCCGCGGGGTCCACGCCGGGTTCCAACCCGTCTGAACCCTTAGCAAACCCGTTTTTATATGTTATAAAAGCGGTAAATGCTCGTAGTACCCTGTAAACTCGGGTCCTACCCGTGGGTAGTGCAAAAGGTTTTGCACTATTTGAAAAATTTTCGAAAAACCCGTGGGTAACGCGTAGACACTCGCCGTGTTACCCAACAGTACCCGAGAGCACTTGAGAGCACCCGGGAGTACTCTACAGATTCGAGTGCTGCGTATTCACCATTGTAAGCCCGTCGGGTGCCACAATTGACTTGCTGAGTATTATGGGTCAGACGCCAAGTATTATGGATGTTCATGGATAGCTCCAGGCACTCACGGGTCACACGCTGGGTAATACGGGTAACCTGTCAGGTACTACGGGCCAAATGCGAACATTTACTGCCCAAACACGCCGGATTACCCAGTGGGTATTACGTATATCACGGGTAATTCGCTGTGCTAGACAAGATGTAGTTTGACCTCCTGAACCATAACAAACCCTGGCAAACCCTTGCCCCGACCCGATGTGAACCCTGCGGGTTATCCGTGCATTTGTAAAACCCCCTTAACTCAGGGCACTTCAAACTTTTTTAGTGCATCGACCACTTCTAATATTTTTGTGCGAATAAAGTTAACCAGAAACTTACTAAAATTAAAAAGCCTGAAACATTACAAGTTGTAAATGTTAAAATTTTAAATAATTTCATAAATTTTCCTAACGCCACCGACAAACTCAAATCGCTCTGGTTAAAAACTACTGCCTTAAAATCACTAAGGAATCTTAATTTTTTGTAAATAATTGTTATAAAATATCTTTGAATTTTATAGATTCATTATAGCCCTCAATTCGCTTTATTTCGGCTTAATATATTATTTCTTTCTCCATAGACGATGCTAAACCGGAGAGCTTTCAGTGATGTTCTACCTGATCCACCAGGATCTTCCAGAAGGAAAGAAGAAGCGAGACAGGTAAAATACCGCTTAAATCGTATTCCTATTCGATTCTTCACGAATTTCATTCTATGACTTCTATCCTCGAAAGGAATTGGCAGCGGATGACTTATTTATCTTCCCTGTCAGATTTATGATCTTCCAAGTTATAGTTTTCGTGAGTTTGTTGCTCTTCGTATGATTGCTTTTCTCCCCAACCGATTCAACTAAAATCTTTTAGAGACCTCAGTATACATATTCAAGAATTCAGCTATACCATTAAATAATATGTTATTCTTAAGGACAAATTTTATATAATATATTGCTTACTCACACCCTTCTAAATTTCAATGTGATTTGAAGTCATTCTTAAATGCTACGGAATCCCTAGGATTATAGTCTTAGAGAGAAGCGCTTAACACATCTTACATCGCATAAGATGATGTAGATGGTAAAGTAATCCTATGATGTTTATTCCATGAAATAAATTGAAATCACAATGCGTTTAAATGAAATGTCAACAAGATAGTTTTTTAAACCTATAATTTTAATATTTTAGGTAAATGAATTTTCTGATATTATTCCATTTTTTCAAGAAATTTTATTTTATGATTTTATTTTCGAGACTATTTGGCAGAAAAGAATTTGATAATGATTTTAGGAAAAAGTAAGGCAAGTTATTGCGAAAATCAGTTTATGTTTTACTGCGGATAAACAATAATAGGGGACATTTAACCATTAATAAGAAACTAATGATACTGAGCCTTTACTCGATGCTACATACTATTTCCTTAGATCGTAGAAAAGATTATCTGATATTAGGTAAGTTGCAATGTACACAGGTGTTATGCACTCACCATAGCAATTTTATTTCACATTTCTACTGCATCTAGCTTGCCCCAATAATTAGAACTCTATCCAACATGTAATGGGATGACAGGCACGAAGGATAAAAGAGCCACTTTAAATTATAGCTATTAGGACATTAGGGTGTTCTTTTGGGATAATTAGTTCTTTGCCGTCGATCAGAAGTCCACCTCCCTTTATACCCTATGTACTGAAAAGGACTATATAGTCTTCTTAGACTAAAGAAAATTGGTAGGTGAAATACAAGCTTAATGTAGATTACTGAGGATCAAATTAAGACAAACAATACAAAAGATCACGAGTAAACATAGGGACTCTAGAAATTTCTCAACATAATCATTATAAAGGCAAGAGTGCTTAACAAGTTAGGTTGTATAGACAACATGTTTTTTTATTACGTAACTTTACCCTAGAACAGATAAGTACTCAAAACAATAACCCAAAAAATATTTATAAGGGATAAAAAAGTTCAAATGGTAAAAAGTGGTATAAAAGGTTCCTTGGTCTTAAGCATGCATGTCTGTACCATACAACCTGACTTATGTCGTGAAATGAGTGGCCATTAAGGAGAGCTGACTGCAGTCCTGAAATTGACAGGTTACCTCACCTTTAGAATGATTTAGACATTCATTTTGGACCTGTTCCCTCCTGATCTAAATTCATCACTTTCTTCTAAGTAAACATCAATATGCGAATAATATCTCCAACATTGACTAATAGTCAGTGGTTTTTTATATGGAGTTTCAAATTTTAAGTTTTCAGTGTTTTTTGCAATATTTTTAGTATTAAATCATATTTTATAACTCATTCAATATTATAAATCAACGCAACTTTTATAAACGGCTTTAATATTATTAGAATCAACTAAACTGTTTGGCTTTTCCTCCATCTTATTAGAATCATGTTTTTTTCAAATTTTAATATTATTTTAATAATTAACTCAATTTTTAAAGGTCTTCAATACTAATGTAGCACCCAGGACTTGTAGAATTTTTTTAAATATTATTGTAATTAACATGTTAAATTTTATTATTATAATTGGAATTAAAAAAATAGGTTATTATTATTTAATGGAATAACCTTTTTAGACGTCACTTCAAAATTAAGAGTATCATCACAACTTTTGAAAGATTTCTGCATTGTAGAATCGACGGAATTTAAAAATATAAGTTTATAATTTGTAAATCAACACAATTTTTTTAATTTACTTTAAAATTATTGAGGTTAAAACAAGTTTAAAAATTATCTTGATATTTTTTGGACTAAACACATTTTTTTTAAATACCTTATTAATTATTCTAAGAATCAACACAACGCTTTAAATTTCTCTTCACTAGTAAAATGAAGACATTTTTGTAATAGTTTTATCTCTATTATTGGAATAGAAACCACATTTGTAATTTACTTTTTTAGAAATTACCACAGACTTCATTATCTTTAGGTAAATTTGGAAAGTAACACAAATTCCTGACATTTTTAATACTATATGAATCATCAACATTTTAAAAGTATATTAACATTATTACGATAATAAAAAAAATACATTACCTTTATATTTTAGAAATCGATGCAAACAGCAAAAAATTCTTTATTATTATTATTAGTCCATTCTTTTCATGTTTTCAACACTTTAAAGATCAACTAGGTATGTCGTTACGGAAGCCAAAAAGTGTCGAAAGAGTTGCTCGCGATCCTACTTCATACCGCTCAGATATTTCTTCGTCTATATATCATTCATTTCTTCACTTCTCAATACTTCATCCAATTCCTTATATAGCTACGCAGGAAATGTTTCGTGCAGTTTTGCACTCATCTTAATAAAAAATAAATAGACATCATGATATTCATAGTAAAACACAAAATATTTTTTTAGGTATGTGTATACAGGTAAAACTCGCAGGGCGAGAGGGAAGCGAATCAGAAAATACTTTGCGCTTTAGGCGAATTCGCAAATGATGATAAAAAAGGTATTTTCTTGATAGAAAACTAACTACTAACTATACTATTAACATCACCTTGAATTGTCGTAACAATAAGTTTCGATACAATTTATTTTAATAATCATATAAACTACACACCAATTATCTAGATAAAAAATTCCTATTTGCATATATATTTATATTTATATATATATATATATATATATATATATATATATATATATATATATATATATATAAATAAATATACATATATAAATATATATATATATACATATATATATTGTATAAATCTTTCATGAGCGCGAAAAAATGATGAAATGAATTCAGCAAACAGCAAAAAATAGAAAAACAGGATAATTTTTCTTCGGAAAAAGTTATTTCCTATTTTTAAACAACCGTTCAGGGGTTGGATTCGAAAAAAGCACACTGAGGCAGCGAGCAACCACTTTGATCTCAATAAAAACGCCACTTAGACCACTCGGCTACGTGGAAGACCAAAAAATCTTCCGAATAAACAAGCTATTAAGGCACGCTTCGCAAGTTCCATCGGAATTAGGAAAGAGACAGAAATTAATTGGGGATTCGAGGGACAGAGGAGCAATTTATGTAACCACGAAGCGAATATATAGGGTTTTTTAAGAAGGACGCTCGAGCTTTGTCAGGCTATAATGGTCAAGTTGGTAAAGCGCCATCTGGTAACCTCACTGTAAATTGTTTAGTAGTACTTGGCAAATCACTATGGAAGGTTATAGCGTGGAACAGCATGTGCAAATTATCAAATTTTATTATAAAATAGGTGGTCCGTTCGACAAACGTCTTGCGCATTACGTGATTTCTATCCTCGCCACAATCGTCCTGCGTAGTCCACTGTTCGACGCTTGGTAGCCAAATTCGAGGCAAAAAGGTAGATCAACACTCAGCTAACACCCATACGTCGCCGAAACGCAGGGTCTGCTGAAAACATCGCTGCTGTAAATGAGAATGTGCGGAAAAATCCGAGGCAGTCAATTTCTCGTCGTTCATAAGAACGTGGCCTTTCTGCGACTTCATTTTGGCGAATTATGTGTAGGGACTTGGGTCTGCACCCGTACAAAATCGAACTTACTCAAGAACTTAAGGGAAACGACCATAGCCAAGGCCGTCTTCCGCTGATTGGGCACTAGAGCAGATGGAAGTTGCCATAAATCTCCTACAAACAATCATCTCTAGCGACGAGGCCTATTTTTGGATGAATGGCTTTGTGAACAAGCAAAATTGTTGGATTTGGGACGAAATCAATAAACATGAGATACATTAGCACCAAATGAATCCCAACAAAGTCAGTGATTGTTGCGGATTTTCGTCTAACGGAATCATCGGTCCGTATTTTTTTGAGAACGAAGATGGGATTGACATAACTGTCAACAGCGAGACCTACATATCGAGGATAAGCAACTTCTTGTAGCTTCAACTAGATTATATGCCTGATATGGATACTAACGACATGTGGTTCCAACAGGACGGCGTGACGTGCCACACTGCGCACGCCACGATAGACATTTTGTGCCAGCGATTTCTGGGTATGGTCATTTCACGCGGCGGCGTCGTCAACTGGCCACAGAGATCATGCGATTTAACGCCATTAGACTACATTCTTTGGGGCTACCTTAAATCGCAGGTCTATGCGAATAATCTGCAAACAGTTAATGTCCTGCAAAGTCAACATAACGAACACTATCCAGCAAATTCAGCCTGATTTATGCGACAAAGTCTTCGAAAATTAGGCCTCCCGAGTACGTTCCAACAAGCAAAGCCGCGGCGGACATTTGAACGACCTCATATTCCACACTTAATGACATAAAATGTACTTTCAAAGTTAAATAAATTGAGTGCATATACGAGTATCACACACAACCTTTTTTATTTACATTTAAAAATTAAGCAACCTTATTGAAAGACCCTTTACAATGTTTAATTCTTTCCTGAGCGCGAAATAATTATGAAATGAATCCAGCAAACAGCAAGAAACAGAAAAACATAATAATTTTTCTTCGAAAAATGTTATTTCCTAATTCGAAAAATTCGGTACAGGGGTAAGGTTCAAACCAAACATACTAAAACAGTGAGCAATCGTTTTGATCTCAATTAAACCGCTCCTTAGACTACTTGGCTACGCGATTTAATTGAGATCTAAACATTAGAAATTTTTAGAAAAGTTATCAGATAATTATAAATTAATTATATGGGAAATAGGAAGCAGCAGAGGTAGCAATATTCAAATTATAAAAATGTAGGGCTTTTAACTGTAAAATGTTTTAGTTTTTTAAATAAAAACTGAGATTAATTAGTTTTGGGTATCCTTGTTGTAAAAAGGTAGATAATGAAAATATTAGAACAATATGGGATGTTTTGGGAGGAGCAGTTTTGGTCTGTGTGATTTTTGAGTGTTTAGAGTTCTATTAAAAGTGGGAATTAGCTTGTGTCCGAGTTTAACTGACGTTTGTAAATCTAATATGCAGAGATTCAACTGTATGAAGTTGGTTGTCGATCTTTGGTGTATATTTACTTAGAAAATTATTCATGTTGGGTTTATGGTGTGGATGTCTGTTTTCTTACTGTATTCGGATAGGGAAGAATTCTAGTGTACTGACTGGAGTTCTCTTTTAGTTTACTAATGCCTAAATGTTCGAAAATACGGGTATGTAGTGTGCGCTGTGTCGATCCCAAATACATCTTGGAATTACATCTCGAGCAGGTGAATTTATATATGATTGCGGATCAAAGCAGCGTTGGTATTTTTCTTTAACGTTGAAAAAATGTACATTGCGTGTGTTTTTAAAAATTGGTATAAAATGTGTAGCAGGAGAGGAATTTTTAAGAAAGGGTGACAGTTTTGACCCAGATAAATGAATTGAAGGAGGGGTACAAAAATCTTCTCTTATAAGTTTGAAGGATATCCGTTTTGTTGGAAATCGTTAGTGAGGAAAATGACCTCGTTGTGGAAACTAAGGGATGATGAGGCGAGCTTGTAAGCGAGAGAGAGTCTAGTTTGATTTTGTTGGCACAATGAATAAGAAAATGTAGCCCAACGCTCGTATGAGTAGGTTTTGGGTGAATGCAAGTGGAAAAACCATCGTTTGTGCGTGTTTATTAGTAGGGCTAGGAAAGGAATGGAGTTGTTGTCTTCATTTGCCTGACTGAATTTAATATTTGGTTGTAATTAATTTATGTACTCTAGTAATTCATCAATTGAAAAATAGTTTTCGTAAGACTATAAATTTTTCTTACAGTGTATTGGTTTGTGGCAAGGGGAGTAATAAGAGGGGTAATGAATTTGGCAGTATTATAATTAGAGAGATTATAGGTTGCTAGAATAGGTTGAAGAGGTATATTAGGTTTACAGATTTTAGGGAGACCGTAGTGTTGGCCGTAGGTGGAGGCTGTAGAGTGGAGTTGTTTGTAAGTCTCTTCGCTAAGATCATGCGACTTTTTCATTGAAAGAAGAAGCCTATTGACTTAGTCTTTAAGTCCGAGGGCGAGCTTCAGCGGGTCTTCATCAAGATGTTATTCTGAGAAGTATTTGGGATCAACACAGCGATACACTACATGGCAATATTTGCGCACATTTAGGCATCAGAAACAGAACTGGAGCCCCACTCACTACTCGCGAATTCTTCCCTATTTGAATACAGTACGAAAACAGACATCCACACGATTAACCCAACTTAAATACTTTTCAATTAAAGATACAGCAAACACCGCAAACCAACTTCGTACACTTAAATCTCTTTATATTAGATTTACAAACCACACCCTAACTAGGACGCAAACTTATTTCCACTTTTACTACAACAGTAAACACCCAGGAATAACACAGGTCAAAACCACTCCCCACCCAAACAACCCATATTGTTCTAATATTTCCATTATCTCCCCTTTATACGACGAATATACTCAAAACTGATTAATCTCAATAATAATAATTAACTAGGACTCATGCTCAAGAGGTCGGCTACTGAGTTGTCCTTTCTAGCAATGTAGACAACTCTTAAATGGTAGGCCTGAAAACTGGCTAAATAAAAAGAAGCTTGTGGTCAACTTCCAAAACAAATTCCTTACCACGAAAATAGAAATCAAACCCTAGTGATGGGGAAAACAACTGAGAGACATTCCCTCTCGATGGTGGATTACCTCCTCTCTCGGTCAAGGAGTTTCCTACTGGCCCAGGCGACAGGATGTGGTCATTCCTCTCTATACTGTAGGGCAACAGCTCCCGAACCATAAAGAGAAGTATCAGTCCTCAAGACGAAGGTCACATTGAGATCCGGCAACTATAAGACAGAGATTTTAATTTCAGTGTATAGGTTCCGGTCTACACTCCCATAGCAGTTCAGAAAGGCGGCCCGTGTAGTCGGAGGATTGTGGACAAAATATTTTGTAAAAGGAGACGAGACCAAGGAATGATCTTACCGGTTTCCTAATCCCGAGATTTTGTTAAGATCTTTCTCTATGCTGCAAGAAGGTTCGGCATGGAACATGGTAACATAATTAAATTGGCAATAGTCAATGACCATTCGGTAGGAAATATCAGTCTTCCTTACTATGAAGACGGGTAACAATGAGAGGAGGATGGATCGTTTCATAATCCCTTGCTAAAAGAGGGTTTCGACCTTCTTATCGAAGAAATGCTTAAGGTGAATAGGCACTTGATATCTCTTGGTATATACCCTGTCCGTAATAGTTAAAGTAATACCTTGCAAAAGGGTGTAGGTACATCCAAGTTCATTGGAGACAACATCCTGGTATCTATTCATATGTTCTTGAAGCTGGGAGTGTTGGTCCCATTTGAGTATTTCAGCCTCAGGGCTATCACTTGAAGGAGGGTTGAGCATACCATCTAGTGTTAAAGGCAGCTGCAGACAATCAGTGTCTTCTTCCTCAACGACATTGATTTTCGTTTTTTCAGAAGCGCTAAGCTTTTCTAGGTAGAACTTTTGTTAAGCGCTTTCACCAACTCCACATG
This sequence comes from Ceratothoa steindachneri, assembly GCA_963969495.1. Taxonomy (NCBI): domain Eukaryota; kingdom Metazoa; phylum Arthropoda; class Malacostraca; order Isopoda; family Cymothoidae; genus Ceratothoa; species Ceratothoa steindachneri. Next base: position 152,147,202 of record OZ018322.1, on the reverse strand, counting down.
GGCCCCGTGGTGATACTTTTTTAACAGATTAGCATGGTAAAGCCTGGGTAACCTAGGAACCCCAATAAGATAGTCTACTTTACATCGCCTTTCCAGTATCTTATAGGGTCCATTCGGTGGAAGGAGTATTTTACTAGTAACACTAGGTAGGAATACCAGCATTTTATAAACCGGATTGAATTAACGGTCTTGGGACTTGAAATCAAAGTAAGTCTTGTACCGAGAACTGCTAATTTCAGCATGTTGGGCAGCAAACTGGGAACACTCGGCCAGCTTCTCCTGAAGTTCGATGACGTACTAGAAGCTAGGCCTTTCGTCTTCCTGGATGGTGCGATCTTCCTACAGATCTCTCAGAACGGAGAGTAGACCTCTGACTGAACGACCATGCAGTATTTAAAAGACCGAAAATCCAGTCCGGACGCTCATAAGTTCTCTTTCAGGCATACAAAGTTGAATAAGATACCTATGCGCTCATGAGGATTGTTGGCACATAACTTAAGGAGGATAGCCTTCAGAGGTGCATGCAGCCTCTCGATCATACCATTCCCACTCGGGTGGAAAGGATTGGTGAAGATCGGTTTCATACCTAGCAGCTTATGATGTTCATTGATCAAGTTGGACGGTCAGAAAGTATTTCTCGCCAAATCCACACTCTGGAGAAACCTGCCAGCAATGCTTCATCGACAGATATGGAGTCAAGGCCCTTTACGGCACAGTCTCTGGGCAATCCGTAGCAAAATCAATTAGGGTGAGAATATGCCTATGTCCTTAGGAAGAAACTGGACAAAGTGGTCCGACCAAAGCTATGTCAATGCGAGCAAATGGTATAGTGATGATAAGCTTGGGCTGTAGTGGGACTGGTCGTACTCGACCTTTCGTCGGAAAGCGTTGACACTTGTCGCAGGAACAGCAGAAGGCTGTTCCTGCGACAAGTGCAAATAAAACTGTTCTATCAACTTTAGTTCAATCTTCCTATGTATAAAATTGCCAACCAAGGGGCACTCATGGGCAACAGAGAGGGTAATATGGCACTAATCACTGGGAGTAACCAAGGTTTACTTGTTTACCTTATCAGGACGATCAGATGGCAAACATTTCCGATAGATGAGGCCATCAATCATGACGATTGGGTAGCAAAATCCGTTCCTCACTTGGTCAATTTCTTCTGAGGCGGCTTTAGCTCTAGCGGCAGAGAGCGTTTGACAAGAATTCTGAAGGTGATTGAAGTCATCAGGCGTCACGGAAAGGGGCTGAAGAGAAGACAGAGCTAGTGGTTGAATGCGCTTAATTTTACCCCCTTTGGTCTGGACTGCACAACTTGATTCGATTCCACTTTCAGAGAAGTGCCGATACTTGAATCAAACAAAGCTCTAGGCAGAGTAAAGTTGGCTGTTGGTAACAGAGTAAAGTTGGCCGTTGGTAAGGGTTAAGCATTCCATGCTGGACGTGGAAGTCAAGTGTTTAGCGACATTGGGATCTCTAACTCACGGAATATTACCAACTAAGGTACTTTAAAATTTGATTGGAGCTCTGATAACTTCCGTCCAGCTTCGCAATAGGGGCACCAATAGTACTAAGATACAAGAGGAAATGCATCCACTCATCCCAAGTAGTCAGCAACAAAGACATTTCTTTTGCAGTTTGAGACCACAGCTTCTGGTATCATCTTTCGAAACAACAACAAATGAGCAACCTGTGTCTCTAATGATGGTGAATACCCAAGCCCCGTTGATGGTACTAAAGGCTTGAAAATGTGGGACAGTTCGGTCGGACAGGTAGAATCCCACCTTAAATGCTTGTGCAGCGGACGTGTTATCCTTGAAGGCAACGAGGACGAATGTGCTCAACCTCTCCACAGTTATGGCACGTCTGATGATAAAGGGTTCATTTGTCTGTTAGCAGAGTTAAATGTAACTGTTGTTACTTTTGGAGACGGCTTGCGTGGTCGAGCTGAATTCTTAGAGCTGAAACTGGAGGTTCAGGGAAGTGTAGGGTGAGCTGAGATCCAATCATCAGCTAGTTGAATAGTCTTAGCCAAAGCAGTGGGGCGCCCTTCCTTGTTGAAAGCATGTAAATCTGGATGGAGGGAAAACAAGAACTGATAGGAGATCATAAACTCTTTCAAGTCCTCAAAGGTGTTACCTATCTCAGAAGTTTCCAACCACGCTTGGAACAGTCGTCTTATATGAAAGGAAAGCTGCTGGAACGTTTCCATAGATGAAACACTAGCGCTTCGTAACTTGACACAAGAACCATCAGAAGTCTTTTTAACTCCTGTCAGTAAGGCTTTCTTCAAAAAGCTGTAGTTTTTTGTGATGTCAGCAGGCAGAGAAGTGTACATTCCAGCAGCCTCACCGGTAAATAAACTTTCCAGCCTCACTGCAATGATCCCAGGGTTCACCTTGACTAACTCCGGCCACTCTTTCGAAGCGGTTGAAGTAGAAAGTAATATCCTCTCCATCCTGCAATAGAGGCAGCTTAGGACGACTCACTAGATTATATTATTAAACTGCGCAAAAGTAGACTGTTAAGGTGCAGAGATACGCGGCACTAAATCTCCTTCTCTGCTTCAATCTTGGCAAGTTTGACCCTTCTTTCTTCTTTCTCCTTTTTAGCTTGAAGCTCCTCCTTCTTAGTTTGAGCTTAAAGTTTAGAAAGCTTAGAGCCTGTTTTGGTGTTCCTTCGCACGCTCCTCACGTTCGAACGCTTTCTGTTGCAAAATATAGTGGAGCGATCTCGTTCCATGTTAGGCCCAATTCCACAGCTTGTTCATTAAGTGTTTTAATAGAAGACATCCCAACTAAATATGACGAAATATACAAATAGACAATGAAAAATTATAATAATGTCCATAAATAACAACCCAATATAAATGTAAACTTAGCTCTGCAAGCAAAGAAAATAAACACTCAAAGCTAAATAAAGAACACAAGCAAAGTTAAATAAATAAATACCTAGAAAGTTAACTCTGCAAGAAATTAAATGAACAAAAGTAAAGTTAACTAAATGAAATACAATGTAAAGTGGCAAACGTTACTAGTACGCAAAAAAATACGGGCAAAAGCGCAGCCGGCTAAACAGAAGCAATCAACAAACCTCAAAAGCAATAAATGACACACCCTCTAAAGTGTCAAACATAATTAGTAGACAATAAACATAGGCCGTAGAACAGCCGAGGAAACAAAGGCAATCATCAAGCCTCAAATGCAGAAAAGTCTCAAAAATCATAATCAAACTACTAATTCACTTCCGCGCTTGAGGCGACTTACACGCCGAAGCAAATACCGGCAGCAATCCTGGCAGGGTTTCCACGTGTAAAGGCAAAACAAGGAACTAAGTTCTCTCGGCCCCAAAAACAAGCAATAAAGAGGTCCACAGGAAGGTGCTAAGATATTTGTGAGGATATAATAATACAATAAATGATTCAAATGTATTAAATAAATACAGTGCACAAAAGAGTAACATTAAATACAAAGCGTTAAATAAATACAGCGCGCAAATGCGTCAAATTAAATTCAAACGTATCAAATGAATATAGTGCACAAAATGATTCATTAAATAGGTCACATGATTAAACCACCAACGACAACAAGTCCTTAAAAATAAGCACTGATAACCTAGACAATCGATATAGGAACGGAACATACGCTCCTCTATAAATAGATGTAGGTTTCGATAACGAGACCCTAAGAATGGGACGTAATATGAAAAGAAATATTTCAAATACCTGTCACGGAAGAAGTGAGGCAATACATGGATGGTGGTTGTCCTGGAAACGGGGAGAGTTGTAATGAGCCCAAACGTTTTCCCACTTCCTGGCGAGAGCGAGAGAGACGAGTAAATCGGAAGCTTGCAATCGGCCTAGCGGCAGAGGTAATAGCGGCAGCTGCTGGCAGAGATTTGTAGGTATAATCGGTTCTAGCTCTATGAACTCCTGATCGGCTCTACTTCTTAAAGTCAGAGGCTTCCTATTTATACCCGTCACCATGAACGCCTACGTGACGAAATTTAGCCGCCTATCAGTTCGTAGACCCACACTCCAGTCGCTACGGCGTAAACTGGGTAATAAATTATCGAACCGCGCTTCCCAGGAGTCACAACGAAACTTACAAATGGGTTGTAAAGCACCTGGTTGGTTATCCTTACATATATATATATATATATATATATATATATATATATATATATATATATATATATATATATGTATAAATATATAATGAAAAAACTCACAAAGTGGCACGTAAGGAAACCAATAATATGAAAATTAACCCACAGGAAAATGAAATGAATCCAACCACTTTCGAACTATATTTGCAAGGTTATTTTCAAACAGAGTTCGAAAGTGCTTTGATTCATCTTTTCATTTTCCTGTGGGTTAATTTTCATATATATATATATATATATATATATATATATATATATATATATATATATATATATATATATATATATATATATATATCAGCTCATTCTAAATGTATTTAAGAAAATACAAATTAATCAGCTTGATTTTAGACAGTAACTAGGCTTAGGTGTTGCAGGTAAAGCAGATGGTGTCTTTCTCGACTGAACCACACACATAGTAATCCCTGGTATTAGAATCGAGGGAATTAAGAGGCTAGAAATTGGGGGGGGGTAAAATCTTCGAAATCTCCGACCACCCCTTCAGATTCGTTCCAGGGTTATGGACTTCCAGGAGCAACCGTCTCTAGCTGTGATTTGTTCACAGTCTTAAACATCTCCCATTGCTGTCTGAATTAACATTAATATCTTGCTCAAGTATGAGGGGCTAAATGACATCACCCCCTAAATAGATACACATCTAAAATCCATAACAGTTTGGGAGAACTTAGTTTTCATGATACGTTGAACGTCACATCGATTTTTTCAACCACCAGTTATTCAGAGTGTTGTCCAAATAGTACTGAAAGAAGTTGTTTTCTGTGTTTGAACCAGGTTTTTTTGGCTTACCAGGATCCTTCAACTTGCCCAGGATCTTTTGGCTTCTGTCAAACGATTCTTTTTCTTTGTCTAAGCAGTCAAAATTCGTCGTTTTCGCCTCTTCACTGAGTGGTAGCAAAGGTCCTCATTTTGAGCCATGTTCGTGGAGGCGACTCCAACACTCATCGCTGTTTTCAAATCTAGAATTCCCTCACTCGTGTCATCCATCTCTGTGTAAGGCAGTGATTGGCTGAATTCCGACGTGCGGGCGCAGTCAGCACGTCTGCTATTTCCTTCGCTGCTGGCAATGGATCTGTAGTTTCCATTGCAGCTGTTTATGTCACGTCTTGCATTCTTTACAGTGTTCACAGAGCATTGAGAAGCAGTATTGAGAAGTAAATTTTGAGGTTTATCTCTATTCCAAATTATATTATAACATTGCGTTCTATTTGAGTAGTATGTGGTGGACGATAATGCGCAAGCTAAGCCACCCTCCTCCTCACCCTAAGTACGCTTGAAATAGACAAAGAAGATCCAAAGGATCCTGCCTTATTTACGTCCAGATTACCTTTTAATATTCATCATCCAGTTTGATCCCCATCTAATTCCCTTCTGCTTCTCTTTTCCCTTTACATATGTCACTATTCTTTTTATAGCAAATTTTCTAAACCTAATTAAACGTAAGGTATTTCCATTACAAAATAACATTTTACTCACTTGATAGAGAAAATTTTTTATCATCCCATTGAATTCAGAACAATGGCATTAATGGAAAGTAAGTAGATGAATTTAGGAAATGAATATCAAGTTGTAAAGTTCATATCTGGCGTTTATTAATTTGAGAGAGTGAAATGGGAGCGTTTTGTCGATTTAATTAATTTATCAGCCTTTTATAGCGATTAGCGCGTTTCTATGCGACGAATGACAAGCATTAAATGGAAGTTCCTCTTCACAATCTGATTTCGTAATTAAATGTGCAACAAGTCTGGATTATTAACACAATCCAAAATTTGATTAAAACGTATTTCAGGTTATTAAATCTTTGAAAATTATCTGTTGATATTTTTTTCGACTTAAGTGGGACTTTATTACTCATAGTCATTCACAGTAGTGGATAGTATTTCATTTTAGCTCTTGTGTAATTTAAACGTTTTTAATCTTAATCTGTGTTAGATTTCTTTTTGAATCTTAACATTTAATCTAAATATATAACTTTGATGCTATAAAACGTATAGGGTAACTATTACCCCCCCGCCCCCTACGAAAAATAGTTCTTGTAAGATTATCCCTTCTCTGAACCACATTTTCTACCCAGCAAAAGGCTATCTTCAATTACAGCATGGCCCAGCTTGTCGCAGATACCATATGGAGGATTGTTTGCCTTTCAATCCCAATGGCCGCAGAGATCTGCGTCAAAATGTTTTATACACATTATCATTTCTAGTTCATTATTTTCGGTACAGATATCTTTTTACAAACATTCTGCAGGAAATATTTTTGGTTTTGGCTTTAAATTTAGTATAAAAATCATCAAAGGTCTACTTTGAAATACACTGAGTGCGGCATTATCAAGTACCTTTTGATATGTTATGCATATATTCACGATACTATTCCATTATTTAAGAAAAAGTACGTAATTAATGGAAAATAATAATATTCCATTTCTTGGGATTAGTGAAAAATAATATACTCCAAGAATATTTTTCGTGAAGATTTGATAGACATTTTTTGTTCCGATCATTTGAATTAGTGAGCTTGGTGCACAGGTTGTTTCGCGAGGCAATCATAGGGGTGCACTGTCGGTGTATATTTGCTATGGTTGGGTTGTCAGGCAAAATCTTCTTTGTGTCTTCGTAATCATGGTTGAGCGAAGATATAGATGAGTTATATACTGACAGGGAGTAGTGGAGAGAAAATAGAATTCGGCAGACGAATAATCGACCTAATCGCCTAGGTGAGACCTAACAAAAGAGTTAAATTTCATACTTTTGATAGGCATTTCTCTTTTCACAAAGGTATACACAGAGACTTATACGGTTGGCTTTACAAATACACTCTATCATGTATTATATCTATTTACAATGTCAGATAGGAATTCTTCTTGGTTGCTCACGTCAAGTGTTTGCAGCTCGAGTGAATGGAGAGTTGAGGATGACCTTGTGAGGCGGATATTTGTCATGTGGCGAGCGATTCTGTTGACCAAAGGGAAAGGCGATGGCTATACAATATGTGTTGCAGCTATTCTCAGTGCCAGTCAATATTTTCTATGGAATGAGGTTTCCAGTTGTCACCGTAATTAGGTTGCCAGCTTTGACTAGTTGCGCCACTAGCCTCAATATTCATAGTAAAATTAGATATTGCAGTCATTATTTCTATTATTACATATCAATCTTTCTGTTCACTCTATCCGCTTTCTTTAATTATATTTCCCTCCCCTAATCATTCTTCAAATGGAAAAGTGTTATCAGACTTAAACCTTTTTCTTTTTTTCTTAGTGTTAATTGTTAGCTTCTAATAAATTTAGTACCCCAAATGAATAAATGTATGAATACAAAAACGGAAATTCAGTTGAGTAAAGAAATTTCTGTCCATTATATCAGCCACTAGAACGTTAGCCATTACACTTTAAACCTATATTTTCCCGCCTATGTTCTCCCGCCTATGTTCTCCTACATTAGTAAAATTACTTGTCTCTCAAGAGAAGATAAATAAAACCTTTTTAATGCATCCATTCAGAGCTTCCGGGTCCCTTGTAGATACCTCATCCTCGCTAATCATTGTCAAATATTACAGACTCAAATCAAGCATCAAAGTGTTTTTAAAAGCAAGCGATTGTAAATCTCTACCCTTGTATTTATATCATAAACTATTGCATATTTCTATTTTATGTCAAAATATTTTTCCTTACTTTGATTTATCTCAGGTAATTACATTAATTGACCCTTCTCTTTGGATGTCCAAGTTTTTTGTTTTTTGACAATGGTTTATGCCCCGATCTTAATACATTTTACGGTGCTTCTTTACTTAGCAAGGACAATTAGTTTAAGTTAGAACCAAATTACAGGTTGATACAGTCAATGTCAGCTGTTAGAAAGAAAGGCCTTTCATACCTTGTGACCATTGGGTAACAAAGCATAACCAATTTTGCTTACTTTCGACAACCTAAAAGCAGCGTTTACACTAATACATACGGAGAATATTTTGGAAATCTTTTAACTTAACCTACACTCTTTTGCTTGTTTCGTTTTTCATCTTACTGAACTCACCTTTAGTTTTCATAAGAAATTTTTCCAATATTTCACTAAAATTAAATGTAACATTTTAACGCTTGAAAGAACATTATAATTTCTTTAATTAGGAAATAATATATTTTAAAACTATTATTAAGAAAAGTCATATTCGTAGTCATGTGCAGTTGTCTGATAACAATGTTTCTTTACATCTCTGGCAAAGCTTTTAAATACTATTTGAATTCTATTTCTGTTACACTCTTCCTGTAATAAAAACAGTGAATTTGGGAGTATCTTTAGGATTTTCTTGTAATTAATTTATAATTTTGGTTTTGTGGTAAAGCGTATTAAAACCACACCATTTTTCCCATTCTAAACTCACTTTTTATATCTAAGCATAACAATGGGAAACACCAAATTTGTTTATTTTGCCTGCATAATTAAATTGTAGCTGTGATTTGGCGGATATTTTCTAATGTTGCTATTTTTTATGTCTATTTTACATATCTTGATTTAACTTCTTTCGTGTTACAGTGGTTGACATGGCTTCATCAAAATGAAAGGGTATAATTCATTCAGATATCTTTGTTTTATTTGCGAAGAGTACATGTTCATTGAACAAATAAGGATTATTACTCATTTTATGAAATGATATTATTTTGCGTAATTTAGAGTACAACTAGCGTACCAAGATAAGGCATGGGATCCTTATGTTATGTAATTCGTGTAGATAGCACCAATGGCAGTGGACCAACAGAAAGAGGAAGTAACTGATATTTGGTATACTAATAAAATGGAGAGAACAGAAAAACGGTATTAAATATCGTATGACTGGTTTGGTGAATATAAATGGCACCAATAACAGAACCAGAGTAATTGTCGTATCTTGACATAGGCTCAGCTAGACTGCCATTTGAACATTTTGATGAGACTTGTCCCATCATTCAGCCATCTTCCTCAAAAAGAAAATGAATCAGCAACTAATGAAGAAAGCATTCCGGGTTTTGCAAAAGTCATTTAAACGATGCTTTTGCACTTTTGACAGGTTTACTTGTGGGAAAAAAAAGTTTTGTGAGACAAGCCTAAAGTTCTTCTTTTCCAGCACTTGTCATTAAAACGTGTTTTTCATTGTGTACAGGGGTGTCAAAATGAAAGTAAAAAGAATCTATGCTCTTCTGCGAGTGGGCCACAAAAAGTCTCACATCATCAAGCGACACAACGTCAGCGGGATGACCGTCCACAAAGTCGCAGGGAGGCTCAAGAACGTGAAAGACCTCAAAGATAGAGCTTCGTTCAGGCTGACCTCAAGTTGTCAATCGTTTGCTGTGAGAAAAGTTTTGAAAAGTGCTCCGATGCTCAAAATGCTCATAAATAAGAAGATCATTTCAATGCCCACGGTATCCAGGGCCGTCAAAGAGTAGAGCGGCAAGAGTTTAATGTAAGGAAAAAGGACTCTGCTCGCCGACCTTTGCGAGAACAATGATGGGCGAGCTTTCGTCGCATTCTCATATTATTTTGATGAAAAAAACTTCATACACGATTCGCTCATCAGAAAACAGTACCAAAGGGGAATAATTTTTAGCCAGGAGGTCTTCGAGTTCCGCTACGTGCCGATGGCCCTTAACCTTCCCTCGTAATGATGCTCGACGTCGTGGCTTTGAATGGCGAGAGGATGCCTTTGGTGTGGTTTGCGACCGGTTACAGACTTACCCCGGCTGATCACAGGGACATCTTGGTAAAGAAAGTCCTGCCCTAGTTAACAAAGATCATCAAGAAGGCAGACAACGTCCTTCAGCAAGACGGTGCCCCAGCCAACATAGCCAAGATCATAAAAAAATGATGGTGGTCTTTTAGGGGTGCGAAAATGTATCAGAGAAAATTCCTTCCAACTTCATAATATAAATGGCCGATTAAATTTACCAACCCAGGACGGACTAAAGGCAGTCGTATGGCTAGAGTATTGGCATTTAAATCAAGAAGTACCGCGGTCAAAACTCAACAGTCCCCAAACTTTTATGAAGATCGCCCAAGAAAGAAAAGGGAAAGAAAACGCTTGAAGGACCAACTCAACAAGAATCAAGAAGTAAGAAGAAATCAAGAATCTAATATAAATCGAAAAAAAACGAAGATTAAGGACCAACCCACCAACCAGAATACGGAAGTCAAGAAAAGCTGAAGAAAAATGTTTGAAGGGCCAACTTAAAGAAATAAGGAATTTCAGTCAAGAAGAAGAAAATTGATTCGAGGAAGAGAACCCACATCGAGAAAATGCATAATGAAAATCAAGATAAAGAATAATATTGATAAATAAATAAATGGGATAATAAGGATATGCCCCCCATTACTGGTGACTCTCAACGGCCTTACAATCTTTTGATCTTCGTTACAACCTCACCTGCAATTCTACTAGAGATTTAAGTAAAAGTTCTGCTGGGAACTTTGGAGACCCGGGGAAGGTGAAGCCATTATATTAGAAACAAGACTTCGTTCGCTATCCTCAATCACTGTAAATTAGCTCCACTCTTCCCGCAGACTCGGAGGATGTAGGAGGGAGACCTACTACTTCTCGATTAAGAAATCCAAGATTAGTCTCTCCCCAATCCTCAAATTCGCTCCGCTTTCTAGAAAGGGACCTGTGTAGGGGTGCGAAAATGTATGAGAGAAATTCTTTCCAACTCGATAATATAAATGGCCGCTAAACTTACCAACCAAAGATGGACAAAAGCCGGTCGTGAGGCTAGAGTATTGGCGTTTAAATCCAACAGTACCGCGTTCGAAACTCAACAGTCTAAAAACTTTTAGGAAAATCTGTCAAGAAAGAAAACGAATGAAAACGTTCAAAGGACTAACTCAACAATAATCAAGAAATGAAAACGAAGATTAAGGACCAACCCAGCCAAGAAGTATACGGAAGTCAGGAATAGAAATCAGCACCAGAAGATAAATGGGAGAAAAATGAGGATGCATCAAGAAATAAAAACGAAGATAAAGGCCTAAAAATAAGGAAATCAAGGAAAATGGAAAGAAAACATTTGAAGGGCCAACTTAAATAAAAAAAAATTCAGTCAACAAGAAGAAAATGGATTCTAGGAAGACAACTTGCATTGAGGAAACCAAATGAAAAAGCAGGAGGAACAAGAATAATTTTGATAAATAAATAAGTGAGGATAAGAAGGATATACCCCCCCCATAGTATTATATCAAGTTTTGGTATAAGGAACCTAGGCCACCGCAGTCGTCCGCCTTTGATCCGCTCGGCTACAGCGTGTGAGCGCATTTTGTGTCAACAGCGTGCAACGCCGACGAGCTTAAGTCCTCGGGCAACTGAGTGTCGGCAAGCATGACGTGTGAGTGGCCTTAAGGTCTTGCCTGTAACCCATGCTCTCCGCTGAGATCGGCCACATTGATTGTTTTTACAATATAAATACATACTTATATGTTAAAACAATAAAGACATGTACTCGTATGACTGCATCAAAACTATCCTTGTGTCTTTTTATTGAGAGCATTATAACGATTGTAACAAGATTTTTGCAATACCCGGTATGGAGGTTGAGCAAGTGAAACGCCACGTAAAATGATAGACTAATAAGCCTTTGATTCTTCTTCAATTAGCTTGAAGCACAAGTTAATTCCATCAAAGGAAACCTCCTTGTAGATCTAGGTGTAAGAAGCCTTTGGGCTTCTCTTCAAAGATAAGATCCTTACTGGGATCGCAGTACCCCACTTGCAGGCTAAACTTATAAGCCGTTTAGGGTTGGACGCTTAATTATCTATAAGCATATATTTCTTATTTAAGAAGATTCAGCGCTTTACAAGACTCTTTTCTTCTAATGAAGTTATTTATTCAGTTAGTCCCTTACCCTGGGAAGGTAGCGATTTCTCGTTAGGCCCAGTCCAATATTGGGGCAGGATCAAGGGAGACAAATCTCCCTTAGTCTTAACTCCTTTCCAGTCTGTTGTCATCAAATTGCCAAGTCGTGGCTTCCCTGTTACCTTCCGTCGCTTTGCCACTTCAGAGTCAAGTGATTTGGGGAATGACTATGTCTGCCTTATTTTCTCTAGCGGCCGGATGGGCGGACATGACACGCGTTATTGGCCTTAGTAGGAATTGAGCCTAGTTGGTTGGTAATATAAACGAGCTGGAGCCTGTGGAGGTTGAGAGTTTAAGAGTTTCTGATGTGAGGGGAATTACCTTGATCGTAATCAGGGACGAGCCAGGAGCTTATGGTTGTTTTATCACCTGAGATGCTTACGAGGTGCCTGGTCGTGCATAATGGGACAAGTCTATTTCATTTCCCAATCTATACGAAACACGTTCGAAATCTGACCCGTTAGTGCCACTTTATTAAGATATACGAAGTACAATATTTATGAAGACAAATTGAGATTTACCACAATTTTATAATTTGATATGAATGCAACGGATATAATGTGCAAAGCTTTGGAAAAAAAGCAATTTTAGAGCTAACTCTTCCATCCATTTCGTGATGATTTACTCACATGATTGAAAGGCTACGTCTTTTTTAAATTTACATTATATTAAAAATATTATTGCCGATTTATTCAAATTGAGCCTTTCCAAAGTAATAAGAAAAACTGCATTCGTACGCTGAATTCGAAATCACGCTCTGTTATTATTCTGGTTGGACGTGAGTTTCAGTCCCTGGAACTTCTCTATTCAATCAAAAGTTTAAAATGATAAAAATATAGGTTAAATTAATGATGTGTAATTATCATCTACTTCATAATATTTGGGGGTAAAATAAATGTTTCATTTTTTTTTAACTCCAGAAATGTTTCTTTCCCAAGAAACGCATGCAACCATTGTTGCTCTGCAAAAGGTGGTTTACAATGCAAGGAGATAGTTACTAAGGGTATTTCATCAAGGAGCAGCATCTTTGGGACTATAAATAGCTTTAAAAAGACTGGTTAACCTCCTTTAAATATGTCTTTTAGACAAGCCACTAGTTTCAAATTAACGCCAAATTCGCCTCATAGTAAGGTCCTAGCTCAAAGATCGGGTTGTCTCTAGTACCAAGCTTTCTCACGATTAGAAAGAAAGAAATTTCTCAAATGGAGAAGTACTGCGAAGAGACAAACCTCTCCTTAGGAATAGGCTCCACTTATTAGACTGCGGCAAAGAGAAATTCTCTGATGAAGCTTTCTTCAGCTTTTTTTAAACTTAAGGAAAATCCCTCGATAGGAGTAGAAAAGTGGATCGCTTTCATGAGACCTGTTTCATGACCACAATTAAGCTTCTGCTCAGTCTCCATTTCTGCGGCATTTTCTTATATAAACGAAGTAGAGCAATAATAATTTTGCCCAGGGACACTGCCAAAAAACAAAAATGTTACCTAAAGCTGCATCATCACCACTTTTCCAAACAGTTCGACACAATGGGAGACTTGGTCACAAAACAAAAGCAATAACATTTTCTTGGCTGAAAATATCGTTTAACTTTTCGGACTTTACCACGGGAATTCACCAGATTTTAACCCGATAAATAATTTGGGAGAGATAATCAAATGTTGGTGGATAAATAGAAGCCATCTAATTGTGGCCACTTTCGGGTGCTTTTGAAGAATAAAATGGAACAATAATGGCCAAAATATCATCATAAATTTCGTCTCGAGAATGCCAAAATGAATTGAAGTAATTCTGAAGAACAAGGTAAATTATTGTAAATATGTACTGTGCGCCTAACTTAACTATATTTACTAAAAAAAATATAATGGGCGTCTGTTTTTTTATATTTCGTTCTCAAATTTTGATACAAACATCATAAAAAGTGCAATGTTTGACTAGGTGTAAAACTTTCTTATAGGAAAAAATATATTAGTCTCAAAACTTTTGACTATGACTTTAGAGTTTCATCTCTCGAACAGTTTTAGTGTTGAAACTCTGATAATCACTTAATTTTTTACTCTCTGAGTGATTAGCTGCATTAACCAGAAAGTCCCTCAGAAAACAAGAACTATTAGTTTCTTTACATGAAACTAAGCTAATCTCTGACGGTACCAGAGCAAGTGTCGACCTCTTAATGAGTGACTGTGCCGTTTGGAATGCTGTGTTTTCTTTTGTTTTCATCTTATGCAGTTGAATGGTGCGATTTTGGATCTTTTATTTGCCCCTAAACCCGGAAATATTACGCGCGTTTCTGATTAATCTCCCCATCCCCATCTCTGTATGAGTTTTTTTTCATCTTTGTTTTCTTTGTTTTCCCTTTGGAGGAATATTCTTAAGAGTGGGTTGTGATTGCCAGTAATTCTCAACCTGCTCGGATCTTCTCTGAGCGCGGAGAATTTCGCTTTCTACTCCGAGAACACCTTAGTCCTAGTCTTGAATTCCATGATTATCTCACACGGTCTCCATTGGGACATTCGGCCTTTCCTTCTGGAATAAAGCATTTTGGGGAATAGGGATTAGAGGCATTCTGGTGCCCGAGCACCGTTTGATCAAAATTTAAGTCTTTGTTCAATGGCGCACCCGTTCCAAGGACTGTGACCAATGTATGGCAAAGATTCTTAGACATGTCACAGAAGGGGTTAAAACATTTTCTTTCAACGGATCCAAATTGTTTTGTCTCTCTTAGGAAGGATCGTACCCTTTAAACTTTCCTTTTCCTCTAGATGGAGCCATAAAATAGCACTTGATGTTCAGGCTTCCATACAAGAGGAGTTGCTTGGGCCCCTACAGAGAAGATAGTAAAGGGGAAATCCTTTTATTTATTCTTGAATTTAACGTCTGTTTTATGATTTTACCCAATTTTCTTCAATTTCCGATAAAATCAGCTCAGCACTATTGTGCGCTAAACAGTGTTTCCACCATGTGCCTACCAGGAACCTGTGACTTGGGTGTAAATATTTGGAAAAAAATTAACATCGTGGAATGGGCAACTGTTAGAAAGAATACAGGTGTGTTAAAAACCATTATCCTCCCCGAGATCCAGTGGAGAAGTGTCAAACTCACTTCTCTTTCTCTCGATTTTGGCCTATGAAGAAAGCCGCCTGCCAAGAAAAAAGAAATAAGAAGGGGCTTGTAAAGAAATGCAGAAAAGTGGTAAAAGTCAAATGCCTAATAGAAATATAGACCAGCTAGTTCAATTTAATCTGAGGTAGGGGGGGGCGTGCCGCTTTTCCAGTAGCCAGGTGTAACAGTCTAAAGTGATCTCTTGTAGGTGAAATCGTACGAGCACTTAAGCCCATCGCCATGCTAATGCTGGGGAAGGTAAGCAAGCCTTTAATTAGAAGTAAGTGTGTTTTAACTGATCTTAATCCCCAAAGAGTTAAGGTAGAGATAAGTTCCATTCTTAATATACTTAGCTTGAATTCTTCCAGCTTGAAAGTGAGAGAGTAGCTAATTGAAAATCATGTAAGCGCTGTTGATACAAGGTTTATCTTTAGACAGCATAAAAGTAAGGAAAACAAGGTGCACTATATTCCGCCCACAAATACTCTTATCTTTCCTAGCCAAGACTTCTGGATATATCTGGAGTCACCTCCACGATTACGAAAGCAAATTCGTCGCACATGACAGCCGCAAACCGACGTTGGATATGCGATTACAGAGCTCAAAACTTTCAGCCGATTAATGGGCTCTAAACACTCAAGGGCCCTAAACCATGGTTTCTTGCAACTCTTGCGTGACAAAAGATAGTTTTCTCCATAGGTTTCCTCCAATTAATTCTGCCCAAATCCCCAAGGTCCTTAAATATTAGGGTTTTGAAACTCTTGCCTGGCTAAAGAGATTTCTTCTCTAAATTACCTACAATTAATGAGGCCCTAAGCCACGGACTATTACGACTCTTGCGTGTCAATAAGTATTTTTCCCAGAAGTTTCAAAGATTTTCTTCTGACACTATAAAAAATTACTAGGGTTGTGCTTAAAACTAGATAGGAGAAGAAATTAGGACTAAACAATGGATATGTTTAAAGATTTAAAATGAAAACCAGAGAGAGAGAGAGCACCATGTCCTCTTGGCCCATTTTGTAGCGGTGAAACCTACTACCACAGCCTAAGCCCTTCTTGCCATCGTTGGCTCAATGAAGTCACTTAATCCTCCATAAGTCATCTTTGTCATGATTACCCGAGCGACATTCCAAAATATGTTGTGTCTATCTGTGGACTTACGCAGTGAAATAATATGTGGGAAATAGTAGAACCACAATCATGCGCACTACCTTCATAAGTACTCACCTACCTCAAGTGGACAATTTAAAGTAGGAATAGATATAAAATGGATGCATTTTTTTGATAGCGTTTTTTAAAGATTATAGTTTAGTAAGTTTGCCTTTACTGTCTCCAAATAAATATTTTATGAAATTGTTCACCAAATCATAATAAAACAAATCCCAATATTGTGCAGTTATAACCAGAGCATCCTGATAATAGTGTTCCTTGAGAGAGATCCACGCCTAAATATATGAAATAAATATTTCATGGACACACCTAGATTTTAATGATGCCATATTATTTTTGTATATCTTACATAATACCAAAAGCTAGAGAATTTTACTTATATTAAAAACTTGAACTAAGGACTTTGTACTTGCACTCAACCAAATTTCCCAACTAGCCATGTTAAGGAATCATTTCAAAGTTGTGATATTTAACTGCTGCCTGATGTGATTTTGTACCAAACTTTTATTAATTTCCTATTTTAAAGAGTTACACAATTATCTCTATTTCCTATGCCACTCAAGGGGAGTTTATTGCCCAAGAGAATCCAGACTTGAATCGTATACAAATGTACATTAAACCTCTCAAATGTAAAACTATCATGTAGAATATATATTTCTTTAATCATCATTCAGATTTTATGAAAGAAGCGCCAAGATCTAATTAACCAGCTGGAAAACAATAATGGATAATCAGAGTTTGCGAGAAGAGGTTTCTTGGAAAAAAATAAAGTGAAAAGAGCCAAGAGGTTTGCAGATGTCGAACATGATAAACAAATATGTTAATTATTTTCAGGATATGGTGGAAAATGTGAACATCATTAAGCCCTAGACATTATTTACATAGATTTGGTTTCTTTTGAAAAACCTCTCGAAAAGATTAGAGCTAGAGGGATAAGAGTTATTATATTACGTTGGATCGAGAACTGGCTTACAAACCGTACGGGTAGATTGATGATAACAATAAAATAAATTTCATTGATACACCTAGATTTGGAGGGTGCCATATGACTTCTGTCTATTTTACATAACTTGATGTTACCAAAATGTAGAGAAGTTTGTTTCTTACATAAAATATTACTAAGGACTTTGGAATTGCAGTCGAGTTATAATCCAAACTAGCCATGTTAAGGAATCATTCTAAAGTTTTGATATTTAACTGCCTGTTTGATTTGATTTCATAAAATAAAAATAACTCAAACGTCCCAGATCAAGAGGAAATACAGCAAAATCTAAACGAGATATCTCATAAATATGATACATTCCAAGTGAATTATAACTTAAATGAGTCAAACTAATGAAGATTGGCTTTGGAAATGGAAACTTTGATTATATTTACGTTAGGCAGTCATGGAATAGAAAATGGGTCAGAAGATCGCGATCTCGGTGTATTAAGTTCGATTTATTTAAAATTTACGAAAATATTTGTTTAATTGCAGGAAACACTTGGTTACTTGCAGAAACGTTTGATTATATCATAAAGGGATATATTAGGTTAATTTCTCAAATCAGTCGTGCTTTCTCATCTAGAATAACAACTCAGTTCGGGCTTTTGCTGCAAAAGAGTACTGCTACATTAGGGAAATTACAAGGAAGGACGAGAAAAATCATCCGTGAGTTGCAAAATACACTTAATAAGGACAAAATTAAAAACTTGATATTGCTCTTGCTTAAAGCTAAACGATTTTGTATAAAAGTGATATATCTTCCAGATTCTGAAAGGATAGGATAATATAAGCTTTGATTTAATATATGAAGTCGCAAAAACAGCAAAATAAAATGGACATAAATTCTAAGTAAACCAGGCAAGGGCTTCGCCAATCCCCCCTACGGGGGGAGCTTGCGCTTCACTACTAAGATTAAAATTTAAAATCGAAAAAAAGCGGCCCTTGTCGAATTTTTATAAATTTTTTGAACGTTGCCAATTATAATAATTTTAAAAAGGAACTCTAAATTAAATTTTCATCCTTACAAAATATCACGTTGCTAAAATATAGTTATAGAAGGAGATATTTAAAAATAAATTTTATTAACTTCACCATTTGCAATTCTTTGGGATTTAAAAATTTCGCTAAACTTCGATACTCGTATTTATTTCTGATCTTCGCCATTTTTTTTTGATATTATAAAAGAATTATTAGAAATAACTTTCATAAAAAACATGTCATAACCTAACTAAGATGAAACTATTATTCAAATACTCAAAACAATCCCCTTCTTGAATTATAGAGTTAATGATGATTAAATATCGAAAATTGTGGCAAAACTTTTCACTTAGTTAATAGTTCCCATTAGAACACTATTAAGCTAATGTATTTCTAATTATTTCAATTAATATTTTTAAAAGTAATTTGAACAAGCACCAATTTGTTTATTAAAACACCAATATTAAACATTGGTAATACTAAGCATAATATTAACGTGCCACTTGATTACTACATCAAGGATCGTCCAAATAGCTCCCTACCTTTTCTTCTTCGCCTTTCCTATGACTAGGTATAAAACACATCTAAGTGTCTTTAATAATCAAAATTATATAAATTAGAGCCTGGGGGATACGCAACGCTCCAGATATGAGCTACCGTAAGAAGAAAAGATAAAATGATAATACAAAATGATCATTACGTAGTTTGAGTGAGTATACGTGATGAAGAATACACCTCATCACAAATATTGGAGCTTAAAACAAACTGTATTTTATACAATTTTTAATTGAAAAACTTGCAAATGATTCTTTCAGTAACCTTACTCTTCTATTAAAGTGTAGAAAAGCTAAAAAGGATGATATTTAGCCCACACCCGCTAAGAAGTGTCAGTAAATTATCTATTTCACTAATATTAGGTGAAAACGGCTCGTTACAGGTTAAACATTATCATCATCATCATTAACTCTATAATTTAAGAAGGGAATTTTTTTTCAGTATTTGAATAATAATTTCTCCTTAGATTGGTTATGACTTATGTTTTTTTATCAAAGTTATTTCTAATAATTCTTTTATAATATCAAAAAACAAAATGGTGAAGTTCAGAATTTTATATAAGTATCCAAATTTTATGAATTTTTTTTAAAACCCGAAGAATTACGAATAGTGAAGTTCAGAAAATTTATTTTTATATATCTTCTTCTATAGCTATATTTTAGAAACGTGATATTTTGAAAGGGGAGAAATTTAGTTTAGAGTTCCTTTTTAAAATTAACAGGCAATGGCTTCGCCACTAAAATTAAAATCTAAAATCTAAATAAAAGCCACCATGGTTAAATTTTTTCTAAATTTTCTGAACTTCACCAATTATAATAATTTTAAAAATTTACTCTAAACTATTTCCCCCCCTTTCAAAAAATCACGTTGCTAAAATATAGCTATAGATAAAATAAAAAAGCAGCCTTACTTAAATTTTAATAAATTTTCTGAACATCACTTGTAATTCCTTTTCTTTTAAAACATTATTTAGCATTGGATGATCATATTTATTTTTTGTGAACTAAACTATTTTGTTTTTCCAAATTCTAAAGAAATTTTAGAAAATACCTTGATAAAAATTTAAGATATACTTAAGTCATAACCAAACTAAGATGAAATTATTATTCAAATAGTCCATAAAATCCCGTTCTTAAATTGTAGAGTTAGTGATGATGAGGATGATGATTATTATAATTGGCGAAGTTCAGAAAATTTATAAAAATTTAACCATGGCTGATTTTTTTTAGATTTTAAATTTTAATCTTACTAGTGAAGCGAAAGCTCCATTCCGTAGGTGGTAGTGGAGAAGCCATTGCCTGGTATTAATATAAAATAAAATTGAAAATTCTGTGTTTTCTGTCCGTTATAACCGCGAAAACTTAGTTGCTGGGACATATAGAAATGCATACATCTTTTTCAATGGTAAAGAAAAAGCACAGAACATTTAATATATATGTACAACCAAAATGAGACAAAGTACAAGAATGGATAGAATGAAGCAGAAAAATTGCATTAAAAATAAGACTTATTGAGCTGTTGTTCTAGAAGCAGCTAAATAATGTTATCAAGTTTGCTAGCAAAACTAATCTTTTCCAAAATAATCTACTTCAAGGAATTTGTCAATATATTATTACAAAGATTTCCAAAGTGTTTATTTGCTACTTGCATTACTCTTTCTATTTGACATAATAATATAAAAAACAACGTAGGTATTACTAATACTTGTTGAACCACAAAAGAAGAATATTTTGGAATTCTACCATTATTTTTCTATATTTATCATTTAGATGAACATCTTTACCTTTGTGTATACGAGTTAGGATCCCGGTTTATATCTATTGATGTATTAAGTATTTTCCTCCATTTGTGATTGTGAGCATCTTTACCTCCTGACATCGAAAAAAATAATTATCTTTGGATAAAAGTAGCATCGAAAAAAATATCCTTTTCTATTTTTAGCCCACTTAGTATTTTCCCTAATAATGTAACAAAGAATTCTATTTTTCCAGGTAGAATTTGTTCGATACGGCCAAGCGCTTAAGCTGGACACGATTGTTAAAGGAGATGCTCCAACTTCACTAGCCACGACGGGTCTGTTTAAGAGAACAGTAAGTGCTCTCAATCTTGTTTTAAATATTTATTACTTTTATTCCTGAGCTTAGAAAATATGCCAAACCACATTTATTTTGTTTTTTCCTCCTTTTGCTCAAGTATTACGCATCAAAATTTTATTATTCTTAAAAGCTTCACGAAAAAGTAAAGGCTTATGGCGAAATTTCTGCTCACCAAGAGGAAAGTGGGAAACATTAAATCCAGTGTCATTTAGCAAAGATTTCAAGGCTAATCCTTAGGGACCAAGTGACGCAAGAAGTAATTGCAGCTAAGCAGGACTTAACTGAGTGGAAGTAAATGAAAAGAACAGGAAAATAAGCTCGGCAGCCACGACATAATCCCATTGACAAGAAAAAGTACGAAGAAAACCAGAAAAAATATTAATGGAATAATAGAAGCGGTAGAAGTAGATTATAGATGACAAAAGGTGCTTCAATAAAATGGGATAATATTCTTTTGTAGGTAACCGAAGTTAATTATGAAGCTATTGTTGGAGTAAAAATCGTATAGAAAATTTCATAATTTTCAAAATAGAGATCATAAGAGTAAAAATAAAAATTAAGCCTACAAATGATGAACAGAAGGGTGAGAAGCGAGGTTTTGCCAGCAATTATTGCTAAGTATTTAGAAATTATGATTCGATAATGTAGACATTTGCTTGGAAAATATCTTGATATAATATTTAAAAACAGTTGCATAAGATGATTTACTAAAATTTACTGTTTTTGACCTGCTAAATTCAAATCTAAAAACGCTTCAGCTCTACATGCTCATTCTGGAAGGATGTACAAAGACAAGGAAAACAAAACTACATATAAATAATGGAAGCTCCGCCTATTTAAAACAATACCAGTAAGGACCCTGATAATAACGATATAAAATGATTTGCTATAATTGATACATTTCTAAGAAAAAGTAAACCAAAATGGTTAAGATAGATCCTCCGAGAGAAAATTTATATTAAAAACATTAACAAAACACGAATAAGACGTAGAGTTGAAGAAGAATTTACGACAGAGAAAGAATATTCTAAGTCAAGAGCAAGAACAGAGGAAAATCGAAAAAAAGAAAAGGAGAAATTTTTTTAAAGTCCATGTTGTATTTGAACATTCCCCAATTTTATTTTGGAACGTTCTAACAGCAATTTCAGTTTTTGGTACCGTTTTAAAAACTAATTAAAATGTTGGCCATGAGCTTTCTTCTTATTTTCAAGCATTTAAGACGGACATTTAGTTATTATTGATACCACATTGATGTTTGCCATTTGTGTTGACTCCTTTAGAGGCGAGGGATTTGTTTGGTGGAAATGAGCAGCCAAGAATAAAGTTAGTTTACTACTACTACTACTATGTAAATATAAAAAAATGGAGAGGGATTTCTGTTGGAGTCCACCTGTGAGGCCCACATAAGACTAAGTAGTCAAAAAAGAGAGGGTACGGATAAAACTTAAGAGCAGATAAGAAGTAGTTAACAGGTCGGTGGCTAGACAAAGATTTAAGTTATCTGTTTAGTGTTATTGGTTCGCTTGGCCCAGCGGAAGGAAAGCTAGGAGGCAAAGAGACACTTGTTCCTTGGAGACGTCATTTGTGTTGATTTTATTTTATGTACTTTGGTGTGTGGTCATAGATGTACATAATACGTAGTTGTATATATCGGGTAGGTGTTGTTAGATGTCTCCCAGAGTGTCACTCGTAGGTATTGTTGGCTGTGTGATCGGATCTAGTGTGCGTGTGTTGAATACATCTTCGGTGCATTGCACCAGCTTGGACCGGGAACGGAGTTAACAAGCAGCGGCTTTGAACTTAGGCGTCTTAGGTTTTTTGGTCTCCTGGCATTGTGCCAAGAGAAGAGGTGACTAGGCGTTATCATCCGCTTGTCTAGGTGGAGGACTCGAGGGTAGTGTTTTTGTGGTGAGCTTTGTCAAATGTTTGGTTAATGTGAAAGACATTGTTGTGTATTGGGCGCGTAAGGCCCGAGAGTGAGTTAAGAGGGACCTGGGGGATTGATGGGAAATGTGAAAAAATAGGTGCTGGCCGTAGGAGCAGAGTAGCGGGCAGGGGTCAGTCTGACAGAGAAGAGTGCAATAGAAGGTAGAGTGGGGATGGTGGATGGAAGAGTGATGAAGGATGGAGAGTAAAAGTTGCGGTAGGAAGGATAGTAACTACAGAAAGAGGGTTTGGAACTACGTGAGTAAGGCTGGGGACTGTAAGAAGTCGAGTGAGGACGACAGCAGATGGGCTGGGGATATTAGAAGGAGGGCAAGAGGTTAAGGCCGTGGAGAGGACAGCAGGAAAGACGGTGGTAGGAGGGAGAGGATTGGGAGGGGATTGAGTGTGTCCAGTTGTAGGCAAGAGTGGTATTTGTGCGTCATTGTGTTCTTGTCTTAGGGCGAAGAGTGTCTCTGGAAAGACAATTTGCCCTACTCTGTTCGCAGCATAAAACTGGTTTAGTATTTTGGTGTATAATTGGGGATCACTACCACTATGTGTTTTAACACCGCAGAGAGCACGGTGGCCAATTGTGTTTTGGGGTTGCTAAGAGGTATTTGGTGGTATGTGGAAGTAGGTACCAGTGTGTGTACGAGGGTCGGTGAATAAGTTTTGTAATTCAAATATAAGGAAACAATATATAGGAAAAATGTTTTATTATTTTTCAATATAACTACCCTCGACTTCAATGCACTTGCGCCACTTGTCTCTGAGGCTTCGAATTCCCGACAACCAGAAATCTCCCGACTGCTGTTCAATCCACTCCTGGACGGCGAGCTGGAAATCTTCATCATCTTGAAACCGGCTTCCACGCAGGGGAGCCTTGAGCTGGTGGAATAAAATGCAGTCGCTAGGGGCCAGATCTGGACTGTAACGGGGATGTTTAAGTTCCTCGAATCCGCACTCGCGCATGGCAGCTTGTGTAACTCTGGCCTGCTAACTTTGATGACGTTGAAGTCGATCATGTGGCGTCAGGTTTCGAGGGACCCGACGGGCAGAGACCTTGGTCATGGCCGAATTGTTGTGGTTGATGTTGATAACACTGACATGTGATATTCCAAGTTCTTGCTCGATTTATTCGACCTTCACCCGTCGATTTTTGAGGATGGTCCTCTCCACACGGGCTACATTGTCCTCGTCCTGGACAGGCGTCCTGGACGGGGAGCATCGTTAAAGTACTCACGACCATGGCGGATCTCCCGATTCCAGCAATCAAAGCCTGAATAGAAGGGATGTTATCGGTGTACACTGCCACCATGCGTTCATGGATCAACATTCTCCATTGTGGAAAACTTTGTGACTGACGATCTGCGTTCAGCTATTGCTTCTCAAATAGACGAGGCAAGAGCGTGCGGCTGCAGGTCCTGACTTGTCATAACTTGTCTTAACACCCCCACAAACAGCTGTAACCCTTCCTCTGTTTTGCCTTACTGATTCGCAAAACTTATTGACCCCCAATCGTGTGTTGAACAGTATGGGTATTTGGTGGCCCGGAACCGCCAGCACCAGTGGCGTATGTTTTTGTAAGTGTGGAAGGGGTCGAGATAAGTGGGATTTGGGCTGGTTGTTGTGTATGATGGAATTGTGGTATATTTTGTCCACCGTAGCTTACAGGTGGCAACTGCGCACTTTTGCATGTAGTATGGACAACTCATACTCAGATCAACGTGGCTACCATTGCAATCCATGCAGCGTGAGATAGCGTTTGTGCATTGCGGTATAAAACTACACTTTACACCATATTTTGAACAGACAAGCTCGGCTTTACACGAGTTTTTCTAGTGAACCGCCGTGTAGCAACGCAAGCACATTTTTGGGCGTAGGTTGTGTTGTTGTTCCATTTGGTGTGGTTTTGTGAGGGTAACAATGATCTTAATTCTCTGGTTTAGCAATGTATATGTGTGCTTGTCGATCAAAGAAAGATGAAAATTAGCATGGACATGTGTGAGCTCCTTAAGATGGAGTAAAAGCATGCCCGACTTGATGGTAATTGAGGACCGAATCAAAGAGCGATCCCTCAACGAGTTTTGGTATGGATCCACGGGGAAGCGTGGGTACTAACCCATCTCCCTTCGCAAGATGTTACTCTGTCTTAAAGGAGGATCCTCTTGACTTTGGATTCCTCAGTGGGCTAGACCACAAACATGTCTCCTAAAAATTTTGTTTTTCTATGGAAAAAGGATACTATGTGTTGAATCTTGGTTTACGGGGCAAAAATTACCATGAGGCAAAGTGAAAGTGGGTAGATTTAAACCATCATGTTAGGTGAAAGCCCAAATAAAGTAGTATTTTTATTGGTACGGAGGTAAAAGTGGTAGTTTCGCGTACTCCTCGACGTCGTCCGCTCTTTGTATGGTTTCATAGCCAATGGCGTTTTCCTCTTAACTTTCATATTCACTTGGCTCCTGAGTCGGAGATGAGGGGAAGCAAAAGTAAGCAGTCTCAGTCACGTAACTCTCTGATATAAGTACAAATTCAAGATCAAGATTTATTAAGAAATAAAAGATAAACGTAAAATATAAATAGTTTATTTCCTTGATTTACTTCTCGTAACATTTATGGCAATTTTTAATATTTTCGCCGGAATAATTTTGATAACTTTGCCTATTCATGGTAGGTATTAGGTTTTTTTAAACTTTAATATTTCATTATTTTATACTAATATATTTATGATTATAATATACAAGTTTGTTATTGCTTTATATTTAGTCAATTTAAATTTTCCGATTTGTATAAAGTCTAATTTACTTAAGTATATTTGCACTTCGAATTTTTTGTTAATTTTATTCACCTTTACGTTCAATCACATTTATTTAACTTGTAGGTTTAACTACATTTGTTTTATCCATTTTTTGCTAATTAAAATCATCATTTACTATTATATTATGTATTTAGATTTAATATTAGCAATTTAAACTGATTTTAACTACTCCACTAATTGTTTGCTATATTTTTATCCATCTTTTGGTTATTATCACACATTTTCCATGTTTCTCCCCAACGTCATTTTTCGGCTTCGGATAATTTTTTGTCTGTAGTTTGACTGTGTGTATAATTGATCTAGAGATGTAGATAGCTCCATCCAGCAGCAGTTTCTCACATTCCTCCTGAGTGAAAGGTCCCACGTATGCCTATTTGTATTTTTCGCTGTGTAGTCCATGTGATATTTTTCCTTTTCATCCTTCGGTGGTTTACACAAGAGAGAGGCAAAGACCTTAATGGCAATGCCTTTCCCGTCACGAGGTAGCCTTTTACCAAGGATTTCCATCTTCAGAGTGACTGGTCCACTTTCAATAGGTGATTTTTGTTTTAGTATTTTTTATTGCTCACGGTGCTTTTCTTGTTCGTGCCTTTTGGTGTTGCTCTTTCCACGGTGGTGCAAACTCTCGCAGTGTGGAGGAGGTGTCTGACTCCTTTCTAGAGTTTGGGTTGGAGATATCGCTGTTTCTGTCTTCCTTATCCTCTGTATTTACTTCTTCGGGTTCTT
Organism: Ceratothoa steindachneri; assembly: GCA_963969495.1. Classification (NCBI taxonomy): domain Eukaryota; kingdom Metazoa; phylum Arthropoda; class Malacostraca; order Isopoda; family Cymothoidae; genus Ceratothoa; species Ceratothoa steindachneri. The sequence continues at coordinate 152,120,799 of OZ018322.1, read as the reverse complement.
AGCCAATTAAGCTAATTTTCACTATTTTTTATGGTAGATTTATGGGAAACCATAATTTCTTCATAGAGCTCCTTTTCTGTATGAGGTTGTTAAGCACCTCGATGAAGTTCCCAGGGTTTGCTAGATTTGCCATATGAGCAAAAATATTCCTCCTCATGACCTATTTGTTTTCCTTCGGCATTATCGGTGTAGGGGTCTTCATTCGTTGCACCAGGGTGGTATTTTGTGCTTCTGCTTCCAAATATGCTTTTTTCTTGCTTGACCTTTTCTCTCTTATTCCAAAGTGCTTCCTTGCAAATAAAACACTTAATGGCGAAGATTTTGTCTTCACCTCCGCAATTGACACAATTATACTTCTTGCCCTTGCAATCTTTCAATCCATTTCAGAAATTTAGTCAATTAGAGTAGACCACATCCGTTGCCTGGCGCACTCTTGTGGGGTAGCCATTGACGGCGTAGCACCTGTAGCAGCATTCGAGAAGATAAAGTTTTAATCAATGATTTCTCCATATGCTATTCGCGTGCCTTCTGCGCCATCTCACTATTTGAAAATATAACCTTAACTATATTTTCCGCCTGGCAACCGATATGCTGTGCTCTAATTGCGCAAATTTCGGAAATGGATGGAAGGATTGCAAAGGCAAGAAGTTGAAGTGTATAAACTGCGGAGATGACCACAAAATCTTTGCCATCAGGTGTTTCGTTCGCAAGGAAGCCCTCAGAAAGAAGAAAGAAAAGATAAAGCATAAAAAAGCACTTTTGGGATATTTTTCCATTTCTGTTTCTCAGAAAGCTCTTCTTTGCTTTCGTGGCAGGAATCATCAGTGAATAAAAGGTCTTGCCGTCGAAATATGATCGTCCATTGTACCAGTATTTTTTGGAAAGGTGGCCTCCAGCCCAAATTTTTAGAGTGCATTTTTGCATCTAACGGATTAGTCTTTCCACATCTTCCATCGTATGGCAAATTGTGGCGAAGCCTGAGAGGATGTTGATTAAGAGGATGAAAGCGATACTAAGAACGCAGTATATCATTGCTATGCACAACTACCTTCTTGGTTTTGCTTGACGCAAAGAGTGCAGAGGAGAAACTGCTTGCTCTCATGAAGAATCATGACCACATGAGTCTTCTCGAAAAGCAAGCGTTCTTCAAAAGTTGTTGGATTCTTTGATGTTTTTATATGTCAGAGATAGACTACGGTTCATTTTTTAGCAAAAAATTTGCAGTACTCGCTCCAAGCAGATGCCCTGGGTGTTAAAGGTTTGGCCCATCTCTTTAATGAGAAGAGTCTACAGAATCTTTAGGCGGCGAAGAAGAATATAAATAAATAGTTACTTTGTGTTGTACTTGTTACAATATTATTACCTATCTTGGTTACATCTCCCATTAAGAAACTAACAAATATTATAATAAGTAAATGAAAGAATTGCCAAAAACACACTAACATTGACACTTGCTGAACCGTCTTAAAATACAGTAACTTACGATGTGTAAATAATTTAAATTCAATAAATTGAATATAACATCGACATATATAAACCATTAAAATAATGACCTATCTAAATTTCAAAAATAATTCGAATTATCAAATCTGGCCAGAGCGAGTTCGCTGCAGCGAATTAGCCACCATCAGTTTGGTTGAGTTATCATCATCAGGTATGAGATGTCAAAGGGTAAATAAATATAATTTTTTGAGATTTTGTAAAATATTTATTTAAAATCTTGGCAGTCTTTAGATTATTTTGTCCAATCGAGGTATTTTATAAAGAAATCACGATTATAGGCTGCTTCATCAAAGATTATAGAGTCCACAGATTCCTCAGAAGCAAGATGAAAATAGATTTATAACAAGAGGAAGACAAAGTCTAAACCAGCGATGTCCATCAGGTGGCACGCGGGCCGCATTGCGGCCCACTGCTTACTCATATTTTATTTTTATGGGGTATTTTTTTTGTATATTTCCATTTACTTTGAAAACCTGATATTAAGAATATCATCAAGGATATTTTAAATAAGCCTAATTTTTTTATTACTATTAATATACAGTGGGTTGTTCGTAATTATATATATATATATATATATATATATATATATATATATATATATATATATATATATATATCTTTGAACCTTTTAAAATTTATATTTAATTACTTCTGTGGCCCGGTGAATATACTTAAATTTCTGATTTAGCCCATTTGGAAAAAAGGTTGGACAACCCTAGTTTCGAAAAAGGTAGTAAGTCCATTGAAACTTAACACAGAGAAAAAGGAATAACTTTAAAATCACTCTGGTTTCATGCTAGTTGAGAGAATTGTTATTAAAAACTGAATCAATAATATAAACAAAAGTATATTAACAGTCAAAGTGAGGATAAGAAAAGATTTTTACACAAAAATAAAAATAAGGAAGGATGGAATAATCAGGGCGGTATCAAATAAAACTAATTCAATAGACGTAATAAAAGCATAGAATTTGATACTAAAATCTAATATTAAAAAATTTGAACACAATATATCTATCATTAAAAGTTTATAAACAATCAATTGCTAAAACGAAAAAGACAGCACTAAAGAATAAATAGGGAAACAAAACCTAAAAATTATCATTACAAGATTGGAATAAATCTAGCAGAAACTATATAATATCAATAATCACCATAGACTCGATTTTGACGAAGTAACATTTCGTCTTTAAAAACCTTTTAAGCAGACTTGAATTCCAAATTGCATGTTCTAACTTTACTATTTCACTTCTCTTTTGTAAAGTGGCGGCTCCAAATTTCATTTTCTAACCTTCCTATTTTACTTCTTTTTCTTAAAGTGGCAAAAAGTTAAGGAACCATCAAGCAATGAGTTTCTTATCAACAACATAGTCGCACAAAGTTAAAATTAGCAAACTAACGCAAACACTCAATATCGATCAGCCACAGAACTATGTACGTTTCATAAGTAACTATAGTAATTATGACCATGTGAAGGGCGTTTAGCAATTATTGCATCAGAAGAAATAATTCTGGAATGTTCATCTATGACATAGTATTCCTGGACTATGAAAATACCTTTTACTCAGTAAATACCGATTTAGTTCTAAGATCACTACACAAATCAAAAATCAACTCAACCTACATTCACCAATTCTCTTAAATATAAAATCTTGCAACACCATAATTTAAAGTGAGGTTGGTCCGTAAAAATCCTAAATAAAAAATGTGTGCAAGAATGGAATCTATTTTCATGAAAATTGATTACAACGAGTGCTTGACTAGAAGTGCACAAGTCTCCGAACAGCTGACGTAAGATATATTTTAATCATCTTCTCATTTTTTTCACGAACGAAAATAACACTGAATAATATTGCAGAGCAGAGAACAATTAAAATTAAAAGTTATTTTTTTAGAGCAGGTAAAAGCATATCTATTCTCAAGACATCTTGTGACTCCTGAGAAGATTATCGAAACGAAAATCATTATATGAACAAATTAGGCTGGAGATTAATAGGATTTATCGCTTCGAATTTAAAACGCATAAGCAACGAATCTGTACCCAGAGATTTGTAAAGAAAGTTTTGAAGAAAAGATGAGCTAAATTTTTTTGAAGATACAATATATCGTGGCGGATATATAGTGCATAATTGGAGTAGATAGGGTAAGCTGGTTGTATTTGGGCCTGGAGCACACATAATAGTCCAAATGTCACCTGGCATTTCCTTGCGCATGGGATTGCAGTGGGGGATCTTAACTCAAACTTTGTAGCGATATACTTCTACAGTTAAAACGCAAGGTATTTAGTTAATGTATTTCACAATTCATAATTAATTTATGGAAGTAAAACATAGATACTTAGAACGTCGGGTAGCTTTTAGAAAATTGCCTCTTTGCACTTGCCAGACTAAAATAGCAAAGTAGAGTACTAGCCACAACGAAAGGATAATAATTCACTTACTTGTAGTTTGAAAACAAACACAAGAATAGCTATGAATAGCTTTAATGATTTAGTTTACAAACGAGGAAAAAATATAAAAAAAGAGAATACTAAATCTCTTATTTGGCTAATTTACTTAGTGTAACCCTCTTTCTATACGGACAAATAAATACATATCGAGAAGCAATTGCTTCCCTCAAGGTTAATATTTTGAAGAAAAATTCATTTTAATAGCCATTCTTTATTACTTTACAGCAATGGGTTTTGTGAATTGAAAATGTATTTAATATTAAGATTTTAACATTACCGCTAGCAACGGTAATGTTATAGATTATATGAACTTATGTACACATAAATGTGAAAATATGTACAATAAACAGTATGTTAAACAAAAGAAATCACAAATCAGGGTACATCGAAAGAGATTATGTAAGATAAAAGAATTCTTTGGAAATTAAAGCGAAAAAAATGTCAAAATTTAATCGGGGTGTAAGAAAAAATGCTACCCATCGGAAAGGAACGAAACGTCGGTTGGTAATCAAGTGTAAGAAAGAAGCAGCCCGTCGGAAACGAAAGAATCGTCGAGTGTTGACGAGTTTGGAAATATAAACATCTCGCTGCTGAAATAAAGTGAATGGACACCTCATTCCTCTTGGTTGTTTCTTAGCTTAACAGGACCTAGTTCATGATTAAATTATGAGCCGCTTGCTTAAAGGTGATTGCAAACTTTAATTCAAGGAAGCCCTAATTCTGTAAATATGTGTAGCTCTCTACCTCTTTTTTGTGTGGCGGAGTAAATAAATATTGTATCTTAAGATAGCCTGCCATAACTTTACTTAACTTAGCCAAACTTTAAAACCAATAAGTTTTCCTGAAAAAGAAATACACATTAGGGAGCAGCGTAGGAACTGTATTAATGATGAATTTCACAAAAAGATCGAAGAACATTAACCAAACCTAAAAGATCCAAATATGCACAAAATAAACTAGACGACCCTCGTGAGAGTATTGGAGCCGAAAAGGATGTTTAATCTTCCACATATTAGCTGCAACATACATACATGCTCCTACTCCTGCTAAAATCCACTTGCGTGGTGTGGGATGTTCCGTCTTCTAAATACGAATATAACATTCTATTCAGAGAAATCAAAGAAAATTTCTAATAATTTTAAATATGGACAACTTTATCATCGGGATGCACTATTTAAACTGTCCACGACAAAAATTACAGAAAAAAAGAATTTATTTGAATTTATTCATATCCATAAATATTTGTATAATTATATCCTCGCTTTTATTACATTTCCGCCAAATTATTTCACATAAGTACGACTCTAACTCTTCACGTTGTGTACGACAAGGTCTTTTATTCCGGTGCTTTCAATACCTTGGGTATCTGCACCATCACTGTCTGGATCAAGGAAATTTTCTGAAGATTCGCTGTTTCATGCAAATTGTAGCCTTCCAGTTTTTCCATGTTCTGGTAGGCTTTGCACTTGTCACTTAATAATAGTATTCCGTAGGCGGATGGTGTCTAAAATGCAGGCTAGCAACGTTTATGCATCGTTCAAGGGACAGTATACTCCTGTACTCCACCGAATATCCATTGTTCTGGAAGCATTCTTGCCAGGACATACGTTCGTTTAGGGTATCAGGTTTCATCTCTTTTATGGTATGTAATACCTGGTCCAGCGATAACTAAAGATTTAAAAGGTAAAAACGGAGTGTATATGTGAAAGAGAGGCACTGACATTAGATTATATTAGTCAGCTTTTGTATATTATAAACAAACCTTGGTTAGGTTAGGTATGCAGATTTACCTCTCGTAATAATTAGTGGAATCAGCTATTGTTATTTAAGATATCTCAAGCTCTTTCTCCTAATACTTCATACCAGTTTATTCTTGTCAGTAGGAGTAAATTAGTATAAAAATTGATCGTACTTATTTCTAGCAACATTTCTAAAATGTTCTTATGGCAAGTGAACTTACAGAGTTCCAGAAGTTTTTTCATTTTCATTTGGTGCTTTATCATACATTATTTTTTCTTTCTTTATTATGATTGTAAGCTCTCAAATATTTACACTGAAAATTATAATTAACGTACATGAATTATTTTTATTTCCAGAGACAATAATGAATCGCGCGGAATGAATAATTCATATCGAGTTGCCATTATTATTCTACTACAGATTTATGGGATAATTGAAATAATGGTTAATTTTTTGGTGTATGCACACTCGCAAATTTTGTGGGCGCTTTGTTATAAATATCTCTAATTTTAAAAAATACGCAAATGATTACTTAGCCTAACTAAAAGTACTTCCAATACTCAATTTGGGAAAATTTTAAATTTTAAAGTTATGGTAAAAAATCGATTGGCCGCCATTTTCGCCATCTTGTCAGTTATATATTGTCTTATTCCCTCGAAAAAATCGGTTTCGTAGGGGTTTAGGTAATTTAGTTTTGTTACTTTTTTGTAGAACACCTAAAATATTCATTTTCTAATTAAGTTTCTATAATATTATAAATCATTCAAAATATTTATTTTCTAATTAAGATACTATAATTGTGTACCTGCAAGATTCAGCAGTAATTTCCCTCATTCAAGGCCTAGTCTTTTCTAACCTAATAACACCTAGTTTTAGGATGTGAATAAGAATCGCATCATTGTGTATTATATATCATTTTGCGAAACATCCTGGTTCGGAATCCATGTTGACCTGTAGTTCCCATGACTAACTAAGTCCACTTATGTCTCCTACTATTTTCTTCGCTACCCTATCCTAAAACCTTCTTCCTCCTCTCCATCTCACTCATAACCGCCCTATTCATAATTTTTTTTCCGTTCATTCCCTGAAGATGACCAAACATGGTCAAAAGAAGTCTAGGAATAAAGGAATGTTATTCGTGGATGTTTTTTCTAGCCTTCAAAGACCCCGTTAAAAACCTTGTAAGAAATATTAAGAAAATACAAGTTAAAATTAATAACGCTGCCACAGCTGTGGACTTCAAAATAACCTGCATACAACATGGTCTTTTATCTAACTTCATATATATATTTATATATATATATATGAATTATCACAAAATTTGAGGGTGGATATAGACACAAAAATAACCGAAATTATATATAAACAAATAATGAATGTATTTAAAATAATAATATAAATTAATTATTATTATATTCCAATACAATATTATAACGTAGAGCACTGCACATAAAGCTCATTCACAACGTAAAATATCCCGCATTTAATGTTCTTTTGTCATGTTTTGCTTCTCTTTCTCTCTAAAAAAATGTTACCTTCGGGTTTAGTACATGAAAAAGTATTAGTGGTGCAAATTGGATTATATAAAAAACGCCCACCCACCACTAAAAGGAAAGGATCCAGATTATGAGACCAGTGAAGATGAGGGGATGGTTTATAAACCTAAAGCTAATAATGAATTTTTTTAAAACGAATAGAAAAGTTATGACAGGGAAAATGCACAAACTGATAAGGTGCTTTTACTACCTTGAGTTCTTTTTTACCCTCCACTTTCTAGGAAAGAGTTAATAAGAGACGATACTACTTGCAGTGCATACGGAACCTGTTCTAAACTAGCTTATTTTTACGGCCCGTGGCTTAAATTAGTTTACTTTTTTAGTCGTATGCTTATAAAAATTTATTTGTTTGATATATAGGGATTGGACGAAAACGAATGGTGTTTAGACCGCTATAATTTCGCCAACATTTGGATTGAGAATAGCAAATAATCCACATCAGGGTTGTGTGCATTTAGATACACTCTTCGGAAGGTCCCTGAAAAAAAGTTATTGTGTAGAGAATGGGGATAATGATATATATATATATATGAAATTTACCTATTCCCTCTAGAAGGAAGTGGCGAATTTGAACTTTCATTTGCATAGAGTAGAAACAAAACGACATGATACAAAAATAGCATTTATTTATTCTATAATTCCACAAGTGAGACAACTAAATTATTAGAAATGAGTAATTTTCCATGATTTACGCCTATACTGTAAATTACTTCCACGAATCGTCCCCGAATATAGTCTTCCATCAGATTTTCATTATACGATCCTTGATAGCAGCGTTTGAAGTCCAGTAAATCCTAGTAAAAGCGCTCGCCATGCTCCTCGGAGTACGCTCCCATGTTCTCATGAAATTTATTAAGATGAGCATCAAGAATAAGGACTTACAGGGAAATCCTGCAACCCATCTTGCCGTAGTTTCTTATCAAGTTCTCAACAAGCTCTAAATAGCTTTCGGCTTTGTGATTACCTAGGAAGCACAGAAATACGGCGGCAAAGCTGTCCCGCGCTGATTTTTCCGCCCTAGGGAGCTTCTCGGCATACTCCTTGCAGTCCATGATCTCTTTTATTTGTGGACCAATTAAGACCCCGGCTTCCGCCTTTGCCGCAGATGGCTTAGTGTAGAAGTCTCAATACCGCGTACATTCGTGTACGCAGAAATACTCCGAGACAAGCGCGTGCACCTCCCGTATTTCTAAATGTCCAGTTGCCTCGAATTCTCGATCGCCCCTTTTCGCGCCATCGTAAACTGCGATGTTGCTCAAAGGTGTGAAAGACTTATATTGTCTGCCCACAGATAAGAAAGGTCTTTTGCGCGGCCATACGGATTTTATGAGAATTCGGTGCTCTCTCTTGATTTCTGCTTGCGAGGGAAATAAAAGGAAAACTTCTCCCTGGAGTCAGACAGAAAACCTTAGGCCTAAGTTGTGAGTTGGAGCTCATTCCACATAAGAAACAGTTCACCAGTTGCAAGAAAGGAACTTCTCGGGGAATTGGTTGTTACCATCACGGTACTTGTAGGTGCCAAACTTCTTGCAGGCTCCTTCCCATCCCATTTAGAGTTTAAATTTTAAACAGGACCTCCCTCTGCGAACTACCTTAGACGTAGCGAGGTAATTGGTTTTGGCTACCCACTTCAGGAGCCGAATAATTGGTCAGTCTCTATGAGGAAGAAGAAGTCCGATTTGAGCCACAGTTTAGCTCGCCTTCGTGATCCGACATAGGATCATTATATTACCTGTCTAGGATTACCTTCTCATTTGGTAACCTCGGACGGGCAGACTAAGTGTGGTCATCCTCACCAGAAAAGATCTTCACCCTCATTCCCAAACACACTTATTAAATCAAAGGTATTGTTAAAGTTAATTATCCACTCCCCTAAACTTTTCCAGTTTGTCTGTGAACTAGAATTCCCATCCCGAGCCCATAACCTCCAGTATTAGAAGTGCTTAATTTAGTGTTTGACTCAATAATAATATTCCATTCGTTATGGCGGGTGCCATTAAGACGCAAGCACCGTAGTGAGTAATTTTCAAGTAATCCCCACGACATTTTTGTAGACTTACCTATTTAGTGCAAGATTAATTCTTTTTATCTTTATATACGTTGTTGCTTATTTCAAGTTCATGTACATTAGAGATTATTTTTTTATCTCTGTGTTTAACTATTTTGGACGATCCTTTGGTAATTATGAAGCAATCCACTCGGCTTAAATCTAAATATTACACCGATCCATCCATGATTGGCTTTACTGAGTGGGTACACACTCAGGGGATCATCATCTTAGTTTTGATCAAAAGGTACGCACCGGAGTTATTCTTATTCACCGGAACTGGCTAAGGTAGGTGTATTGGATACACTTCACCTCCGCTTCGCCTCGGTGCGGTAATCAAATATATGTCCAGGTAGTGGGACTGGGATTACCCACTCACTAAACCTCGAGACTTAGGAAAGAAATCTTCGAGATACTTGAAAGCTGCAGAGCTCTGACGAATTGTTTCATAAGGTTCAATATTAAGTGCAGAGGAGGAATCAGTAGTTTCGGGGGGTCCAACAAAGGCTTCCACTTCATGTTTGCTCCCTACACTAAACTCGGCCCATTGTGCCTAATCCCGCTGATGGTAGTGTGCAACGGTCTCCATGCTGTCCCAAAGGCAAATCTAACAGGGATACTTGAAAACCTGCCCTCGAGACCAAACAAGAATGCCACCATTTGGAAGTCTCTGATAACCACCCAACCGTACTCTTCATATTTCAATGTATCTAGCAAGATCTTGACACTGCCATATTTCTCTTTGACCTGGACCAAGCGAGCAAGAAGAATAGATGGATACATGCTTCAGTTATGAAGCATCACTGCTTTGAGGCTCCTGGACGAGCTGCCAATTAAGATGCGCTACTCGTTGGGGTTACAGGCGAATTGGATTGCCTCAAACAAAACAGTCACATTGTGACAAATGCAAAGCTCATCTTTACGTGTAAAAAAAGCCTAAAAAACACTGGTGACGCTTTCTCTGACCTGATACTTTTACATTCTCATCTACCAAATCCCACTATTTGAGTCTCGAAATCAAAAGCTCGGCATTGGACTTTGTGAGCCAAAGATCTCTGACAAGGTCATTGAGAACTTTTGGGTTGTAGTAGTATGGGTTCCTCTTCTTAGTCGCACGTCTGTAATCTTCATCAATGACTTCTTTCACTTCTAAACTGCTTTTTACTTCATAAAAACTGCTGTTCTCTTTTTGGAGGAGTGGGTACTGTGTGTGGCCCTGGCACAATAGATGACTGAAGGTCTGGATACATGATAACGCGTGCATTTTTGCCTGCTCGACGTTTGGAATGGTTCGCCATGCCGAAGAAACATTTGCTTGACTAGTCAGTTGGTTCCCTCCAAATTCGTGTTATTGCTAAATTCATTGCTCTCTTTTCTCTTCTGTACCATCCTGTAAAAAAACAAAATCAAAACATAAGTATAAATATATAAATACTTTTTGCCTAGTGCTATTATAAATGTTAAAAAAAATAAAAATTCCAGTATCCAAATAAGCAAAACACAATATATATATATATATTACCTTCCAGAGTTCTTTTGCAGAGCTCGCAGGGGAAATGAGGTGCCAAAGGTTTGTCTTGATCTCAGACTGGCATGCCGGAATATTCCTTGTAGGACTCACATATTTAGCAGATCTCTCTATAGAGTACCTTTTCGCTCTTGTCTTAATAAATTCGCCACAGACATAGGAAAATGCGTCTGTTCGATGCTTACAACACCTTGATGACCCATGTGACGATGTCTGCGCTGTGATTGCTAGAGTTAAACTTATCTGTTGAGTAGACATTCTTTGTATTTATACATTTCATTTACCTCACCCGAATGTCCTAGAAGTTCTTTAAACATATAAAAAATTCTCAAAAGTTCTAGAAAACTCTATACTTTATTTGTCGCCAAATATTTGCTGAATCAATGTGGAATTTATGATAACTGCCATTGCTGTCCAGGTCGCCAAAGAAATGATAAGGGAAATAATAGCTATTACTACTGTATTTATGTTTCTATAACTTTTTTAAATACAGTATATCATGTTTATACCATAACTGAATAAAACATTACCCTTGAAACTTTTTATACATTTTACTATTTTCATCAAAATAATGTTATTTACCATAAATGGACTACTTTAAAAATTTAATGTCCTAGCCAAAAAAGCAAAGTTTTGGAATTAAAATTGACTTTTATATTTAATAGAGCCACAAAAATTGGTAAATATCAATTTTACCCCAAGGACAAGACAATAGTAAAATTTTGTTAAACAGTGTGATGAGAGATTAAAACCGAACCAACTTAAGAAATTATCGTTTGCAAGCAATTTTTACTAATGAGAGAATATTAAAACAAAAGTAGTTGAGTTTCAATAGAATATTTCCTACACTTACATTTTATGAAAGCATTTTTTCGAATTTCAAAGTTAGGTTTTCCTACAACACCCACTTAAGTATTCCAAACACATATTTTAAGATTTTTGCGTGCAATTAACCGAAGATTAAAGGAATTTTAAAATAAACTCTCCTACTGTTCATTAATTTGGCAGAAAAAGAATCAACCACACCCTCTACTTACTCAAGGGTAAATAAGAAATCGATTATCTATGAGCAGCTACTCGCGAGTGTACAAAAGTGTTTATCAACAGACGATAATTCTTTTCTCCCTGAATTTAAATACCGACCTTACCATTCACTCAAAGTATATAAATAAAATGATAATATATACACTAACCAGCACGCAACACAAACCAGAAGAGTATATATTGCATTACCATGAGAAAACGGATAATTCATTCAACTCGTAAACTCATCTATCAATTAACAAAATTCTTGATAAAGAAGATATAAAGTATGACAAATCAATATGGAAGAAAGTAAATAGACTAATATTCAAACTATCAAGAACTTAAATAAAAAACAGCCTGTAAATACCATTTATGCTGAAAACGAGGTAAACAGAAAATGATAAAAGAACATAAAAAAATATCTGAATGTTTAAAAATTCCTTAAAGATGTTTCATGAATGAAACCCGAGATAAACAACTACAAGTCTGAAAACATATTTTGTTCGATGCTTTCATCCCTGGAGCAAAAATTTAATTAAACCTGAAAGATCTCGGTGAAAGAAATTATAATCGTATCCACATATTTATTTACTATCTTTGCGGGTTATTATTATCAAGTATCGTTCCATATTATTTTTATAAATAGTTCCCTGTTTGTTTTTTTTATTCAATGTCTAATTTTTACTTCCATGAATTTTAATTGGTTAGATGCACTGGATAATTTTAAGTTATTTCATATAAATGTGATTATTTTTAATGGCCAGTTGAGGATGGCATACACCAAAAATAGTGAAAATATATTTAATCCAAATTTATAATCAATTTACTTAAAATTCCTTTTACTGGCCATTCTTTAATCATACTAATCCATTTTGAACAACTTTAGTTATTTAATCACAATTTGAGTAAAAATCACAAATTATATAATCAATATTATTCAACCTCTTATTCAAAGTATGGAATCGAAAGTGCTTGTAATCAAATAGGTAAATGTCACGGAAATATTTAGGATGTTGCAAAACTTCATATCCCATTTTTTTTAAACTTAGACACAAACATCTTAGATGCGTGTGTCCTGATGAAACAGTATTGGTCGATGTCTATTGAAAAATGGATGTTGTTCTGTAACAGATTTTGAATACAAAGCGGCAATTTATCTAAAATACCAATAAATATTATTGTTTCCCTCAGTTTCTTAAAATAAATCATTTTTTTTTTAATTTACAACAAACTCTCGCCTTAAAACTTTAGTAGTCGAACAATGCCTTTAGTTTCAAACCCAGTTTTACATTTATTTCTAGCTGTTTATCATACCTGTTTCTGTTATGATATAAGATGTCTTGCTTCAGAGGTCACAATTCTAACTTTTTAATAACCCTGAAAAAAAAATTAACTTTCAGAATCATTTTTTCCCATCAGTTCATTTTTAAGTCAAATGAAAAAAATACAAACATCTATTAGTGTCAAAACTTTGGGCCATGAATGTACAGCACAACTAATGATCATTAAATTGTCTTGCAAAATATCAGTATCCATACCAGTGTAAAAATAGCATGTTAAAAATTGTTATTGTAATTTTACAAGAGCAATTATGGATATTATTTTAATGCTTTATTCAGCTGGAGTCACGAATCACGAGCTAAGAATCCGGGGAAAGGTAAATCAATTCGATAGATTCTGTGAAGTGATTTTTGGTGGAAGTAAGGTGTGCTTTCTGATACAAGATGACCACAGGGGGGAGCCTGATATCCGAGGGCAGTCTAAGTTTAAGGTGTGTAATGTCGTCCTGGCTGTTTAATATCTTTATGAGTGAAGTACTTAGGGAAGAAGAAATAGGAATGTAAGATGTTTTATAGAATAAGTAATGGGGAGCATTTGTTTTATTTACTGAATATTTTGATGTATTTCTGTCTGTGGCTGAGAAGGAAAGGGATTTGTAGAATATGATCGGTGTTTGGTATGGTATGTGAGGAAAGAGAGCGAAAAGTAAAGTAAGGTATTAGTGTTTCATGGTAATGAATGGGTTGTGATGTAATTGTCGAGAGGACGAAGACGTGCGACCCAAAAGTATCAAAAAGGTACACACGTCTGTAAGTCAGGCAGCCACTGTCGGCGCTGGGATTGGGTACAATTGAATTGGGGGGGTGGTAAATACCTCACAACTAGAGTGCAATATTATTAAGGTTGGCTCTTTGAATGGAAATACGTTTGCCATGTTCGTTTCAAGGGTTATTCGAAAGATGAACACCTCTACAAAACTAAACTTTAACACAAATAATAATAAGAACAAGGGCACAGGTAAATATGGAAATCTAAATAATAATTAGTACGACAAAAGAATATTCTGACTGTCAAAAATTAAGGAAACTAGGTGCGTGAAAAATATATAAGTGATCGAATAAGTTGGATTAAAGGAAAGACTTAGGAAGTCCAGTGGCGTTACACAAAATGGGCGAATTCTTCTTAGGACTGGGGACGAAGAGGTGGCCAAGTCGATGGAGTCCCGATGCGAAGGCGTCCAGAGAGACTCCGAAGTGGGTTGAGATTGCATCGGCGCTAGGGAGAAGTAATCACAAATCGAAATTCGTCTGTGGGGCGGCAGGAAGTCTCAACCTTAAATAGGAGCCATAGCCATGGCGTTAGAAGGCTATGCGCAGCAAGGGATATCAAACTGGGAGAAGACGGTAATAAAGCACCCTAAATTAAATACAGCTGCGCTGATCCGTCTCGACCAGAGAAATTGTGTGTGATAACGGCGTATTAAGTTTCATGTTCCCACACTAATATTTGATTCTGAGGTGCTGCTTTTGAATAACTGCGATAGTTTTAATATCATTGATTTGCTTTTATTGATATCAGTACAAAGAAGGCCTAATACGATCAAAATGTTACAGGGTGGATAAGAATGTTATTGGATACTATCGGTGTGAGTGAGAAATGTTCCAGGCGTGTTCCAGGTAGCGTCACCAAAGTTTGCCGGTGCTAATGTTTGTATATTGGTGTAGTACAGAGGAGAATGTAATTTCTAAAGTAAAATCAGTGTAAATGAATAACCTCAGAGTGATGGTTAGTATAACAAGGTAGATAGATTGAATAACAAGTGAGAAAAGATGTAAAAGAGCGTTTAACATAGTTCCAGATGTGTTGTTGTCAAGTCGAAAGGATGCGCGGAAATAGAATTGTGAAGAGCATATAAGGTAGTGAGATTTATTGTGTTTGCACGACTGTTGTAAAGAGAAATGGCAGGCATAGAATCAAATGGATAATATTGTGTATGAGAGGAATAGAAGAAAGGCGGTTTGTGAGGGAGCATTGTTTGGTTCATCACTCCACGGGTGAAACCTGGCAGGACGAAATAGAACAACTCATTGTATCTTAGTTATAAAAGGCCATTTTCCTTGCAAAAAATAATGGTGTGGCATTGTAATTAATAGGGCATAGAGAAATGAAAAGTATAGGTAAGCTTTTTTTGCGGTGATCCGCTCTGACTTTAATTTGTAGGAAATCAGTTGATGATGATAATAAAGTGTAAACACTTTATTTATAGAATGCTTTCAATTAGTAAATTTATTTTTGAAATAGATGAGAAAGTGCTTGGAAGCGGGGCACTTGTGAAATATAACGCAGTACTTGTAAGATAAAAGATGTTTAAAATACATTAAAATGCTAAACTAATTTTTAAAAAATTCCTCTGCATTTGGTTAAATTCTAAATAATTTTTTAAGCGGAATCTTGGAATTCTATTATCTTTTGTTGCAGAGCAATGGTATTTCGTCTTTGGTTAAAATTATTCAAAAGTAGGGAAATTTTGTAACTTTATAGAACAATACCAAAGAAATCTTCTTGTGCCATTTCAAATCTTTACAGAGGAAATAAATATAAACTCTTTATTGCACCCGTTTGCATTTTCAATATTCCTCGATCACTGAATATAGATGCCCTTATGCTATTCTAATTGGAATGGTTATTTATTTTCAGAATTCACCACCATTTCTTGAAGTTGTTCATAATTCCCATCAAGGGACTGTGTCCAACAGCCCAATCTAACATTACCAAACAGAGAAGTTTCAAATGTCCTTTGGTTCACCTTCTGTACTCCCGATGAGTGAGTGAACACACATTTATCAGGCTACTACAAAATTGAAGTTTAACACTTTTTAAGACTGTTAGATTATCCTATTGGATACACTTGTTTAGTGTGAATAGCTAGCAGTTTCGTATAGGTTTGCCTACATAATGTAGTAAAAATGTATCAAACCATTGCGAATGTGATTGTTTTCCTAATTAAATGTCTCTTGGCTACGACAAAAGAAATAATTATCAAATATTCTTTATAGTTTTATTGTTGTTTTAATTTAAGCTTTATTAACTAAAATCAAATTAAGAAGCGGCTAAACACATACCATAAGTTACTAGAGATAACTAAAAGTTAAATTATCGGCGTTGTCAAAATCTACTATTCCCACCAAAAGCAGCGAATGCTTATCAAGGAAAATAAAATGTTATCAAATAGTGAATACTATTATGCATAAATTGTCATTATAATAGACTTACTAGAAAATTATCAGCTACAAACCTTAAATGGTTGAGTTTATTAACTGAAGCATTTTATGTAGAAATACGAGTATTTTGACATTGTCCCTTGTTTAGGATGACAATGACTGCAATAAAGTAACAGATTTCCTTTAACTTTTAATTGGTAAACAATAAAATTTGTCCTAATTAAAGTATTTTTCTATATGTTTATTGAGTTGTTCGAGAGATTATAAATGTCTTTCATAGAATTTAAGTGAGTAGCATCAGGGTATATAGAATAGCAATTTAAAAGGCCTATAAATATACATACTTTTCAGTCAATTCTTCCATACTAAACTGATAAAGTCAATGCTTCTGTAGATAGAGGGCTGGAGAAAAAGAGTGCAAAGAATGAAAGTGGCGTAGGGGAGTTGCGAACAGTTTGTTGTGTCTCCTGACCAGTGCTAGTGAGCGGCAAATCCACTACACCATCTTGAGCGTCAAAAAATACCCATTTATCAAAGTTTTTAAACCATTTGCTTGAACTTCTCGGTAAACTGCCCTTAAATATGATTGACACTACATAATGTGAATGTATTTATTCATTTTTTTTCATTTTCCGACTATCTAACATTTTTATGAAATGTTGAGGTTATATTATTCAAGAAGGCAATATGAAACAAGCATTTTTTTACTATATACTATAATAGAGGAGACCTACACCTAATTATGGCACCTAAATTACTTGAGAGAAAACTGTACTTATTCCCAGATACTTTTCACTTGGACAGCGAAGGACATGTCAGTGACTCTGCTTTGTCTACTTGGCAAATGCAACACAGCTTCCAATTAACCTTATTTGGGAGCGTTGATATTGATGATGATGGGAGAGGCAAGTCAAGGCAATCAAATTTGAATTTCTTATACATACTGAACTTGTTCAATATCTTCTGTTCACTAGCAATCGTTTGTTCACTAGCAACTATATCTTCCGTTCGCCAGCAACCACAACCATCATTCCTGCCCCCGAAATGGTCTATAATTAGCAAAATATTAATAAAAAGATGATATAATGGGTAAAATGGGTTTAATGCAAATTTTTTACAATGATTTAGAGGGAAACACGCGATAACACAAATATTCTGAAAACATTACATGTGTCTTGACCCTCGCATAGTGCCTATTTAGATGAATTTTCAGTGAACACTAAAGGTTTGTAAAATTATAGTGGCCACTAGCGTCCATTTCTAAAAATGCCTGCCACAGTTGTGAGAGGATGAATTTGACATGGCCCAATATCCAAATTTGTTGATAATATGATAGTCTACTAATGTACCAGGTTTTGTTTGTCACTCAAAAAAAGCACACTATACATATTTTTCCACGATTTGGGCCTATCCTGTATCAGAAAGATCGCTTGCCTTTCACAGTTCCTTGAAAATTTTAAGAAATCAAGTTATACATTACCCTGTCTTTGTTTAGCTTGTCCCTTTTATTTATCATTGAAAACTTTCCGGCTGGCAGATGTTTCCTAGCGTGCATATGTTTGCGTGTGGCCGTGTGAGAGACTCTGGCGATCCGCTTTGCTCTATTCATATTTTCTTAATAAATATACAAATGTGATATATTATTTATTTCTATTTTTCATTGGTTCACTATCTATTACATGGCATATTACTTCTTTAATTCATGCGTTTACCTATTTTCAGGAATTCATAGATCCACTGTGGGTCAATTTGTAGGGGTTCCTTTTTGGGCCTACCTATCTTGCTATTTGGGTTCCACAGGCCTACTTTCCTTGCAAATCGAATTTCAAACGTTAGCGTCTTGGTAAACTCCCAGCTCAAGAATCAGGTTGCCTCCAGTGGCAGGTTTGCTCACGATTGGAAAGAACAGGTGTGAACGCTACAGCGTGCGAGGTGAGATGAAGGGTTTTCGACAAAGTCGCGAGTGCAAAATAGTTCTCCAGATTTAAACCGAATAACGAATTTGGCACGATAATCAAAGTGGTGTTTGATAGACAAAAGATATCCAATTTTATGCAGTTGTGGGTGCTTATTGAACAAAAATGGAGCCTTATCGGTCACGATTTTTTCACAAATTTGGTCTCCAGCATGCCATAAGAAATTGAATCAGTCCTGAAAGAACCAAAATATCATTGACTACGCCCATTAATTGACTCTAATCATTAATAAAATGGATTCAAGCTCAAAGTTTTTGTATATTCCACTTTTAAATTATGATGCATACAAAACCAAAATTCAAGTTTGATTTTTTTTTAATTGATCATCATAATCACTAACTCTATAATTTAAGAAGGGGATTTCTGTGAGTATTTGAATAATAATTTAATCTTAGTTTGGTTATCACCTATGTTTTTTTATCAAATTTATTTTATAATAATTAGTTTATAATATAAAAAAAACAAAATGTTGAAGTTCAGAAATAAATCAATATAAGTATCGAAATTTTGTTAATTTTTTAAAACCCTAAGAATTACAAATGATGAAGTTCAGAAAATGTATTTTTAAATATCTTTTATAACTATATTTTAGCAAAGAGGTATTTTGAAATAGGGGAAATTTAGTTTAGAGTTCCTTTTTAAAATTATTATAATTGGCGAAGTTCAGAAAATTTATAACAATTTAACCATGTCTGCTTATTTTTAGATTTTAAATTTCAATCTTAGTAGCGAAGCGCAAGCTCCCCCCGTAGGGGTGAGTGGCGAAGCTATTGACCTGCTTTCTTATATGAAAAGATATACTAGTCATAAAAACTTTTGCCTTGACAGTATATAAGTAAATATTCAAACCATAATTTAGTTCAAACATCTGATCTTTTGTCTATAGCTTTATAGCACCTTACTATTCGGTTGTTTCTCTTTAGCAGGAAAGTATTAATATTGGGTTATTGGGAATGGTTGGCCTTCTGAACTTTGGATGGTTCCATTGCATTTAGCAATCCGAGTACATGTCACGGTCTCTATTTTCGATCATAATTCCCCCACTCCCCGAATTCTCTGCATCTACATAATTATGCATCTATGTTATTTAAAACTATAATTTATATACGGGATGAAATGCATAAGAGAACGAAAGGAAAATAAAACCGCTTAAAGAATATGAATATTTGTCAAAATAGCAAACTTCGGTGTCAAGGCTTAGTATACTAGTATAAAATTACAAAGCTAACCCTGTGAAGAAAATATTTTGAGTTTTCGTGGTCGATAGGTGCCCTGTTGGGTGTGGTGTGAGTGAATTGAGAGAGAAGCATTCTTCTGCTAGGATCCATTTAGTTGTCATAAGATATTACCACATTCTTCCTTTGTGTTCTCTCGCAACGCGGGGTGCAACAGGATCCAAGTACACTTCTCGCCTGTCACCTTTGACTAAAGGATGGAGAGGATGGCCTGAAAAAGGTGGAGCATTGCGGAAAACCAATACGATAAGGGGCGGACATAAAAACATTCAGTCAATCAACCATTTTTATCCTCTTTGTTTTTGTTCTCTCCTTATACATTTTTAGTCTCCTCTTCTTTATCCTGTGCTTTCCTCTTTCTATTTCATTTTATTTCCCACTCCATTTATATTTATCTCAAACTTTCATTCACTTTGCTATTCCTTAGTGTAATTTTGTTGTTCCGAAACTTAATTTAAAATACGGGGAAACTTCCCTACCTACATACTTTTGCCCTCTATTACGAATTTCATCCAACTTAAGTTTTCCTAAAGAAGTAACATAAACAGCATGTCCGTAAAACATAAATGTACAAACATAGGAAAACAGTTGTTTAAATAATTAGGCTCCAACTTCTTTGTATTTGGAGATCTTTATTTCCTGCCTGCCTTATTTTGTAGACCCGTCGGTTAAAGCTGTTGTTTTAATGGATAAAGTTATAAACAACGTTGAACATTGTGTGTAATATAAAACAAACACTAGATTTCCAATGTATATAAAGACCTATATTTATATAAGTGCGTAAAGCACTATTTGAACCATGAGTTTATAACATACATTAGCCGACAATAATTTAATTTACATCAATAACTACCTCTTTCTTTGAACAGCATGAATTCCTTTACTCATTTGCAAGTTGATGCAAGTTGTGTGAAAGAAACGTCCTGACAATGTGTTATTAAATATGCAGTTTGAAAGAGTTATATTCTTTTCTCTTTCTTTAAACTTGAGATAAACTTTTCTTGTGACCTGTTACCAGAAAAATATAGAATTTTTAAACCTAACTTGAAACTTATGAAAGAAATAGAAGATTAGCCAGTTATAAATTTATGTAAAGGTTCCTGAGAAATAAAAAAAATCAGTGTTTAATCAAGGTTTGGACTTTGTCCTCTTCTATGATACAAATTCTATTTATCACTATATGTATATTTCTAGCAAGAAAAATTGCCACATCCATTACCTTAATCGATTATAAAGCTAGTCCTTGGAAACTAATCATAAACACTACCTTAACGTACTTCTTTGAACTTTCCTTGGATCTTTATTACCATTAACATATGATGTTACGATGATGTATACGAAAGGGAAAGATTATAGGAAATTACAAGACTAGGTGATATCCACACCCACGTTGCCATGTCAACGACAGCAATTCATATTTAGAAAATAAAAGTAGCACTTATTATTTGGAGGCTTCCGAATAACTTCGGCAATGTTGTATTGGAGCACTCATTCTCTATTTTAGTTAAACTAAATATTCAAATAGGGATTGGAATAAACGTTTAAAGGTGAAAGAAAAGACGAGCTAGTGATTAGTTAGAACTAGATCGTTTAATTTATAAGGATCGTGGCAGGTAGGATCTACTAATTTAAAGTTAAAACCAATACAAAAAATTAAAATAACTTTATATGGGTCAGTTTTTTACAAGATCCCGGAACCAATAAATTAACAATTTGAAAAATGTAAGCAATTTCTTGATCATATATATAAGTATTTCATATTTTATAATCAACAATTGTAAAGGTATTTGAACATATTTAGAGATTATCTTATGTTGATAAAAATTGCGCCCTTTCAACCGGTATATTTTTTTGCATGAGTATGAAATTTGTTGAAATCAGATATCTAACAGTATTATAGAAAGCTTATGGTTTTAGAAGGCATACATAATCTATTTCAAAATGTCCATTAGAGACTAAGACGAGTCTAGGAACACTTTTTTAATAGATGAAATAGGTCTTATTTGGGGGCCACCAGCGGGTCGGCTGTTGCATGAATTGAGGCGAGGCTCGAAAGCGCCAAATCAAATCATTTTCACTATCGCAAAATGGAGGGAGAACCACATAATCACATTGAAGATGGTTATTTTCAGTATTTTAAATATATCTGTTACAGGGAAGGGAAGAATGATCGATCTATTTAGCTATCAAGGATGTCAACATTAATGCTGATTTCCTGGGGCTAAAAGTGAGATTCGAAGCTAAGAGGATTTTAAGAAAAGGAGCCTTGGAGTAATACTATATTTAGTTTACGAATTTATGCCAATTTTAAAACAGGCCCCTACAAAGATCTGGTAGCAAATGCCATTGGCGTCTTTCAAGTGATTGGTTGTTCGATGTCACATAGAAAACACTCATAGGAATTTATCATAGTAATTTAAGTGATATCACGAAGGAATCTAAATATTGAAAGTTTCCAGTAAGATATAGATCTGCTGACCAAAAGGTCGCGTGCCCGCACTTATTTTGATTTATCTCCTTACGGCTTTCAATACTTCCAGAAGTAATCTTAGGAGCACCTTGACAATTATATCATTCAAAAGAGAATGTAAACACCTTAAGGGTTCCTAATTTCGTTATAATCGGCCGAATAGTAATAATGTTATTGCCAAATACAAACTAATTTCTTGGTTAACCTTGTAGGACTTTGGAAATTATATTACTTAAAAAGGACCGTCAAGCAATATAAAAGTTTCAAATTTCGTTAGAATCAGCTGAATAGTTATGATGTTATTGACAAAAAATTTAATTCCCGGGCTAACTTTATAAGGACTTTAACAATTATATCATTCTTAAGAGAATGTAAAACAACATAGAGGTTTCAAATTTCGTAGGAATCGGCTGAATAGTTATGATGTTATTGCCTCCCAAATATAATTTCCTAACTAATCTTGGGAGGACTGTGGCAATTACATGATTCAAAATATAATGTGAAACAACATAATGGTTTCAAATTTAGTTAGAACCATCCTAACAGTTATGATGTTATTGCCAAAAGAAAATAATTCCCTGGTTAACCTTGGGAGGACTTTCGCAATTAAACCATTCGAAAGAGAATGTAAAACGTCATCAAGATTTCAAATTTCGTTAGAATCTGCCGAATAGTTACAATATTATTTTGAAAAGATCGACCGACCAACGTACTGAGATGTAGATCGCCCGTGACTAAAAGGCCACAACTTTCTAATAGCTTATTAAAAAGCAGAACTAAATTATATTAAAATATATATATTTTTTTATTAAAATGGCGGCTGAAAAAGCCTAGTATTCTCTATAATAGTAGAATTTACCCTACCATTCTCTAGCGTAGCTAGCATAATATAGCCTAGCCTTACATAATATAGATTAGCCTAACATAGTTGGACTTAGTATAGACTAATCTAACCTCTCCTAGCAGGGAATATATAGTATGGCCTATCCTAGCCTAGAAACAATAGTAAGGCCTACTCTAACATAGCATAGTACATCCTAGCATATAGAGGATAGTAAAGCTTACCATAGTATAGCCTACCCTACAATAGTATAGTATAACATATCCTAATCAGGTATAGTTTAGAATAGTTTAACAATGTATAGCCTAGGCTTGCAAAGCCTAGCATAGTATAGCAAATCAACCATACCCTACCTTAACCTAATCTAAGTTAGCATAGTATAGTATAGTATAAGCATAGTATAACCTAGGCTATCATAGTATAAAATAGTCTAGCGTAGTATAGCCCTACTTAGCATAGTATATAATATCCTATTCAAGCATGGTATATCTTGGCATAGCTTACCATAGACTGCTGCTAACTTAGCATGGTAAACTATAATCTAGCCTAGTCTAGCGTAGTATAGTCCAGCATATCCTTGCATAGCATAGCATACCCTTGTATAGTCCAGCTTAGTAAACCAGAGCATAGAATGGCATAGAATAGCACAGTATACCCTAGAGTAGCCTAGTATACTCTAGCTTAGCCTCCTAGAGACTTGCATATATCGCCTAGCATAGTAAATATATTCTAACATATCTTAACTATGCATTATGTAGTATAACTCAGCTTAGCTTGGTACAATATGTCTGAGTCTATCACAGTGTATCCTAGCCTAGCCTAGTCAGGCATAGTATAATGTAGCATAACCTGCCTAGCAGAGTATAACCTAGCTTAGCTTAGCGCAACCTGCAATTGTATATTAAAACTAGTTTAGTCTATCTTTGCTTATAATAGTCTAGTATAGCCTATCTTAGCCTAGTTCACTGGAGCCTAGCCTAGTATATTTTATCCTATCCTAACCTAGTTATCATATTCTAGCTTATACTAGCCTAGCCTAGGATAGTATATCATAGCCCACCTTAACCTACCCTACCCTACCCTAGACTAGTTAGTATAGTATAGTATATCGTTTTATTGCCTAGACTATTAGATCTTAGCCTAGGCTTGTATATGATGTATAACAAAGCCTATCCTAACCTAGCAAAACCTTACTTAACCTAACCTGGTTTAGTGAAACCTGCCTACTGTAGCATAGCTTATTATATTATAGCCTAACCTAGCCTACACAGCGTTGCCTAGCCTAGTATAGCATTTCATGCCATAAATAGCGTAGTACAGCTGCCTAGTATTAACTAACCTTGACAAGTATAGCCTATACTTTCATATCATACCCTAGTCAAGCATAGCTTATTATTGTCTAGCCTAACATAATATATGTTGTCCTAGCATAGCATATTATAGCCTAAATTAGTATAATATATCTTACCCTTGTACATTATACGTAGCATAGCTTAGCATAGTATAGCCTAGCTTATAATAGCCTAACATAGTATAGACTATTCTAGGTTTGCCTAGCAGAGTATACCATAATATAGCATATTCTTGTCTAACAGAGTATCGGCAGAAAGGTTATGATGTTATTGCCAAAAAATCAATAATTCTCGCGTTAACCTTGATAAGACTTTGTCAATTATAACATTGGAAACAGAATTTAAAACAACATAATGGTTTTGAATTTCGTTAGAATTGGCCGAATAGTTATGATGTTATTGCTAAAACAAAATAATTCTAGGGCTAACCTTGGGAGTTATAGAATTCAAAAGGGAATGTAAAACAATATACAGGTTTCAGATTTCGTTAAAATCGGCCAAACAAGTTACAATAATATTACAAAAACAAAACAAAAAGCAAACCGGGGACCGACCGACCGACATATTATTATGTAGAGTCGCTCGCGACAAGACTCCCACCCGCCTAATAAGCGACAACGTCGATAGAATGGTAATTCCTCGAATATTGGAAATTCCATACGTGAGGTGCTCGAAAATGACAGAAGCACCCACAATAGAAAAGCTTGCATAGTTAATGCATTTTGCACTTTGATATTTCTGCATTTAGTAGTTTCGAAATCAATTTAAGTCTTCAATTCCACATGTATGTACATATTTACTATCTGTTGTAAAATATATAACTCTATTTTGCTATGTAAGATCGAAAATATTTGACTAAACATTAAAATCAAAGAGACTATAAAATCCAGCAACAATTTGTTTTTTTAAATATTTATTTTAAAGTGAAAAGAAAATAGTTAAATGGCAAATGATTTCTTTTTGACACAAATTATAACTAAAATTGCTGATTAAACATTGATCCTTTTGAGCATGAGAAAAATTTTTGTGATGTTTTGTCACAAGTCTGAGAAGCATCTGCTTCTGTTCTTCATATTTTGTTAGAGATGCATTATACGATTTGATAAGTGCAATACCTCTTTCTGCTGGATTGTTAACAACCATTAAGTTATCGCTCGACGTTGAAATTCTTGAAAGCACGTATTCTCTTCCCAAGAAATTGGGTTAGTCTTCAGGAATGTATCCTCTGCAAACTTGTATCCATCTTTCATTAAGAGACTGAAGATTAGCTTAGTTTTTTGAGTTACCAGTTCATGCATGTCCAAATCCTCGATGTTTTTTGTAAGATTCAATCGGCGAACAACTTTGGTGTTTTCATTGCATTGGATATTGGAGACCATCTTCTGTTTGGTCTCAGCATTAATTCTATGATCGAAAAATGCAAGACTAATAAGATGTTCTCCAAGATACCAAAGGTGTCTGTGAAAAGCTGTGGTTGCTTCTTTTGATATTGTCTGAGTTGGGTACTTTTGCAAAGTTTTAAGAAGCAGAATATCATTTAAAGGAGCATTAATTCCCAAATGGGCTTCATTCCAAAAACGTGAGTAGATCAGAGCAAGAAAAAGAGAGCACTCTGTAATATTGGCCTTTTCACATTCCGTTAGTTTCAGTTGATGCTTAAACAAATATATTTTCAGGACATATATTTCCTTAGCCATACAGCGTGCATGATGAGTTGCTCTTGGGACTCTTAATGTAACTTCTGTCTTATCCATGACCCCAAGAAAGATGAGACTGAGTCACAGCAAATCTCCATAATCATCACGCAATTGAAGAGATTTCAAAGCTTCCTGAAAATATGGGACCATTTCTCCTCCAAGATTATACATTACTAGATTGACGAATAAACTACTATCTGCCTCTAAAAAAGAATCCTTTTTAAGTGACGACCATTGTTCTTTCAAACGTTTAAAGAGACTCCTCTTTGGAACACTTGTAGGCCCAAGTAAAATACTGTTAGCATATGACAACATAATTTCGAAAATATGATGACGGCATGCAATCCAAACAAGCTCCCTTCCTAATACTTTCATAATTATGGTACAGGCTCCTTTTTGTAGGCCTGCATTTGGTGCAGTTGTGTCAAATACAAGGCCTTGAACATCGTCACGAAGATTTCGGTCATTAATTGATGAAATGCATGCCAATGCCTGTTCTTCTCCTGTTGCTCGTGTTATTTTTAGCACACCGAGAAGTTTTTCCATTCCATTTACAGAAACTATTATTGCAATTCGTTCTTCTGATTCCTTTGCCCCATCAATAGCAGGTAGTAGTTGGTTTCCATCTCAGTGAAAAAGGATCGGTCCTTCAACAGACAACGAAGCATTGTCTTTATTGTACTTGTATGTTGCCTCTCTTACTTGCTTTCTGGACGTCGTATAGAACTCCTGGAAAGTGTCATAGCTGCAATATCCTGACCCAAAGCTTGTGCTATTGATCCACCAACCATTGTTGCTTTTCTCTCCGTAATATTTGCACGATCAAGAACAGCAGCCACACCTGAATTTGTAAAGATATTTTTTGAATTTAAAGGACTACATTGTGCATTCTTTTTTCTTGTTGAAGAAGGTGGACAAAACTCTTTGTGTGTCACAATTAAACTTTCTCCTTCAGCTGATGATGACTCGAAATCTGCATGAGCAGCAGCCTCTGCTTGATTTTTAGAAGTATATACTTTTTTTTGTATTGATAAACCTTCTCATGTCGATAACTTTTGTGGGATTCCTTAAATGTAGTAATCTTATCACGGCACGACATACTGCAGGAGAAATTGTTTTCTCTCTGTATCAACAGAAATTGGTGGTTTTCTTCATTTTTTACCACATTTAAATCATTTTTTGAGGCTATGTAAAAAGTTTTGAAAGAGCAGAATAGAAACTAAGCTCATTCATTATACCTGAGTACAGTTCGGTTTTGCGGTTCTTCTTCAAAAAAAGGTATACTTAATACAACCTTGAGAGTTTTCTTATGCAAGAGTCTATTTGCTGTATGGGAATTCGGGCTCTTTCCCATACTTTTACGACTTTTTTGCAAGAGAGGTTGTAACTTTGTGTCAAAGTCATTGACTCCACTTGATGGTGGTACTGCATATGAAAGCTCATTAGTAGGATGTCCTAAAAGCCAGACTGCTGCAGATGAACGAGTATTTCGAGCCATAATCTGAAACAACGAAAATAAAAATTTATTGTAACTGAGTGAGCTCACGGTTCCCCTCCATTTATTTATACTTAGAGGATATTTTTTTTATACTCTAAAATATCTAAATATTCAATATTCATGAAAGAATAAGCTTTCATTTGACATAAATAAATAGGCTCCTGTGTTTGTAAAAAATTACGGCAGTCATGCTTAATTAAAATATATATATATATATATATATATATATTGTGAATTAAAATATGAACATAAAGTGTGTTAATATATAATTCTAATATTTTTTAAGTAAGTCTGATATTGATAAAAAACTGCAAATTATCTATGCACTGAAAAAACAAAGTATATTACTTACCAAAATAATTATATATATACTTTCATAAACCAGCATTGTATTTACTTGTATTACGTCAACTGTTAAACTTCAAACTACAAATGAACAATTAATAAATCCTTGCTGACTTATATAGGAAATGGTGCGATTGCATCACCATTTGAAACGAGGGGGCGTTATTCCGTCATCACTTTTCAAATGGGCTCAGAAATCAACAAGCTGGCAAACAATATTTCTCTCAAATTGAATGTAGATTAGTATTTGTGAATGATAAAATCAATAAAAAAAAATTTACAGTCATGGATCGAACACCTGATTGTTTGCTCAGTGGCGTTCTCTACAAATTTATTTGTTCACGTTGTTCCTCGGCTTCATATATCGGCAGCACTGTGCGATCATTGTGGGCTTGTTATTCTTCGCATATGGGAATTAGCCTTCAAACAGCGTCTTTTCTTTCGACAAAAGAAACAGTAACTTGTATGAGACCACATAATAAATTATAAAACGTCAATAAAAATAAATAACTTTAAAATCATAGCCAGCAATAAATGTCTGACCACACTTAGGATCGCAGAATCAATATATATTAAATCTTTAAAACCTACTCTCAATTCAGATAATTCATCAGTTCCTCTTCATGTTCGGTAAAAAACCATAACCTACCAAACCATACTCAATAATATTGTACAAATATTCGTCAGTGGAAATATTTTACCGCTTAGTGTTAAAGTGCGTTCTTCCCTATACTTATCAAAAACCTTTTGTATATCATAAATTTGCAGTGTTATTTATATAAATTGCATATACCTTCACCTTAATTTCCACAGTTATTGCAATCAAGTCATGAAAGTAATCTAAAGCTATATTCCTCATTATTGTTGAATTGCTAATGAATTGGCATATATTCCTAGGAACCAGAAGATGAGCGCACAAGCTTGAAACGTTGTTTTGAATAAATGGATTTAGAAAAATGATTAGATCATTTTGCGTCATTGGCTTTATATTGAAAATTAAGTTTCGCCTCGCCAGCAAATCGACCCATCGCCTAATACATATATATATATATATATATATATATATATATATATATATATATATATATATATATATATATATATAATCCACATCCAACATACCTCAAGAAAGAGAAAACGGAATAATTTTTTTTCGCAAATAATTATTTACTACTTCGAAAAAATACGGATTTTTTCGAAGTAGGAAATAACTATTTTTGAAGAAAAATTATTTCGTTTTTTCTTTCTTGTTTTGTTTTAGATTTATTTCATCATTCTCTGAGAGATATACAATATATATAATATATTTATACATATAATATGTGCATACATACACAATATATAAACATAAAATATAAATATATAAGTCCTGCTCTGTTCCTGTTCATATACGAGGCGATTTTCACTCCATGGAGCCTTGTTATTCAGTCAAAAGGGTAAAATGATAACAAATATCGATTAAATGAATAATATTGTGTAATTAACTATTTCGTAATATTTTTTTAAATAAATGTGTAATATTTTTTATTTTCAGAAATAGTTCTTTCTAAAGAAACGGGTGCAACATCGTTTCTTTGCATCAAGAAGTTACGGAGATGCCTTACTTTTGTAGGAAATAATGAATGGAAATATAATGAACGGAGCAAAGTGATATTCTCTGAGGTAGTTCCCTTTAATTAGTTTGGATCTCCTGGAAAATCTCCCTTAAACAGGTAATATGAGAGCACTTTTCCGAGTGCTGTACTGTGTCCTACAGTAAAACATCCAGGCACTCTCCATGTCTGGGAGTGCTTCTCATCGATTTTGAATAAGAACATTGCCATGAACTCATTGTTGCACCAAATTGTGACTGTTACCAACAGTTCACGACCAATTTTTGGCACAATAGCTGTATAATTAAGAACGATGGCCTACCTTGACAAAAAGAAAAAGCAATAACCAAAATTATTGGCTAAAAATAGTATTGTACTTTTGGGACCTTGGGCCAAGAATTCGTCATATTTGAACCAATAGATAATTTGTGCGCGATAATCAAACTAGCGGTTGATAAACTGAGGTAATCTAATCTTACACATTTGCGGGTGCTTTTTGAACAAAAATGGAGCAATACCAGTCAAGATATCATCACAAATTTCGTCTCCACCATTCCAAAACGAATGAAACATTGCTGAAAGAACGAGGGGGTATCATTGTAAATATTGACTGCGCGAATCAATTTTGACAGTATTTATTAATGAAATGTGTTTTCGGTTCTATTCTTTTATATTTCATCTTCAATTTAGAGTAGTTTTAAAACTTTTGGCCATTACTGTAGGTGTTTTATTGTTAATTTTACTAGCAGGCATAGAAAAGAATTATAGTATCTGCTTATTGTTATTTGAACATTGGGAAGGTAATCTAACAATTACAGCAATGGATCATAGCGAGAAGCGCAGTTAACCAAACGATATAATAAATTATGAATTATGGTATCACTAAAGAACATTGTTCTAACTTTATTGCAGTGCAAAGTATGGATGCAAACTTAGTTTATGTGATTAAAGACGCTTTATTTAGTTTAAAATAGCAAAGTTTAAAAAAAATTGAGTGTCTATGAACAAGAAGATAATTGGAGAATCCTCATTAGGGTGGCTACTCTAGCGTCATCTTAACAAATTAATAATTTATGAAACTCATATACTCGATATGCTTTCTACGGGATTTGGTTAAAAATTATCAAATTAATTTTAAGCAATATATTTTATCCCTAAATACTTTTCCAGTTGCAAAAAAAGAAAAATGCTAAATGAGCATGGTAAATTGGATATATTTATGAAAGTTTAATAGGGAAAATATTCCTTCTAAGTCCCTTCCTACCTGAGTGCAATGAACTCGACAGAAGAGAGCAGCGATCTTTCTATCAACTGGACAGCAAATGGACATCATTTTTCTCCCCAACTTCTAATTTTTATGCTAGAATAACGCATTATTATATTAGCATCCAAATTTTAACTAGATTATCAATTAGGTTATTTATGTCTTTAACAACCGTTAACATCTAAGATATTTGGCCAGGAACAAATCGCAATGCTCCATTTGTAGGAAAATGGGAACCGGTTTGGGTCGTTGACCTTTGTCCTATGGTCCATGCCATTTAAAGTAGATTTCATCTTCGGTCCTAAGCTTGTAAACTTCCATATATTTTAACTTACCAAAACTTCACAATATTCGCTAAAATCTATCTGAAGACCTGAATGGCAACGTTGATTTTCAGGACTTTTAAAATTAATTTAATATATATGTTGCAAAACATTGACAGCAATAGATTCTAGTTACTCACAAGGCATATAAACTATTCCTATACATAGTGAGTATGATTTTATATGATATGTCGCAATATGGGCAATAAGAGGATATAAAATATAGAAAGCTCACTCATATATAGGCAGAATATAATGAATGGCGAGTTGTTGTGTTTTTCCCCCAATATTCCTCTTTAGCAGAAATTAATGAGATAATTACATACATATAATATATAACAACAGATCTGAACTAAGAAATAACATAATTAATATATTTCATTAACATGATATTTACCATTACATGAAGGGAAAAGTTCTAATTAGTGTCAGATATGTTTTGTAATTAGTAATATTTTAATTAGCGTAATTAATGGACATTTTATTTATTTTTATGAAACCTTCAGTATATCTCTTTTACCGTGAATAAACCATAGTCACATATGTAAACATTAATTATAAAGAAATAATAATTTAAATTATTTGAATAGTAGTAGCATTATTTTTCTAAAGTAAAATATGGATTCAAACTATCTGATTTCGATCATATTTATATAAATTTTTCTTTGATAATTTACAACAGATATAAAGCTCTTACATTTGATACAAAGTTTGAAGTTGCATTGATTTGTTAATAAATCTCTCTGTTATTCCATAAATTATACTGACTTAAATTTACATGTTATTTTACCTAATTTGAGCATTAGGACACTACATCTCTTGAAATGCCTAAAATTCAGTGCCTGCTCTACTTTAAGGTAAATTGCCTGTCTTTGATGCCAAGGTCATTAGTGTCATAAAAGATTACCGTCAGCATTCTTGGTGTCTCTCGTTTAAACCGCACATCCATCGTATCTCTAAGTCTTCCCTCGATTTCCTCCGCAGCTGCTCACGTGTTCGATCCCATTTTGATCGATAAGGCCTTGAGACTTCTATTCATGCCTTCGTCACCTCACGCTTAGACTACTGCAATTCTTTTCTAGTGAATCTCCCTTCTTCGTCACTTCGACCCCTACAACTATTTTAAAACTATGCTGCCCGGCTCCTCCTTTGCCTCCCCGCTTCTCTCCTTCGATGCCTCTGTTACAGGAGCTACACTGGTTACCTATTCGCTTCCGTACCCACTATAAAATTCTTTTTATCACCTACAAGGCCCTAAACCTCAAGGCTCCACCTTATCTCTCGTCTGCCCTCTCCCGTCGTCAAATTCCTCGGACACTCTGCTCTAACTTCGCTCCCATCCTGAACACTCCTCCTTCTTTCTTCTGCTCGATGGGTGACCGTTCCTTCTCAGTTTGTGCTCCTAGAATCTAGAATGCCCTTCCTGCCAAAGTCCGATCCTCTCCCTCCCTTGCTACTTTTAAACGTCTCCTGAAGTGAAGACTCTTCTCTTCAGAATTGCCTTCTCTTCGCTTTAGACAGTCTCTACCCTCGTACACAACCTGCACTCTGTGAGAGCTAACAGTCCTGAAAAGTGCATTATAAATACTTATTATTATTATATTACATTTTTCATCTTGCTTAATTGTAGTTTAAATTTTGTTTGATTCTCTTTCCAGTCAATTAAAGTAAATTGTTGCATGGAATTTCTTTAACCTCCCACTATAATAAAGAGATGACATATTATATATGAATATCGTTAAAATCTTTAGTATTCCTTAAGTGTCACACCTTCAATTTAATCACCCATACCATATAAGTCATAATTTCACAGAAGCAAAGAGAACCAACAAAATGATAGGAGAATATTTTAGAAGTTTAATTCAGTAAAATATGTCGTTCGGTAATAAAGTTAGTATTTATTGAGTTGGTCATTCATCTTTATGATTTTTGCAACTATGGAGATCTGGCATGCTGACTATCAACAACTGAAGAAAGTTCTAAACTATGTACACCGTTCTATTTTTGCATTAACAATACTGGAGGTTGTTACAGCTTGTGCGTTCATCTGTGTCCACCAGCTTTTTGAGAATCGCCGACAGGTTCTCAATTAGATGAAGGCCGGGGAGTTGTCAGTTTATACCCAAAATAATTCAATTCTTTGTTGTTTGAATCTTTTGTGTTTTTTTGTACTTATGAAAGAATGCTCAAATATTTTACTCAACGAAGTGCCTTCTACCGAAATGCTTCCTTATCGTTGTAAAAGGTAGTCTCCGAAGATATTTTTAATACTATTCTTTGTTTCAAAGAGATAGTTTTTAACTAATACGAAACGGGTGATTGACTTGGTAAAGAAGCATTTCCAAACCTGAATGGTCTTTGGATACTTTAATGTTAAAAAACTGCAATAGTCATAGAAGAACTCTCTTTTATCTTCCGAACAATCATGATGATAGAACTCTTAAAGAGTAAAAGGTGTGTTTTATGTGAGAAAATATTTTTTATTCATCGTTCTAATTTCTGGACGTTTTTGATGAATGCCAGCTGTCTTCGATGTTATTTTTTATGACTAGTGGCTTTTTGCTAATATTTTTATCATAAGGCCATTTTCCAAAGTTAGCACCTGTCTGGACACAGATATTTAATTAGCCTTACCTGTTTCTGCTCAGGAACAAGTTCAAAACAGGCGACCGCACGATTATGAGTCTGATCCCGCCAATGGACACATTTCTGAGTTCCTGAGACCCTACTAGGTACATTTAGAGCTCTTTTCTTTAACACTTTAGCTAGCTGGTACACTGTC